>VZRQ01001599.1:208442-268923 GCA_013397975.1 Machaerirhynchus nigripectus
GGGATAGAGCGGGGACAGAGACGGGACAGAGCGGGGACAGAGCGGGGACAGAGCGGGGACAGAGCGGGGATAGAGCCGGGACAGAGCCGGGATAGAGCAGGGACAGAGCCGGGATAGAGCAGGGACAGAGACGGGACAGAGCGGGGACAGAGCCGGGCTAGAGCAGGGACAGAGCCGGACAGAGCGGGGACAGAGCGGGGATAGACCCGGGATAGACCCAGGATAGACCCGGGACAGAGTGGGGATAGACCGGGGATAGACCTGGGACAGACCTGGGATAGACCCAGGACAGAGCTGGGACACATCTGGGATAAAGCGGGGACACAGCTTGGACAGAGCTGGGATAAACCACAGAGCCAGCTGGGATAGACAGGGGACACAGCTGCGACCCACCCGGGATAGGCCCGGGACAGACCTTGGACGGACCGGGGACACACCTGGGCATCACCCCTGGCACCCACATGAGCATCATGCCCTGGTGCCGACCTGGGCATTGCCCCCAGTACCCACCTGAGCATCCTCCCCTTTCGGTCACTCCTCCCCCTCGTCCAGCAGCAGTGACCTCTCTGTGTCCAGCCCCTCTGTGAACGGGGGTGAGAACTGCTTCCACCTCCCCAGCCCAACCCATGTCCCTCAGCCCAAAGGGACACCGGTGTCACCTGTCCCATGTCCCTCAGCCCTAAGGGACACCGGTGTCACCAGTCCCATGTCCCTCAGCCCTAAGGGACACTGGCATCACCAGTCCCATGTCCCTCAGCCCNCTCTGTGTCCAGCCCCTCTGTGAACGGGGGTGAGAACTGCTTCCACCTCCCCAGCCCAGCCCATGTCCCTCAGCCCAAAGGGACACCGGTGTCACCTGTCCCATGTCCCTCAGCCCAAAGGGACACCGGTGTCACCAGTCCCATGTCCCTCACCCCTAAGGGATACCAGTCCCATGTCCCTCAGCCCAAAGGGGCACCGGTGTCACCACTCCCATGTCCCTCAGCCCAAAGGGACACCAGTCCCCCAGGGTTTCTGCCAAGTTCAAATTCCCCTGCCCATCCCCTGCTCCTGTGCCTGTCTCACTGTCACCTGCATTCCTGTCCCCATAACCCAGCTCACCTGCACAAACCACTTCCCTTTCAGGCAGATGTGGTCCTGGTACAAGTTTTCAGGACACAGATTCATTTATTCTCAATGAAAACTGGTAGAAATGAACCAATTAATTGGCTGAGACACAGCTTGGTTGGGTTTGGGTTGGGTTTTTTCTACAAAGATAAGATGGAAAAGTTTGGGACTGAGTTGAAGCAGGCTGAGATTTGAACAGACACCTTCCCCACAACCTTTATTTACCATTTTTAGAGTAAGGGATCTTCAGCACCACCCCATCACTTGTGGAAATCTGAGTTCCACTCATTGGAACAGGCAGGATCTTCACAAAGGTGTTGTACAGCCCACACCAACGTAAAGGGAATTGGGTTCTTAAGATGGTGCAGATACCTTGAGCCCAAACTCATCGTGTTGTAACCCTTTACTGTTTAATAATTGCCTCAGACCTTATTTCTAGTTATGAAGCAAGGCTAACTGGACATTAAAGGAGCGGGGACAGAAATTGGGTTATTTCACATACCAAGGAGCACAGTGACTAAAGCCAAACCCAGCAAGGCCCAACCACAGTCCACTCACCTTCCCTTCAAAAAAGGGAGCTTAGGACACTTGGTACTGTACAAAACCAAGCACTGAATGTCCAGACATGACTCAGGGCTGATTACAAAAGAGCCTCGTGCTAACTTTCACCACAGTGACCTGGCTCCCAGTGATTTCACTGCGTGATAACGCTCAGCTCACTGAAATCATAATTAAAAACGAAAGAAAAAAAGCCCCTTTAGATTGGTTTTGCAACCAGAGTGCAACAAGAAGCCAATCAAAACACTTAAGAGTTTTATTTTTAATTATGGAACTATAAAGGCTAATAGTTTATTAACATAAGGTTGCAAATTAAAAGACAAATGCCAGAACTCCTTAACAGTCTCCACCGTAGAAATGTAAAAGACTTGTGCTTTAAACATTGCTGTACCAGACACCGCAGGGCTGCTCCTCCTCCCTGCCCTTCTCTCCCACATTCCAAGGAGAAACCCCTCACTAACATCCCCAATTTGCACCTTCAAACAACTCTTCCAAAGCAGAGACTCACCACGGCCACTGCCAGCCCCAACAGCGCGTGTGTCACACAGAGAGAGAACGTTACATGAGAAATACTCAGGAACTGATGGCAGACAGGGCCACCTACATCGCAGATCTCGTTTTTTACAGCACAGCTGAATGCAAGTATTTGAGAGATCAGATCAAACATTCACAGATGCATCTCTCCCGGATTTTTGTACCCCATTTCCATTTTGTTTTCTTAAAAAAAAAAAAAAAATCCTCCCCAGCAGTCCAGATTCTGCCTAGAATACATCTAGTAACTTTCCCTAGAGCTAGAAGTTTTTAACTCCACCACTGCAAAGCATCCTATGCCTCAAGTTCTCACTGCAGGGTGGAGTCTTGAGTTGGGAGGTTCAGATATTTCCTACAGGGATGTCTTTCTTTGAAACCCAAGTACTTCTATCAAAGCACTGACTTGAAAGGGCAAAGTCAGGAAGAGCGATGAGCACCTACAACTCAGGGTTTCCTTCTGCTCTGACTCGAAATTCTTTTGTTTGCAAGGACGTCTAAAAGCACAACTAAGCTCATTTTGTCTTCAGAAAATTAGAAACAGAAGTGAAATCTCATGGGTTCAGGGGCAGTAATTGCCTTGCTTTCACATTTGGAGAGGTGAAGAGCAGATTCTTCTGTAAACACACGATGCAGTACCTCGGTGTGACCCGAGCCAGCCACGCCTGAAGGACAAGCTCAGCCCAGCTTCCAACAGCCCCAGAAGGTGGCCTTGCCTTGGCAGCACTCAAAGGCTTAGACCAGGTTTAGAGAACCAAGACACAGACTGTTTCTCCTGCCAGAACTTGAGCACAATTTGGTTTCCACTTCTAGCAAAAAAAAAAGAGTGATTTATTACCTTATTGCAGGGGGTGTTTGGGCAGAGAGAGCAGGCACGCTGATGTGTGTTATTTCCCAAAAAAACCCCCAAACAAACCAATTTCACTGGTCTGGTTTAGAGAACTGGCCTGGACTGCACAGGAGGCAGTTTAATACAGACAGGGAATGGGGAGGATGGAAATAACACACCAGGGGACACAGGGAATCTGCAGCCACCTTCGTTTGTGTCAAAGAAATTGTACCAGGGGAGAAACTTCAGAAAATGAACTGCACCGCAAAGATCTCCCCCTGCCCAGCTCAGAAGGATGCACTGAATGAATCTCAGCATAAGGAAGATGCTAAAATATTAAAAATCTCATCGTTGTAATCCACTGTTCCCAAGCTGTCAGCAAAGACTCCCCAAATCCAAAAGGAAAAACTAGGACATTCTAGCTGGGAGTTTCAGCTGGTCACAGTGGATTAGAGGAAATCCTTCAGGATTGAATCAGCAGGAGAAGCAATCCCCATGGCAAATCCCACATGCAGAGGGTACCGCTCGCGGGCACACGGACACGCACCCCAAATGAACACAAGCATCTCATTTCCAAGTTGATTTTTGTAAATGGAAAAAGAAAAAAAATGTAAAAAAAAAAATCTATCCATACACGATCAGGGTACAGGGAGTTACACAATCCAGTTTACACCTAAAGGAAGAGCAATCAGTCCAGAGCAAGGTAAGAACAGGGAAAAACTCCAATGCTGTCGCTTGTCCCAAGTCACTACAGGGCAGAGCAGGGCAGGGGGAGAGCAGCTGGCTGCTTCTTTTTGGTGGCTGGGTAAAACTGGCGACACCTTCCCTGCTTCCAAAGCAACGAGACAACTTCAAGAGACAATCAGGAATTCTTTTGAAATGCATCTGACTCTAACAGTAACACTGAATATGCGTATCATCACAGTGTAAAGTTTGGACATTCTGCCTCCAGGAAAAGGCAAGAGATATCATCCAAGAGAAACCCTGCACCCATCTTAGAATTTACAGCACTGAGTTCAAGATTTCTATTTTATGATTTATTTTTTTTTAATCCATCCTGGAACACTTAAAATTTGTGTATCCTCAGCTCAGACATTCACAAGGCATGCGGAGACTGTCACTACTCAAGGAACATTGATGAGGCTCTGGAAAATGCACTGGTGGGCATTTGGGTCTCGTTTTTGTGACCTCATGCCCACCACGACATGCAAGACACCCCTGGCAGGAGTTTTCCCCTCACACCTCCGTTTTTTGGAGGCTTCAGAAGACAAGGCTTGAAGGAATGGACAGGGAAGCTCAGGTACCATTTTAAGGAATTAAACAAAACTCCCAGCAAGGGTCAGCCTGTGGGAACGCTGCCCTGTGTACCTGTGGGAGAACAGTGTCAGTCCAGGGCTCAGAAAAGATGCCTGACTGAGTCTTAAAGGAAAAGGGAGGCACCTTAAATCCTGAAAACTCAGAATTCCTGTGTTTGACAGGTGTATCGAATACACACACACAAAGCAAGAGAGGAAGCTGTGCTCATCCACCCAGAAGGCTGCACCATTTTTCTGAGCACAGAGAATATAAAACCTCTTTTCAAAAAAAAAAAAAAACAAAAAACCCAACAACAACAATAAAGCTGACGTGCAGAATCCAGACTTTCGGGGGGTCTGTGTTTAAAAACAGAAGAAATAAAAGCTAATGCTGTAAAGACAACTATTCCCTTTCAAAGCAAAGGCCACATAAAAGTGTGTTGCTCAGTTTGGTTTTTACTTCATGCCACCTGTAAACACAAGACTGGATATTCAGTTAGTGGGAAGAAATGAAACCACTTTTACATCCAGAGTAAAAGAAATGCCCTCCACTGCTGGGATCACAGATCACCCAGGAAAAGGTAGCTGGGGAAGGCTTCCTCTTCTCCTTTGTTCATGTCATTAGAAAGGTTGTATCTGAGTAACTGAGCTTTCAACAAAAGCACAAAACATTTCTTGATATGTTATTTCTGCCCTCTGTCTCTTAGGTTTGCTGTGGGGACTAACACTTTCCATTCCTCACCAACAGACACATCACCTTTTTGGCACCATGGGTGGAATTTCTTCCTCGTGTGTAATTCTGCCCTACACAAAAGTCGATTGTCTGATCATGCAAATCCAACAGAACTCCAAAAAGTGCCACAGGACAGTTCAGCTCTTGGCCACCTACTCCCTAGTTTGTACACTGCCAGAGGGACCTCCCAGAGGACAGACTGTCATCCTTACTTAGATCTGATATGGCATTTCAACCTCTCTTTCTGGGGGGAGGGAATGAAAATCCACACCCTGATTCCACTGATTTTTCCCTCTCAGAGCTCTGAAATGCATGGAGATTTCTTTGATTTGTTGAAGACGTCTTCACCGAACAGCCTGATTAGAGAAAAACATACTGATTCAATCAAATAGAAAATAAAGACAAAAACAGGTAGTGGGAGATCTCTCAATCTTTGCTCCTGTCCTTGGAGTCGAGGGTAGAGTTTCACTGCTACTGCATTTTGCCCAGCTGGATCTTCTTCCAGGCCTCTGATGCTGTGAAAATGCAGGAGTCGAGGATCCCAGCTACAGTAAATGTTCCTCCAATGATGGCACATATCTGAAATTGCAGAGAGAGGAGATGTTTGTCAACAATGAGGGAAACTTTTACACAGCCCACACTGGAGGAGGGATGCTGCTGCTGGGGTATTTTCTGGAAGCACAGTAAGAACTGGGTGACAGCACTGGGGATGGAATTACACGAGAATCATTCACAAAAACCATTCCTGGCAGTGGAATAAATTAGTCCTGAGCTCTTCATAGCCTGAGCCCATCACACATCCCAGCTCCCACAGCACCAACAGTGCTCCTTTCTGGGCTGAACTCCACACAACTCAGCTTTCTAGAAGCTCTGTGTTGCTCACATCTTCCTATACTGTTTTCTGTCATAAACACCACAGCCTTGTAGTCTTTTCCCCGTTTCACAAGATAATAATTTACAAACAGGCAAAATAGCACGTGAAGGGCAGTGACTTACAGAGGAACCCAGCTCTCAGTGACACCGAAGCTCACCCTGTCTAACACTTTCCATGACAAGGGCTGCTGACAGCAGCCAACTTTAACTCTTTGTGGGACAAAGTTTTCCACACAAGACGTCTCAAGTCGAATTAAAACATACAATCACCTTCAAGAACAGAGTCAGGGAAAAAATTAATCTCCTGATTAGCATTAACGGCCTACTTCATTTCTCAAGTGCTACAAAAACCACAGAAATATTCTGTGTATTCTCCCAAACCAGAGTCCTTGTGGAAACAGAATCACAGAATCATTTAGGCTGGAGAAGACCAACAACAGAAAATATTTCCCTGCTACACTGGCTCACTGGTTTGGGATTACTCTCTCCTTCAGCTCCCAGCTCAGAGCAAATCCCCTTTTTCCAAGGCAGGCCCTTGTCAGCAGATAAGCTCTGTATCTTGTTCCCCTTCTCACAACCCAGTGTTGTTATTCTCAGAACCACCTCACCCTACACAATGTAAAAGACCAAATTAAAAGAGCATCACAGTTACGAAGCAAAAAAAACGTGGGAGTTAGGAAATTAGAACTGTGTAATTAGAACATGGCTGGTAACATTTTTAGGTTACGTGGCAGTGTCTCACATTTTCCGTGTGAACACTGCCTGGTGGCACCCTGGGACTTTCTTCCCCTCCTGCGGTGTTTGACTTCTGCCTCCGCAGCAGCAGGTGGTTTGTATTCACCCCGTGGTGTGGCAGCAGGAGCAGGGCAGTGACTGTCCCTCAGTGCTGGGCACTGCTGAGGTCACACCTCGAGTGCTGTGTCCAGTTCTGGCCTCTCATGGCAACATGGACATGGAGGGGCTGGAGCGTGTCCAGGGAAGGGAAGAGCTGGGAAAGGCCTGGAGCCCCAGGAGTGGCTGAGGGAGCTGGGAAAGGGGCTCAGCCTGGAGAAAAGGAGGCTCAGGGGGGACCTTGTGGCTCTGCACAACTCCCTGACAGGAGGGGGCAGCCGGGGGGGTCGGGCTCTGCTCCCAGGGAACAGGGACAGGAGGAGAGGGAACGGCCTCAGGCTGGGCCAGGGCAGGCTCAGGTTGGACACCAGCAGGAATTTCTGCATGGAAAGGGTGCCCAGGCCTTGGCAGGGGCTGCCCAGGGAGGTTTGGAGTGCCCATCCCTGGAGGTGCCCAAGGAAGGGCTGGAGGTGGCACTGAGTGCTCCGGGCTGGGGACAAGGTGGGGACGGGTCACAGGCTGGACTCGATGGCCTTGGAGATCTCTTCCAACCCAAATGATTCTGTGATAAACACCACAAAACTGCAGCAGAGCTGGCACGGAAGGGAGCTGGTGCCACACCACACGCACCGTGCCACGTCTCTGCTCCCACACAACACCCCATGGGCAAAGTCACAGGCAAAAAAATAACGTAAGAGCAGCAGCAGCAGCGCTGAGGGAAAGGAACAAACAGCTCATTAATGGTGAGTGAAGGCAGTGAGAGCCACAGCTCCTTTCCATGTGTATTTATAACCAAGATGTGAGCATTCAGTGAGCTCAGTGAAACAAGGAGCTGCAGGGAACGTGGCTTTTGCAGGACACTCAGCATTCCAGCAGATCACGGCTGCTAAAACCAGAGCACCAGCCTGAGGCAAAGTCAGAATTTTTAGGGGCCAAGTCCAGCTCCTGCCCCTGTGCCCGCCTCCCTGCTGTCCCTCGGGGCATGACACAGGGTGACTTCCCAGGGAAATTGCCCACCACGGAGCTGGGTTATTTCAGTTCAGAGCAGCTCAGCTGACGGGAGATGTCACACCACAAACACGAACCCCGTCCAACACCCAGATTCCGCATCACACGGCAGGAAAATCTGACTTCAGTGCAGCAGCACAAGGGGCTGGGGAATAGAAAAAAACCACAAATTCATCCGCAGAGCTCTGTAGTGCTGAGTGTGGATGAGTCACACACACCTGGCACTGGCTCGGGGCCCCCTGCACACAGAGCTTTGAGTCCTGGTGACGAAAACAGGGCTTGGAGTCCTTGTGACCAGCGCTGGGCTCTAGGTCAGCACAGGAGCTGCCCCACGGCGTTTCTTTATCATCACAGCTCTAATACGTACGGGAGGCTGGCAGCAGGCACTTCTTTAGATTTCATGGAATAAATTACTGGGAATGGTCTGCGTTCAGCTCCGTGAGGTCTGTTTGACTCAGGCCCAGCCATTAAAGGATGAAGGGGAAGAGACACAGAAGTGGAATTATCCCAGCAGTGAGAGCCCTCTGGATGTGAGGACTGCACCTTGAGCAGAAGGTGATCACAGGAGAGTGGGATGCAGGCTCATGCCCAAAGGAAAACACGGGTGCATAGGTAGGAGGAGGCAAGGCTGCAAGCAAGGTGACAGACAGGCAAATGTCAGGTACATGACTGTGCTCCTCTGGGATGTCCTAAAGTCTGAAAATTTACTTTTACGGACAGAGGGGACCAGCAGGACCCTCAGGGAATTCCCAGTAAGGTAAGGTACAGAATCCCAGCCAGAGCTCTTCAGCACATCTTACAGAACACCGCCTTGGCTTTAAAAATGCCACAGGACTGAATCTGTGACACCTCTCAGTACCAGTCCCCATGGCTGAAATTACTCTGCCTGCAACCATTCTGCTTCAGCTCCCCTCCCCCCATTATTTCCAGTTTAATTTTTTTTCACACATAGAGGCCAGATGGGTCCTCTCATATCAGGAAAAAAAAAATTATTTGGATTTTGAATGCTTCACCAGAACTCTGGCTGCTTTTCTGCTTGCTCTCCCCTCCCAGCCCCTGCACTGATCTCAGGATAAAACATTCTTTCAGTCCGGCCACTTACAGGAACTCATGAATTTTCAGCAGTGAAACTTTTCCCCTTGCTCCATAACCTCAACCAGGAGGTCTTGAATGGCTTCTCTTTATGAGGGATGAGTTGATTTTAAGCAGGGCAGTTTGACAGGCAAAAACCCCTGTGTTTAACGCTATGCCAAGTGTCTGGTTAACTCCAGGCAAACTCATGGAACAGTGACAGTGGCAGCACTGACCCACGGTAATATAAAATCTTATTTAGTATTGAACTTTTTGGAGCATGACATGTAAAGTAAAAAAAAAAAAACAACCTTATGCTAAACCAAAGCATACGCACAGGAAGCACCTCTCACACTACAGAAAATCAGGGTAATTCTCCCCACCACAAAGATCTAAGGAGCAGGCATGAGTTAGAATGGGGACAGAGAGGATCTGGGAATGCTGCGACAGGGCTGGAATGCTGCTCTTAGCAGTGCTGAAGTTTTGGAGGGCAAACTCATTAGTGACAAAGAGCATCAGATAACCTTGGCAGCAGCAGCAGCAGGAGATGCCTTTGGCTCTCAGCTCAACAGCCAACACCCCTCTCCCGTGGGATGTCCCTCCAGCACTGACACCATCACCCCCCTAAAGCTTCTTCCAAGTCCACAGGATCACCCCCCATCCCCAGGGCAAATTTAAATGTCCTGAAAGCCACAGGGGTGCCCAAGAACCCAGTGAAGGAGCCCCTATCCCAGAGCCTGTCTTGTGGTTTTTAAACTGAACAGCTGCTGCTCAGAACAAGCTGCTGCTTTCCATGGCCAGGCAGTGACTCCTCACGCCCCAGCCCAATCCCTGCTGGCCCTCAGCCCAGTGCTGGTCATCACTAACTGGTCTCCAGAGCAACTGTGATGCAAAAGGCCATGCTGGAGATACAGGAAGGGGCTGAAGAACAAATCATGTCATCCAAACAGGGAAGGGAAAGCAAGGCCGGGGGTGTTTTGATCCTGTGCAGCGCTGCTCCCCCTTCCAAGCTGTTCAGTGCCACCTGGAAGGCTGCAAAGCTGAAATGCACGGCCAAGGCTGCCCTCCCAGACAGCAATCCCGGCCCGAACGAGGGCCAGAGCAGCTCCCCAGGGCCAGGTGGCCCAGCCTGAGAGCCAGGATCCAGCCCCTGGAACAAGGCTCTGCCTCCACGCCAGCAGTGTCTGTCACACCTGGGTGACGTCCTGACACAGCTCCTGCCAGCACCAGCATCATCCTCACGCCTCCAGAGGAAGGACACTCAACTGGAATGGCCCCCAGTGAGCTGCCTGACACCACAGCCATTTATAAGACCAAACAAAGCAGCCAAAAATCAGCTGTTAAACTCTCCTTAGGCAGCCCAGCAGTTAGAATTGGCTAACTTTAAAGACAGAACAGGGCAAAATTCAAGCTGGGGCCAAGTGATTCAACACTCAGTCCAGAGAGGAATATGAGGACTGTTACTTTGGGGAAGAGGAGAAACTGAAATTCTTATTTAATGAAAATTAATCAACCTTTAAATCTTTTCAGAAACAGAAGTGGAGCTGCTGTTCCATTTCTGGATTCTCAGTAGGAAACACACACTTCAGTTTTTGAGGTTATGGGATACGAACCCAAATGAGACACAAACCCAAAAGGTCACTGAGGCAACCACGGAGAAACCCTCTCCCGTGGTCCCTTATGTCAACCCAGAAGCAGGGTATCAAATTCAACAAAGATGCTATTTACAGGCACACAATGGCTTATCAGTGAATCAGTGCTGATAAGAAAATTAAAGAATAATCCCAGTTACCAAATCATTTCCCATGAAAACACCTCCACAGCCTCACCCCCAACACGATGCGTAGGAAACCTCTGGGAGCGTAATTTTAGGGAAAGAAGCAGAGGCAGAATGAGATGCCAAGTCGTGAAATGCTCATGTTTGACCTTTTTTAGGATTATGTTTTGAAGCCAAGCAGACGTGCTAAGAAGAGAAAGTCTTACACCACGACATTTAGATTTTGCTTCAAGTCCCCTTCTCTGGTTATTTGTGTACTCCAGAGGTCACTGTCTAAAGTTCACTGAAGGGAACTTGCTGTTTATCAGAAGTTGCAAAATCAAAATCTTGAAGTGCAACTCTGCCACACTGTTTATGTGACTTCCAATTAAAACAGTCAAACAGTTTAAAAATCAGAATTTGAGGTCTTCACTCCAGCCGATTTATCAACTGCTTCACATTCCACCATGCCTCGCTGGCACAGCTCACTGCAGCTTCAATTTTAAGCCAGCTCCCTGAGGATGCTTTTTTTTTAAAGTTCTGGAGGATCTTTAAATAGCTCTTTGCCTAATGAGCAGTTTGGCCAGCACTGCTTTGTTCTGGATGCTGAGATCAGGACTGCAGGATGCTCTCTGGACAGATCCAAACGTAACTCGTCAGGAAAACACCTCTGCAATTTGATAATGCAGCTCTTCTCCACTTCTACCCAGGAGCAAATGCCTGGCACTGGCACTCCCATATTAAGCCAAGCAGCAGAACTGAGTAAAACAATTGCCCTGCATTCAGTGTCTTGTAGGAGAGGAAAGATGTGGCCACTGCTAAAATCTCCACTACCAGTTTTCTTCTTATTTACTGTAAAAATCACCCAAATACCAGCAAATAGCAAGGACAGGCAGCTCTGTGTCATCTAAGTTCTCCTTCCTTCACCTGAGCAAAGGAAAACCTCTCTAGGTGAGAACAGGATGACTTTGGGGTGAAAAAAGGTGCTGAGGCCCTGGCACAGGGTGCCCAGAGAAGCTGTGGCTGCCCCTGGACCCTTGGAAGTGTCCAAGGCCAGGTTGGACAGGGCTTGGAGCAGCCTGGGATAGTGGAAGGTGTCCCTGCCCATGGCAGGGGGTGGAAAGGAATGAGGTTTAAGGTTCTTTACAACCCAAGCCATTCTGGATTCTCTGCACATTTGATCTCATCATTACTGAGCAGTTTACTGCAGTTTTCCTGCTCACCACCTCAGCTTTACTTCCAAGTTTCTGACACACTGCAATAGAGCCCATCCTGCCTAGGCAGAGCCTGGCACTTCTGGAATAGGTAAATTTTCCTTCTTTTTGTGCCTAGCTGTTCAATCAGGTTGTCAGAGCACTGGACTTACAGTCACCTCACACTGCAGGACCACCCCAGTGATGTGCTGCTTCATCTCCACCACGTCACAACGCCCTGAGGCAGAGCCTCAATTCCTCTGGGCAAGAAAGGCTCAGGAGATAAACGAAAGGCAGGCAGAGGAAGGGAGAAGGAGAAGTTTAGGGTAACTCACCGATGTGATAAACCTGTACAAAGGCTGTCTCCTCTCTGTGTATTTCACTGTGATGGGGCTCAGGTCGTACCGGAACCAGATGGCCGGGATGATGCGGCCGGTGTGGCTGTAGGCTACGTATTCCTGGGGAAGAAAAGGGGGAAAAGGGCACAAAATGTGAGCAGCCTCATTCCAGAGAGTGTCTGCCATAAAACTGCCTCTGTGGGTTTGGCCCCCACTCTGCTGTTTTGTGCCAGTGAGCAGATGGAAAGAAGCAAACAGCGATTCCTGTGTGACTGCCCACCTCCCCTCCTTATCAACCAGGGAAACAAGCTCTTTACAGCCTGATAACGAAAGAGCTGGGGACAGAGTGATGGTGATTGCTCTCACCTTCATTCAGAGTTACAGGACTTAACAGAAAGGCTGTCACTGATTCTCTGTCCTAGATCTGCTCTATTTAAATACAAACAGCCTGGTTGCAGGTGAAGTCTTGGTACTGTAAGTCACATGTGCGTCTATATTTTGTATACATTCACCAAACAAATAGAATTTAGTTTGTAAGAGCCTGAAAATCCCTCCTTGTCCTTGCATTCTTCTGTCAGGCCTCCTTCCCACTGGGACCAGCACTGGGAATGTTTTGCCCTTTCAGTATGAATCATCTGCAACCACGTTCAAACCACGTTTAAAACTCCTGCTGAAAGCCAGGATGAAACTGTATACAGAAAAATGCTGGCAAAGGTTCAAAAAATATCCCAGGCTGGTTTGGGAGAGACATCTTTCAGACTTCCAGTGACAATCTGCCTTAATCCATTTGTTTCCTAACAGGTCCAGAGCCATCCATGGCCACAGGACAGCACCAAGCAGGACACACTGCCCAGTGCCAATACCAACACCAACTCGGTAACTCAAGTCACATCTTCTTCAGATAATATTTTGTCTGTGCTGTCAGTGGAGATATATACCAGTTTTCCAAGGATCAGGGCATTCACAGGCTGAAGAAAAATCCAAGGAAAGCAGGCTGGGGACCCAACAGTCCAAGGAGAGCCATCGGCACCAGCGCTGCCTCTCCACCCAGCTGCTCTTCCCTTCCCCAGCCCTGAGACAAGCTGCCAGCTCAGATCTCCTCTCCTGGCTTCCTTCTCCTTCACAAATTCAGCCTCAAATACTTCAGAAAGATGAAAAAAGAGCAAGCAACAGGATGCTCATGAGCAGGAGTTAATGAGCATTTAATTTTGCTCCCTGTGAGCTAGTGAAACAGCCTTTATCTTTAATCATCCTATATAAATCCCAAATTACCCTATTTTTAGGGGTTTCATCCCATGATGGCAAGAGAAGCAGAAGTCCCCAGTCATATAATTTTCCAGGCTTTTACTGGAGTTCTGCAGCACATGCTGGGACAGTGGTCATGTGGGAAGTGAGGAAACAGAGGAGCTAAGAGTGGAGAGGAGACAGAGTCCACACTTCAGCCTCTCCTCATCTCCTCACACCAGCCACTCTGTGCCAGACTATTCCCACGGCTTCCCATTTCTCTTTCCCACTGCTCAGGATGGGAGTAGAGGACTGAAGCACCACGAAAAGAAAGAGCAGAGGCAGCAGTGCTTCTCAGCACCTCGGTTTTGACAGAACTGACCTCATTTTTTCCTTCCTCTCCCCTTCTCCCCACCAGCAATCCTGCCCTAATGAGTCAGACTTGGCTGAACGCCCCAGTTTGCAGCCAAGCTCACAGAAGTGTCAAAAGCTCCTGCTGTCTATTTTCCAAATTACTTTCAGAGCTCCTATCACAAGAGTCTTATCAGAACAGCAGTTGTGACATTAAGCAGAACAAATACATTGTAATCTGAACAGAGGGAGATGTCCAAATCCCCGGGACACACCACACAAGCCAGCCCAAAAGTCACTAGAGAGGAACATTAATCTGAGAACTAGTCCAGGAGAGTGTGTGCTTGGTTATCAGTTAGGGCAAACTAGTAGGAATTAGGTATTGCAAACAGATTCTGGACTTTCATTAAGCACTTGAATGGCAAATAAATTTCAACTGAAAGATGCTTTCTACCTTAAAAAGTAAATAGGGTCTCTTTTTTCCTTAAAGAGAAGTTCAATACATTGAATTATTAAAATGCTGAAGGTGGTACTCAGTGCTCTGGGCTGGGTGACAAGGTGGGGATTGGTCCCTGGTAGGACTTGGTGATCCTGAATCTTTTCCAAATTAATGGATTCTGTGATAATTCACTGTCATAAAGCAGGGACTGTGAAACACTCAACCAGCACATATTTGCTGCTACAGTTCAGTGGCTTAATGTCTGAAAGCAACGTTTGCAAAAAGCTAAAAACTCTGCTGATTTATTTGTCTGATACATCCATCACAACTGAGGCTGTTCTACTGCTAAAACCAGGTGTAGGTGATGTTTTGTGTGTTCAGCTGGACTCCAGTTTCCATTCAGATGCATCTTGTCAGGCACAACAGGAGTTCCTGCAGCCTGTAAATACCTCCCACACAGCTTACAGAAAATCCACATCAGCCAAACTGACAGATGAGAACGCCAGGGGGAAGAACACCTTCCTCAGCAATGAAAGCAACACCACTGCCTGCTTTGACAAGCCCTCACAATCCCAGCCCTGGCAAATGCCAGCACCAGGAAAAGCCCCACTCTGAAGAGCTTCAGTTCCTCCTTCTCCCAGCAGAGGCTACTGCTCACCTACAAACTCACGAGCAGGGCACTGAGCGGAGCAAGAGGGGAAGGAATGGTGGCTGAACATCCTCCATGCATCCCCTGGGATGCAGTGAGGAGCTTCCTGGAGAACCTCCTGCTCCTTTACCTTATTTGCCACCGTGTACTGGTAGGAGTATCGCTGCTTGCCGCTCATGTCCTCGTACACCGTGGGGACAATCTTCAGGATGTAGTCGTGAGAGGCAAGGGCTGTGCTCAGGGAAGGAAAGGGAAGGACAAATTAGCATCGAGAGAAAGGAGTCAGCCTGCAGAACAACTCAAAGTGGAGCAAGTCACAAAAGAGGGTGTCTCCCTCCTCCTTATCTCAGTGACAAAGCCACAGCTTCACATCCCACACCTCTGCCCTCTGTTCAGGACTCTGGCAGGGACCTGGGTGACACCAGGAGCTGCCCACCACTTCTGTAGGACCACAACCCACCCAGGGTTTGGGTTACTTGAAGCTTCCTAACTGCCTGCTACTATAAATGGTGACACTTTCATCACCACCACAAAGAGCCTGGTTAAATCAGGAACTGGCTGAGGTTAGGGCTGCAGCCCGCTGAGATCATTTTGACAAAAAAACCTGAAGTATCACAACCTGTGTACTTCCACTTCTTTCTTTTGCTTTCTCATCTTCCTTCTCCTACAGCTGCTTAACTCTCTTTTTTTTCATTATTTAAATGGCTCATTCCATTTTTTGTGTCTGCTAAAACAGAATTCTAAATGACATCTCTGCAGGATCCTCTAGCCAAGTGTAACACGATGACATTTGGCTCCTGGAGGTAAAAAAAACCCCCAAACAACAACTGTGTAGCTTCAGGAACAGCCACAGAACTTTTGTTCCAAGAAATGGACACAGGACTGATGTCCTGCAGGAGCCTGAACTCGAGAGAAAAGCTCTCTAAACTGAATTATAGCACGCATTGGAAATTCTGTTCTGTGTGCTGGTCATGAAGAAGGGCCATCAAAACGTCCCTCTTTCCATCCACAAAGTAGAAATTTAGAGGTGATTTGCAACACAAGGACAAGGAAAAGTTCTGGTGGAAGTAACAGCAGCAGAGGGACACTACAGGAACAGAGTATGGATAAAAAACTCTGTAAGGACTGCAAAGGACCTTTAGGGCTAAGCCTTTTCTGCAGTACTGGGGGAAATGGAAATGTCAGCCAGCAATGCCTGGATCATTTTGGCTAAAGAAGCAAATTAAAGACTTTGGGATACACCAGTGCTGCATGAATGGCCCTGCTTTCCCTGCTGCAGAGGGTGGCTGAGAGCTGCAGTCCCCAGGAATACCCACGGTTTGAGCTGAGCTTGTCTGCTCCCTCCAAGGCATTGAACGCTCCGTGAACGTTGTGGACCTGGAAAGCAAAAAGGAGCATGAAGAAACTGTGCTTCATGACTTGATACTCTTGACCTTTGCTTCCCTACCCTGTAACCAGGGGATCAGCCTGATTCAATCTTTCCAAAAAAACAAAGCCTCAACCCAGCAAAAGATGACCCCAAATATCTTTCAGTGACCATCATCACAGAGGTTGGTTCCAAGTGAAAAAGCTGATTTCACAACATCTTACAAGATGAAACTCCAAAACCACTCCAAAGCTAAAGGAATTGCAGTTGGAAGAGGCCAGTTGTGAAATTTTCACTGTGAGCTATTTCCCAAGAGCTTTGCAGAGTTAACTGTGAAATTAATTTATGGGGCTGAAAGGGAAATAACTGGGAGCCACACTGGGGTTAAAACTCAGGAGTTCTCCTCTAAAGGTGGCTCATGTAAGAGCAGCTGGGTTTGTACAACTCAGCCTTGGAGATGGGAAGGACACATCCCAACGCTGCCATCCCCTCAGCTTTTCCTGCAGCTGACCCCACACCTGTGAGTATCTGTTTGCCCAGAACAACAGGATTTCCATGCCTTGCAAATGCTGTGACCTGGAGTCTGATCTCCACCAACAGAGTAATCCACGTGTGAACTCTCCAGACAGGGAAGACTTTCCAGACAGGGGAAAGCCCACAGCAGGGGCTGTAGGTCAGAGGTTGTGCTGCTCACAAGGTACAAAGAAAGGACAAATAACTCCACAACCTAGAAACTCCTGACTCTAAGTCAGACAATGGGGAAGAAGAGTTTGGAAGAGGATTTGGTCATGGGTGTGACAGTTTCACCTCACCAACAGGGCAATGCCATCTCCTTCCCAGACCCTCTCAACAACTGGCAGCCTGTGGATGTATCTGTCTCATCCTAATGGACATTTTTCTATTCCCAACACTACAGAGCGGATGATGGAGGAGCGAGTGAACCAGCTTTGCTCAGCAGAATGGGAATTCTGGAGAGACAAAATCATCAGGAAGTTCAGCTGGAAGGTGCTGGGAACAGGAGCAGAGCAAAAGCAACAGCTGATCCTGCTGCAGGGCCTTTTGCTCTGCTGGAATTTCACTCAAGCACGACCATTCCGAACTGCATCCGCAGGCTGTGCTTATTCTTTACTCACTGGAAAAGGCATAAGAAGAAAAAGAAGCCCCTGGAGTGGGCTACAGAGTTATGTTCCATTCTTTTTAGAGCTAAGAAGTCTCTTATACAACATCTGGGCCAGAGACTTTAAAGTCCACTTCAAAATTTTGGTAATCTTTCCCTCGTGTAGACGAGACCAAAATTCAAACTAGTGAGTTCCTGCATGTCAGGTAACCCAGCAAAGAGAGAGATGCAGAAAGCAGGAGATGATGCATTTTTACTGTCAGGGGCAGACGACTCTCCTGACTAGGTTAAAACCAGGATTATTCAACACCACAATCCAGCACTCAGTAGAAATTATGATTAAAAATGCATCATCTCCTACTTCCACATCTCTCTCTTAACTGGGTTACCTGACATGCAGGAACTCACTGGTGCCAATTCTGATCTCATCTAAATGAGGGAAAAAGCTACAAAAAGCCTGCCACTATTGTGCACAAAGTACTGATGAAGGCTTAAAGCTCATTCAGTGCCAGATGACATTTAAATCTCTATTTCAAAGAGACTGGTTTTTCTGGAGAATGCAGCCTGTCCCTTCGTGGATCATTGTGGCAGAGTCAGTAACAACAAAGAACAAACTCCCAGCACATGACACGAGTGAATGAGAAGCTCCTCACACTCTTTAAGCAATATAATCATGTATTACATCAAAGCAGGTGGAGACAGCCTGAAATATTCAAAGGTGCACCTAGACAGATTTAAAGCCCTCCACACTTGCTGGCTCTCACTGCTTGCTGAGTCGTGGCAGCACCTGTTTGGTGAACACATCCTTCTTTAATTTGTGCTGCTGAACTGCTGCGTGCCTGCAGGACCAGCAGCACCTACGTGCTCCCTCCCTGTGCACGCAGACGATGAGTTGTTATCCCGAACCCTGAAAATACCCATCTGAGCTTGTCCGAGTCGGGAGCCAGCTCCAGCTGTTTGCTGGACAGGTTTCTCACCACCAGCACTGAAGACACTTGCTGCTTTTCTGTCCAGGCTCCTCCTTCATGCTGATTCACACTTCAGCTGCCTCAGTCCAGGACTCCATGATAAACAATGGGAATGCTCCCTCACAGCGCCGATTTCCCACGCAGGCTGCACAACTCCCTATTAGCACTTACCTAATATTTTTCATAATCTCAGTGTGCTTTACAGACATTAAACCCAGCTTATTTATATGCTAATACTTCCCCGTTCCCACACAAGATGTTTCCTAAAAGAAGCCGGGAGCAGAATCAGAAGACTACAAAGCAACGCTTAGAGTTGTTAGCATGAAAAAGGGTTTTGGAAGTGGGTGTACAAGGAGCAGACTAATGAGACGTCTGTGCTGAGGAAAGAAGATTACAGAGAGACTATGGGTAAGCAATGTTTAGGGTGAGTCTCAAGCTGGGTGTGCACATGTGGAACTCCCACCTGCGAGGCCAGCTCCTTGGAAGTAGGCTAGAGAAGTGCTGTAATCTGTCCTTATTGAGAAACCAGGCAATATTACATAACTTGCAACACCTGGTGAAACTCTATCCACCGGGCAAGCGCTCGCATTCGGCTTCTTCCCAGCAGGGAGTTGGCAGTGCTAAGTCTGACTTGTGTTTCACAGAATAAATTTGACTAATAGGTGTCTGCTGTACAAGTACAGCGAAGTGAATTAAAAAGAGCTTGGCTGGTGCTGTGGTAAACACAGTAGCGAGCACACATCTTCCCCGAGTGCATCGCTGCTCCTCCACAAAGGCAGAAAGGTTTCTTTGCTGTCTTCATGCTAAAAACGGGATTTTGCTGAGCCACAAATGCTCATTTCTACTCCCTGCAGCAAGACAGACACAGAATTTTCCAAAAGCACTTTGAGTTTCAGGAGAAAACAGTCACAGTTGCTCTGTGACTGGACACTGCTCCTCCCCGAAGCGGCGGCAGCTGTGAACCCTTCCAGACCTGAGCTTACGTTGCAGGGACACACGGCCCTGCCATAAAAGCAAAGTGCCTAATATTAAACCACTCTCACTGCATTCCCCTACAGCCAGGGAATTTTCAGGACTCACCTGTAACTTGTCCCCAAATGAGAGCTTGTGGATGACGTGAGTCATGTCGGGGTTCTGGGGCTGCGCCGTCGCGCTGTGCGTCGACACGTGGAAGTTACCAGGGACCTAAAATTAGCCAAGACAGGGAAGACAGGATTTCACATTTTATCCCTCAAGGCATCGCCAGGCTCTGTGATGTGACATGGGAACGCCTGGATCCATCCAGCCAGAGGAAGGCTCTGGGACACTCTCCCGCACCTGACCAACAGCACCGCACGCAGGTCCTGCAGCCCCGGAGTCTGGCACCCCCACACTGCTGATGTTCCTGCCCAGGAGGTGATGAGTGGATCACTCCCAGCTCCAGGGATTCCCAGCACTTAAGGCTACGTCTTCCATCCCTACTAAAATAAAATTCCCGTCTCTCTTGCTCAATGTCTCACTCCCACATCTGGTGTTTGCAGAGGGGCCCACTACTGCAGAGCAGCCCAGGAAGATGGGGATATATTCTTCTTATTCTTCTTCTTCTTGTAATACCAAACTTTACCTTTGAGACTGTGTGCAAGAATGAGTTTTATATGAAGAGGAAAACCACCACCAAACCCAAGTGGGCATCCCATACAAACTAACCTAGATCTTCCCCTTCTCCACCAGGAGCCAGCAGGGGCCCTTCCTTTTAATTTTTTAAATGGAGGGAAATACAAAGTTTTGAAAAACACAAGTTTCACCTAAGGGCTCAGTTCCAAGACAGAAAATGAGCCCTGGTGTCACTCTGATGGCACTACTCTGCATGCACACACTTTTCAGGTCACTGGCCCTGAAGTCTTTCAGCAGATACAGCTCAATCACTGCCACGGAGGCTGCAAGAATATTTTCCTATTGAGAAAAGGTTGTGAAATGAAGCAAGACTGAGGAGAGGAGCGATCTGGCACGGCCCAAGGCAGGAGTGGGAGGGTGGTTATACAACTGGTGCCCAGCGTGCTCTCTGCAGAGACACCTCACCAGCAGGGCCACAGGAGGCCACACACCCGTTCCATGTGCTTTCAGGAAAGCTGATTTAATGACCTGAGGAACAGCAGGGCACTCCTGGGAGCACTTTCAGGTGTGGACACAAGCTGTGTCATAAACAAGCTCGGCAAACAGGGCGTCAGGCCCTGCAGCAAGCGGCACACACCATCATCTCACTGTCACCTTGTCCTCCCTCGGCAGCTCTGACAGCAACGCCCAAGCGCAAGCCTTGGGCAAGTTTCCAAGCCTGGCCAGGTCCCTCTCCAGCTCCCACCTCAGCCAGATGCCTGTCCAAGTCCTGCCAAGGGACTGCAGATTTCCGGGTCACACACGAGAGGTTCAGGTTTCCAGAGCCACAAGTCCTGGGTCAGCTCCCCTCCCCGTGACAGCTGTCCCAGCCACGAAATGAGACACAAATCAGCACTGGAGGAAGCTCCTCACTGCCACATTCTGCTCCCCCTTTTGGAGCTGCTTTGGTGAGCAGTACACACCACATCCAGCAGACAAACCCCCAGGTACCTCAGCTCTGTGCTCTGGGAATTGTCTGAACAAGAACAATCTTTCCAGAAGCCCTTTCCCAGTTTTGTGGACTGTCAGCTGCCAGAGATCTTGGTGGCTTGGAGGTGAGGAAAAAGTCCACTTTTTAAATCCCTAATCATTTCCATGCCACAAAATCAGTAAGAAGTTCTGTCTGTTATTTTTAGATGTGCTTTAACACGACCTGGGAGGAAAAGAAGTAAGTAGAAGGAAGTAGGATTTTGTAGCCTGTGGTACATGAAGAGGAGTGAATAAAGGGTGTGCCCTTCTTAGGACATCAGTGGGTCCCACCAGTGCCTCCCCCACCCCAGCAAGTCATCTCCAGCATTACATAGCAAGATTATTCAATCTTGAACACACCCATCCCAAAGAGGAGCCTCCTCCAGGCCTGGATTTTCATTCCTTGAGCCAGAAGCGGAGCATCCCCACAAAGCATGCGCAGAGTGCTGTATTCCAAACATCCCAGCACAGAGCTCTGGCACCCTCCAGCAGGGAACATTCCTGTCATTCTGCAGCTCTCAGAACAAAGGAGAGCTGGGATGCAGCCATTGCCAAAGACCTCTGCACAGTGAGTCACGTTTTGGAGGTGCAGAAGTCGTGAGGAGTAAACACAGAAGCTGTTTGGCATCTGTGGCGTTTTCACACATCCCCTGAACATCGGGCTGCTGCACTGAAAGGCAGCACGGGCCACTGCACAGAGCTGCTCTCTCTGTTCAGCAATTCTGTCTCCATTACCAACCTTGGAGAGTGAAGAAAACCCCTGATCTAACACATCCCCCGTGGGTCTGGCCATGCAGCCTCCTTTCCCCACACCGACCTAACTTTCTGTCTGATCAGGGACATGAACGTACACACTGCAGGACAGACACTGAGATCTTCCTGTTTTCCTTTCTACAAATGGATCCTGCCAGCATTTCCCCAGCCAGCACAGCCTCAGCCACTGCCACTGCCACTCACCTTGTTGATGCTGAAATGGCCCTCGAACCTGCAGCCATCCCCATTATTGAGAGGGATCTTCATCGAGTTGTCAATGTGACCCACTTCATGCCTTCCCATTTCATCCTGGATGTCCAGTCCAACCACTGCAGGGGTGGGAGGGAGAAGACAAAAAAAAAATCAAAACATTTTAACTAACAGGAAGGTGGCACAGGAAAAGCATGCACTGCTTTTACTCTATGGGAACCCACACCTTTTTTCCTGACATTTGTCTAAACTGAGCTAATGATGTCCTTTGTCAAATATTGTTATACCACAAAAACTTTATAACCAAATTTTTCACGCTGCCTGTTTGACAGAAATGCACCTCCCATGTCCTGCCAGCTGACTGCAATCCCAGTCACACAAACAGAAAACCTTCAGGCACACAAGGCAGGTGACTTGGGAAGAGCCAACAAACAGCTGGTGCATTCGGAGCTCCGAATGGAACTTGGGAGGTTTCTTGCTCCCAGACACAAAAGGGTTGCTATAAAATAAAGAAGAGAATGAGATTTAGAAAGAAGCCAGTGAGGGAGATCAGCCACTAACACATGGTCCAAGACAACAGGTGCCCTGGCCTGGAACAGAAAGCAATGGGATATTGGCAGAGGCTGCAGCTACTTGATTTCCCTCCTGGTAGAGAAGAAGGGTCACTGTACCAGTCTGAGCCCATTCCAATTATTACCTAAAACACAAAGAAAAGCTGCTGAGTGAAAGGGGTACTCACATTCACAGTGCAGGTTTGGCAAACTGATGTTCAGGTTCACTTCTATTTTACCTCCACTGTCTTTGTCTGGGTCATCCACGTAGAGCTCATTAACTCTGGAGGGCAGAAAACACAGGTGGGTTCAGGCACAGGGCTGCTTTCCACTGGGAAAACCCAACAACTTGCATGGGGAAGGGGAAAAGGAGACTGGAAAGAGGGGTTTTGATTGTGTGATGGCTACAACAGAGTTACAGAGAGCAGGGAAAGCTCTCCAGGATGGAATGGGGGCAAATCACGGCTTAATTTGAGTTCTTGCTTGGCAAGTGCAGGAGGCTTTAAACAAGTTCTGCACCAGCAGAAAACAAAACTTCTGCTCTGTGCTTCCTGTACTGTTCTGTACCCTGAGTTTTCAGAGGTGCTACAAAACAAGGCTCTAATGCTGAAGAGGTGGCAGGTTATTGATCCAACCCTCCCCCCCTCTGGGCTGCTACACCTTTTAGGAAGGAGGGAAGCATGTGCTTTTCCATTTGTTCCATAAATAGTTCTAGAGAAAGGCTGCTCTCCACTACCCCCCAGGAAAGCTTATTTGTGTCACTAATTGCCTTTTGTTATTGCCACCCAGCTGACAGAGCAGCAGCAAGAGAAGGAAGGCAGCACCACATATTTGTATCCTTCTCCTTAGTATCACGTTTCAATCTATGAATGGTAACCAAAAGCAGCGACTAAAAGTGAGGAGAAGAGGATTTGAGCCAGGAACAGATGGGAAGAAACATCCTGGACAGCAGGATCTCACACACTCTGCACCAGTCTCCCAGAGTAGTGTTGTCTCATGGCACCCACAGTGCTGGCACGCATTTCCCAGGAGACAAAACACAGATAGACAGGCAGAGGAACACAGGAGTATAAATATTTATTGTTGGCACATACAATCCATCCGACTCGTAAAAAAATAAACCAAAAAAAACCCCACTGCTGAATTTGCTGAATGGTCCTGGAGAACCCACTCTGGGGAAACTCACCCCACTGAACTGAGGTGATGCTGAGATTACCTAGAAGCTCTTTTCCCTGTCCAACAAATAAGAAGATCTGACAATTTATCTTCCAGCTGGACAGACTGCAAAGCTGTGGAAACTTAGATTCAGGCAAATTACATAAAATAAAACTACTAAGTGCTCTGTAGCATTTTTATTTTACACTCAAAGTGCACAAAACTCTTTGACAAGCCCCACTGGAGGGTCCACATGCTAACAGTCAAACCAGACTAAGGCAGCTGCAAGACAGATTCAAAGTGATTTTGCTCTGGTGATACCCCTCTGGGCCACAACAAGTTTGCCCTGTGGATTCAGAAGAAACAAACCTTCACACTGAGAAACACACACGCTGCCAGTTTTTTTGGAGGCAATTACTCACAGGTCAGTGGGGTTTGCAGACACTCATTTAAAACCAGCACAGCATTTGTCTTCGGCTTCACAGCCCTACCTTTCTCTGTTTTTAATTGGCTTGACAAGTTGCTTGCAATCATTACTCAACCTATTTTTCAAGTGATTAATAAAAATGACACAGAGGGAGGGGAAAGATTGCTCATCAGTGACCCAGTTAGCAGCTTTTTGGCCGAGCCCTCTCCTCCCGGGTGGAATGCATCCTCCCCTCTACGTGTTCATTACTGACAGATTGGGCAGCGATTGGATTAAGTCATATGTCCAAATGGGGCCGGGAGGAGCAGCTCCAGCCAGGACAGGCATCAATCCCCCAGAGCAGCGCACACTTCAGTGCTCCCCCATCCTCCCATCCATTTCCCAGTTGCCAGCCAGCCCGTTTCATAACCCCTGGCTCCTTCCCAGCGCTGGGCTGTCCGGGATGCGGGCCGTGCCCAGCCAGTGCCGCAGGCACCTCGGCGTTGCTGGCAAAGGGAGCGCTCACAGCAGGGCTGGCAGAGCAGAGTCAGGTCCAGCAGCTCAGCTGAACATCCCAGCTCTCTGGAGAAAAGCCCCAGCAAGGTCAGTGCTGGTATTTGCTGATTTCTAACCCTGAACCTGTCAGAAATGGTGCGGCTCCAGCAGAGAAGGCGCAGGAGCCTTTCAGCGATGAGCGAGCGAGAGGAGAAATCAGAGGATGAACTGTGCCCACGGAGCCCGTGGAAGCTCTGACACAGGAAGGCAAGTGCTGAGGTCACTTGGTTGCTCGCTGGATGGCTGAGGCACAGGGAAGTAGGGCAGCTTGTCCAGGTCACACAGCCCATTAGCTGCAGATAAAGGAAACTGGTTTCCTGTCCCGCAGTCCGGTCACTGGACCAATGGTCCCCAACCTGTCCCTTGGGCAAGGCTCACGGCCACTTCTCCTCTTCCTCTTTACCCAGTAGCCCCCTGCCCCTCTCCTACTCACGTTCCAAATGTCATAACCCAATCTATCACTCCACACACATCTGACAGCTCGTGACAGGGGATCCTTCCTTTCCTTCCAACCCGCAGCATCACCTTTCATGGAGCACCCATCCAGCTGGATCCTGCTTCTCCCTCCCAGCTCCAGCCACTGCCTCCTCATGGCAGCATCGGCTCTTGCTGAGGGCCCAAACTGACAAACTCAGTGACATTTCTTATCAGGAGCCCCAAAGTGCATCCTTTCTGTGTCACTGATGTTCCCTCTCACTATGGGGAACCAAGGGCACAACGACAACACACCACAGGCTGCCCTTGTTGGGGCAAACCTCACAAGAAATGTTGTTTTCAACAAACTGGGCACTTCTCTCTTCAAGTATCTGGAGTATTGGAGTTTGGGAAACCTCTCAGGCAATGCAAACTTCCAGGGTCAAGGCTACTCCTTCCAGGGAACCACTGGCACCCAGGTGTGGATGGCAGGGGACTGGCACTCACATGTCCCTTGCTGTCCCCCTCCCCAGGGCCAAGCTGCACACAGCCTTCCTGCTATTTAATCAGACTACCCTGGGATGTCAGGAAAAGCACTATTTACCCCCTCTAGCCACTCTCCCTGGAGGAGTAATGTCTCCGGTGGAAGAAATGAAGTTGGCTCTAATTTATAGCTGTCCCTCCTGAAAAATAAAGTGTCCCAGGAGTGCCAGTGCTTTAACAGTAAATCTGGGATGGTCACAAGGGAAATAAAACCTGAGGCCAGGCAGAGAGAGGCAGTGATATTGGTCATATTGTGACTCCAAAGGTGGGGTGTACCTTCTCCAAACACCCCAAACATTTAGGAGTTGGTGTTTTCCTGGCTGCTGCTAAGGAATATTTGAATAAAATCAGCACAATAAGGCAGGGTGAGGGTGCAGAGCTCTGGAAGTACAACGAAGGCAACACCACAGGTGAGAGCTGGACCTCTCAGCCCCACAGAGCCTCCCACCACTGACCCAAGGAACGGGAGGGCAGTTTCTCCATGATCCACACATCAGGAATCTGCTTCACTTCTAGAAAGAGGCACTTGGAAATACTTCACATTCCTGAGTGATGCTGCTGGGCTGCTTCTCCCGTTTGCTTACAGACTTCCAGCGTTCCACGTAAAAAGCAGGAGGGACCCTTTGGCCAGATCATGCCAATGGCACGAGAGAGTGAGGGAAAGGGGGCCACGGCAGCCACAGGGCACGGCACGGCTTCGGGATTTCATCCAAAGAAAGTCAGACCTGTTCCCTGTGCTTTAGGTCTCAGATTTATGACCCAACAGCTTTGTTTCCCCAGAAATAAAACTTCCCCGGTAACTTATTTCCACCAAGCAGCCCCGGCCACTGACTTCAGCACCTCAACAGCTGAAGAGCCTGCAGCCCTTTGGATCCAAAGGTGGGCACTGCATCCACCCTCCAGAGCTTCACACACTGTGTGGGTGCTCTCTGAAGACCTGCCTTGTCTTCTGTCCTCCTTGTCCTAAGTCTGCTTCAAGTTTTAGCCTTTTTTCTCCCCCTTCACAGCAAACAACCAGGCAGCCTCTTCCCCAGTCATCAACCATAGAGAAAATACAGCCACTCACTCCAGAAAGCTGCACTTTGCCTTGTCCTCCAACTCCCAGGAGGCACCCTCTGATCTCCAGGACCCTATGCCTAAGGGGGAAAATAATTATTCTTTCTTGAGGAAGCCCAAAGCTTCTCAGAAGACTTTCTCAGGTGAGCTCTCTTGGCTCCACTTGCCCTTTCAGCTCTCATCAACCACCTTCCAGAAACACAACCCTCCCAAGCCGAGGTTCCTGCACTTCCATCTTTTCAGTGGTGACAGACCACAAAGCACTGGACACATCTTCTTTTCAAGTTGTGTGAAGAAACAACAAGCAGGTCAGCAAACTCTGTACTGTGTCACAAACTGTGCCTGCGTCTGCCGCTCCGGTATTTGTCATCCTCTGCATCTCAATCAGCTCTTCAGTGTGAAGGTCCCTGTCCCAGATCAGCTGTGAGGCACAGCAAACACGCTGCCCTACAAAGGAAGGGATTACAGCTCTCCAGGAGACAGGAAGAAGGAGAAGGGTTCGAAAGACGTCAACGTAGACTTGAGTCAGGAATTGCAAGTGACATCATGACACGACCTTCTGCTTCCTGCAAGCCCACACAGGGCACAGCAACCCCGCACAAACGCCTAACACCTTGCATTAGGTAATCTCCACGTCGCTACTCAAACATTAATTAAGCTTCTTACCTGCCTACCTCTCGGGGCTGCTAAGGATTACACCCTTCTGCAGAAAAGTGTCTGTCTCAAGGTCAGTCTGTGGCAGGAGCAGGATTGCAACTCCCGTTCCCCTTTGCCTACGAGGCTGTGCTGCCCGTGCTGGGCTGGTTTGCTCCAGCATTTCACCTGCCTCAGCTGGGTGAGCCAGTAGGGTTGGAGGTGCATCTCCAGCTCGGTGTCAGGACACAGGATTTGTGGCATCTGCTGGCTTGTGCTCCCGGATTATGGTTTGCAGCAGAAGAAAGCCCTGTTGCAGCAGGATCCCACTCTGCTGGTTGGTACCATTTCCATGGGCTGAGAGCCACAACACACATCCCACACACTCTGGAGAGCTATGGGACAAAAAGCCTCTGAAGACAGGTCTGGTGACAACTCTGCTGCTCTGCAGGATCAGTCTTGGGCATGCAAATGAATCTGGTGTGGACAAGGAATGCCAGTCCCTGAAACTCCTGGAGTTTTGCTTCCTCCCACACTCGTGACAGCCTTCTTGGGCCTGTCCTGTTTCAGGCCAGGAATTGGGCTTTGATCATCCTAGTGGGTCCCCTCCAGCTCAGGATATTCTATGGTTCTATGATTCATGGTTTATGCTTTCATGCAAAGGCAGTCATTTTAATTGCAGATATTCTGCTCAAGTAATTAATTGCCTTGCAGGGGGGCACAGCTTTCCAATTAGCAAACTTGTCACTTCAGAGAGGTTTTTGTTTGTTACTACGTTTAAAAAAAAAAAAAGAAAGAAAAAGAAAACACTGCCAGGAACAGTCTGTTGCTTCCTACAGTGTGCTGTGGCAGATGAATTAGTGTTGAGCAGCAACATTCATACCACAAGCACCACATTCATACCCTCCTACCCCTTCCCCTGGCTGCCAGTGCCAGGCAGACTAGATTAGTTAATTACATCTTTAATCCTTAATGATGGAATACTTGGAAAACTATTATTGATCTTACAGGACATAATTCATGACCTAATTATGGTGATAAAACTGCGAGATTATCATCTTGCCAGCTATTAACGTCTAGCGCTGATCTGAGTTAATTAGAAAAGAGACGGGTGATTTCTATGCTTCGGATTTGCAACACAGCAGCAGAGGAATGAGGAGGCTGCTAAAGGCAGGACAAGCTGCTTCCAGCCCTCAGACTACTCTCAGCTCAACCAGCTGTTGATCTTGCCCAGGAAAAACCAGACACGTTTAACCCTTTAGCTTCATTTCTTCAGCCATCTGAGTCCCTGTCTCAGTGGGACAAGAGTGTTTGATGCTGTTCATCTTTCAGATGTTCAAATGTGGAGCAGAGACCTCCTTTTCTTTATCTTTCACAGAACTGAGGAGATTCATCAAGGTTCTTTGTGTAGAATCGTTTGGGTTGGAAAAGACCTCCAACATCATCAAGTCCAACCTGTGACCCATTCCTACCTTGTCACCCAGCCCAGAGCACTGAGTGCCACATCCAGGTGCTCCTTGGACACCTCCAGGGATGGGGACATTCCAATGCCTGAAGTTTGGACTAAGTCTTCAGTCACGCTCAGTCTGGACTGAAAAAAAACCTAAAAATCAAGTGGATCCTTGACTTGCAGAGTTAAACTCGCCCTCCCCTTAATGGCAATGATGGGTTGTGACTGAGAAAAGAAAAAAAACTCTCTTCCCTCACCAGCCCTTCACTGTGCTTTTCCTGGGAAGGATGCAGCCCCACCTAAGTGCCAAGCTTGGATTTCCTTCATGGCTGCTCAGAGGCCTCTTAGGGTCACACGATAAATCTGGAGGATGAACAGCTTGGGAGTTTTCTACCCTCCTCAGGGCTGGTCTCCCCAGGAAACCCGTCAGCAGCAGAATAGGACATGCCTTTAGAGTGTGTTACCTCTTCCACGAGCTTCCTGCAGTGTCTTGGTTGGACTTCCTAACTGGAGTCAGCCCCTGTGCACAGACACAGCCTCGGCGCTCATTAGGAATGCCCACACGAGTTATGACACAGCTGCTGTCCTCCCCACACAGGTAATGTTTGGGTTTGGGGCTATGACTGTGATCCTCGAGATGAGGGTGTCATTTCTTGGCTTTCTGCCACCCAGACAAGTCTTCAGCAGCTGAGACTGTAAATGCTACGACAATGGGCTGGCCAAGGAAAAACAGCTTTGAAGTTGGGCAAGAGCGGCCAAACTGAGATTTCGAGTAACACCAGGCACTGAGGCTGCTGCACTCATGTGAAATGTGGAAGAAAGTCCAGCAGTGGGCAGAAGCCAGTGAGTATTTGGGGTTAGTGTGGTGCAGAGCAGACCTTTTTTCTCAGGCTGCAGCACGAGCTCAGCAAACCACACCAACCTCTTGCTGTAGATGCAGCTACCGAGGGAAGCTCGGGGTGGTGAGAGTCAGACTGTGAATCCTGTGGGCACCGCTGCTGAGGCTGCCCTGAAGGAGCTGTCCCTGTACACACCCCACACACAAGCTGTGCAACAGGCCTCTGAGGGAAGCAGGAGTGCTCAGCAGGGAACCTGCCACCTCTCTGATGTAAAACACCAGGCCAAGTGCTCTCTGTTTCACCTTGCCATCAAATCTGTGCAGCTCTCCCCACCCCACTTGGCTCTGTCAGGTGCTTTAAGGGAAATATGACACAAAAGGAGAAAGAGTGATGCAGTCTCACAGCACAGCTGGCAGTGACAAAGCAGGAAAGTTCATCCCATGTAATCATTCAGGTCCTGGCTGGCATTGTGAAACTTCAATCTGGGTCAGGTGTCTGTTGTAGGAGGCTCTTAATACAAAAAAACCTTGAAGCTTGCAATGCAAGTTGATGAGAATTGAACAGTCTGCACTGTTCCATACCTTTGTAAGTATTTGAATCACGGGCAAACAAGGCTCATAAACCTCTCTGAGACAGCATTTCCCCTGCTATTTGCTATTACCCAGTTTAAATGGTGGCACAGTGTTCTCACAAGTTCCAGACCACGCAGAGCTCCCAATTCTTATTCCCAGTGATGAGGCTCTGCTGCCTCACAACGCACTGCCAGTAACACCTGACTGAAAGGGAACCACAAGAGGCTCACAACAACTTGTACTGGGTTTCTCAGAAGAGAAACCAATGAGTAAGAAACAGAAAAACAAAAGTTTACTCCTGCTTTCGAAGTTGCTGAACTGGGAAGGACTTGCAGTGACTTTCTGAAGTATTTCCGCTGTTCTGGGAGAGCCTTTTCACAAGTGCTGGGGGTGAATGTTCCCAGCAAGAGTCTGATGACTTGTAACTCATCAGAAAGAGGTTTTCCTACTCTTTTGTGTGAGCTTTTGTGTTGGACAGTCCATGACGAATCAGGTTCCTGCAGTCATTTGTCCCAGACTACTGCATGACATCCTCTCTAAAATTTTACTGCTTTGTTGCCTGCAAACACCTCCTCCCCACGCAGCTCCTGCTGGGAAAGGCACTTACCATCCCTCTGAGGTTTTAATGAGGAACTTACCAGCTGAGCATGCTTACAGCACTTCCCAATATTTTTGTGGAAAATGCCTCATCTTCTTAAGGACAAAGCAAGAAGAGGCCTCAGAGAATTATGCAATTGTGCTGTTCAAAAAGGAATTTCTAGTCAGGAAACTGCCACTACCTGTGCACTCAACTGGATCAAAACGAGGTAAATATTACTGATTCCTCCTGTAAAGCATTAACTGAAAGAAAAAGAAAACCACGCAAGAGAATGAGACCTAAGAGGAGAGCAAGAAAAAGCACTGCTCTGCTTGAAGCAATCTGTTTTTCAAACCTGTTTTTTAAAACAAGAAACCCAAGGAAACTCAGCTCTGTGAAGTGGCTGATAAAGTGACCCCGGATTTCACAAGCAAACACACGGAACTGCAGTCAGAGAAACAGTGAGCAAGCAAGAAACCTGAGATACCATCTCTGAAGCAAACGTGCAAGAGGCACAAAAAATGATCTCGAGCTTGATTACACTCCTGCCTTCAGTTAAACATTAGTCAACATTAACATTATCCCTGAAATTATATTCTTGACCCGAGACAGAGCTGCACAAAAACAATGAGAGAGCCTCCTGGTTATCAGAATGGTCAATCTAATCACGGCCCAGGAGCCCAAGGTTTCAGAGCCTTTTTGCTCAGCTCTGACATCTGTTGCTATCAGGACCATCATGTGAGCCTGACAGAAGTTCCACCCTTCCCAGCTATCCAGGAACTGTGCCTCACGCTCAGTGAGCTCACTGCCACATCAGCAGGGTGATGGAGAACGTTTCCTAGAGCCCAAAACAAAGGCAGATGTGTTAATGGTTACTGAAAAGTTTACTTTGAGGCAGGAAGAACATGAGAACAGGGGGAAAAATAAAAATCTGATTAACTCGGTGTTAACAAGTGCTTCATGCTTGTTCAATGAGCAATTTTTAAAAGTGGAAATTATTTCCATTTTTCTCAAAGCTGTCACCACCTGGGGCAACTTGTCCTCAGGCACAAAACCTGTGAACGATGTTTCCTAGTAAGGCTCAACAGAAGAAGAAAAAATTCACACATTAATAAAGCTGCCTGCATGAACCAGAGGTTCAGCTCTGACATTATTAAAAAAAAACAATTATTGATATTAAACTAATAATTCTTATTTTATGCAATCCAGTTATCCATGCTGCTAATTATGCAATCCAGCATGCAGCTAATAAAGGATCGAGCAGGTCTGGAACAGCTTCCTCTATCAAAAATAGTTCAGAACCAAGTTTGCCTATTAATTTCAGCAAATTAAAAAGCTGAATGGATGTCTGAGAATTTGGACTCAACCTAAAGGAATCCCAAACCCATTAGGCAACTAAGTGACCTAGTGAAATTACAGGAATATTTCTCTCAGATAACAGTAAAGCTGTAAAGATTCACATCCACGTAAACAAGGGAAAACATGACTTTTACTTACATTTCAGTGGCTATGAATCCGGTGAGCTCAGACAGGAAGAGAAACAATATGAAGAGACAGCAGCAGACAGAGACTGGAACAGAGGTAAGGAGAGGAAAAGGTTAGTTTTGCATGTCTAACAAAGACCAAAACTGTTTTCACACAGCCATATCCCCCATACACACTTGAGAATTGAGACTCCAAAGAGCCCATGACCCAGAGGAGCCCACCAGAGCAGTGACTTCAATGCCATGCCAATATCCAAACATCCTGAGGGGTATCTTCGTGTTTGGGCCATTTTTGCTATCATGATTTCCATCTCCCCACAGCTCCTGTGTTCTCCACCTTCAGCACACAACGTTGGTCTGCCAGCACTCCCTCTTCTTGACACAGCTGCTTGACAAGAAGACTTCTTTGGAGCCTTGTCTCCCAATTTTGTTACTATTAAAACCTCCAGAAGGCAAAAAGAACCAGCACCTCCTTGCTTTGAAAGGACTCAGTCCCCTAACACGGTGTTTTGGGGATGAGGACACACTTTGGGTCTCTGTCAAGTCCCAAAGCTCTGTGTAAGGCACCTCACAGCCTGCACTCCTGGAGCTGGGACAGCAGAGACGTGGCAATATGGAATAGTGCAGCCAGTGCCCAACTGCTCTAATCTCTCCATCTGCTGACATATTGACTCTTCAAAGAGGGCAAATCCCCACTGAAGGAATCGGGAAGTACCCAGACAACAAGTCCCATGTCTTTCCTAAGAATTCCAACCTGGAGTTGCAAGGAGGGAACCCAAAGTAACTGGAAGGTTACTGTTTACTCTTCACCAGGAAATTATTCAAACCATTGACCAGGGACATTCAAGCAGCAGTGACAGTCACCCCCACAGGAGGGGCTGGAAGGAAGCACAGCTGTAAATCCTATGGATCAGGGATGATTGGAGCTGACAAGGATGTGCCAGCTCAAGGAGACAGGGCTGCAGAGTGTCTCTGTGTTAAATACAATCCCCAAATTCACCATGAATCACTCACAGAAGGGCAAAGCAGGAACTGACAGGCTCTTCCAGGGCTGTGACAGCCAGAGCACAACCCCCCCTCCCAGCACAGCTCTCTGTGAAATGACCACTTTACCAGAGCCACCAGTCAGGGTTGAGAAATACACTGTAAAAAAAAAGCCCTGTTCCTTAACTTTATTTAACATGACCTGTACAGCCTGACTGCCCATTCCTTACGGAAGCTCAAGCAACAACAGGCTGGGAACAGTTTTATCACACAACAGCCCCGGTCCAAACTCCCTTGGTAGAGAATGTGAGAGGCACAGGAAGGAAAGAGGTGCTGAGGGCAAGTACTGAGACAGACCCCTGAGTGACCTAAAGCCTTGTGCCTCATTCTTCCAGTTCTGAGGAAAGAGAAATGCGTTGCTTCCCCTTCCTCATCAGAGTAATTCCAACTGTGGATTCATTTACTGACCCTCTCTGAAGTGCAAGGGATTAACAGAGATGCCAAAAAATCCATCAGCTAGGACAAGGAAAGAGAGAAAAAAAAACCAACTGAAGACCAGTAGGAAAACAGGAAGCAAGAAGGGATATTAATTCCTGAAGAGAAACCTCAGATGGCCACACAGTTGCTCCCAAGTCTTGGCTGTCAGGACACAGAAGGTCACCAGGGCTGTGACCCAGCTGAGCCCCTGGCACAGGCACCACGGGCTGGGGGAGCAGCAAGGTCTGCTTAAGGCACAGCAGCAAATCCTTGTGAGAACATCCACACCTACATTAAGAGCCCAGAAAAAGAAACCAAGGCAGGAGATGAGTAGATCCAGTGTTTGTACTGTTGATCACCGACAGAGACACGAGATCTCTGATCTCTGGCAGTTGCAGGGGAGAGTGTTTGACACAGGCAACCCTTTTTTCTTTAATTGCTTCCCCCACTCCTTGCTGCTTGTTATAATCCCATAAAGGCCTTCCACAGCATCAGCCAGACCTCTCTGCTCCCCAGCACTTCTAGGAAAGCCTGGTACTACTAACTCTCTTAACTAAATTCTCTCCCAGAGCTTCCTCTCTCTTCCAATTTTTAAACTTTCTTCTCTGCCACTTATATCATCAAAATACCTTCTTTTCCAGTACTTGCTCCCTCAAGTCCAGCTTTAATTCAGCTCTTGCAGTGAAGGTTCGTGACAATACTTACCAAACACAGCACAGTAAAATTCCACTAACCTATATCTAAAAAACCCTGCAAGGTTGCCCTGAAGTGCCTGGCAGGGACTGACTTTCAAAGCTCCCCAATGCTCTTCCCAGTCTTCAAACCACGGAGGCAGTTTTGAAGCTGTAAAAGAGACTACATGAGAGGGGGATATAAAATCCTGAGCAGCCTGAAGGAGGTGAGTGGGGAACAACCACTCACTGCCTCTTCCAGTATGGGAAAGGGGAGGTTAAACACAAGAGAAGGTTTTCCTTTACGCAACGCTTTACTAAATTCTGAAGGTTCTTGACTACGGATGCTGAGGATGTTTAAGAAATAAAATCAGGTTACGAAAAGGAACCCTGCATGCCCTGAGGAAGAAATCCACTGAGGAATACGAAACACAAAGGAACCAACTCCAGCTGAGGAAGCTCAGAAGCCAACGGAGCAAAGCCTAGTGAGGTGTTTAACCTGCTCCTCCTGAGGCATCTGCTGCTGGACACTCCAGGAAAGAGGACACCGGACACTTGCACTGACTTAAACTCTTCCTATACACACACATTTTCAGGGCAGGGGGAGTTTTTGGCATGAGACTCATGTGAAAGCATTATCAGTTACTCTGCCTCCAGAGGCAGCGTTCCTGAGCTGCAGAACAGGAGCTCCTCTCCCAGTGTGGAGCTGCAGGCACAGACAACGTTCCCAGCGCAGGAATTTATGCACGAGGTGCTTCAGCTGCTTCTTTCACAGTGAAGGCTTTTACTTGCTTCCATGCAAATGTGCAGTCCTACCACCCACATTTGACAAGTGTATGATATTTGGAAAAGTAGATTAAAGGCTGGGATCAGACAGAATCAAACAATTCATGCATAAAGCTTCGTTTAACTGCAAGAGCACAGCGACGTTCCCACAGAGCTCCAACAACATCTGAGACAGGTTTTTTAAAGCTCTAATATGATAACATGATCAATATATCAAAGGTTGCTGGTGTAGACACACTGCTGTTGGCTAATCTGCAATCCCAAAAGGATGGGAAACGCTGCCAAGGTTTTTATGCCTGCACTAAACTTTTCGTACAAATCCCTTCTACGACATACCCCGTCTACGTACATTCCTGGCTCAGCCTCCCCACCCCACAAGAAATGAGAGAAAGGCAAAGTGTTTAACACATCACACAGGCTGGGAACGTGGAGCCATGTCTATATTAAGGCATAAAATTAATAGTATTTATTATTCAGTGGAGCAAACTGTTGCGAAGCGCAAGGAACGGGTCCTGTTACAGGCGCCATGTGAATCATAACTTCGATATTTCCTGATGTGTATTTAGAACTCCAGCCCCCAAAACAGCACAGAGTATTTCTGGATAACGTTTCCATGTGTGCATACTACATGTGCATGCAAACTATGCATCCACACCGATGGCTGGGTAGCAGGATCGTGACAGCAGCTGCCTGGGCTGCAGGCTCCTCTCCAGAGCCCCACTGCTCCTGTCCAGCCAGATGCCAACTGTCAGCCAGCCAGGAGTGCTGCTGCTGCTGCCTCTGTACCCAAACATGGCCAGGTTGTCACCACGTCTGTCCCAGTGGCACCACAGACACGCTGCACACGGTGGGAAGACCTGCAAAAACTGGTGGAAGAGGGACAACAGCACGACTGGGTGAGGGCACAGGGGTGCTGCCTGAGGAGAAGGAATGAGCAACTTCTGCAGACTTCCCAGAGAAGTCCACAGCAGTGGGTGTGTTGTTCTGGACAAACCTCACTCCAAGTAAATGGCAGTGGATTGTTCTTGGTTCCTTCATTCCTAAAAAACTGTTTGTAGCTGAGTGGCTGCCACACAGATCTGAAGTGTCTTGTATGCAGCACTCACTGCAAATTTGGGAATTAAAAATCCATACTTAATAAAGCCTCAATAACCCTCCAGTTGTCTTCTGAACTTGCTCATGCTCAATATCACCAGCTCTGCTGCCTTAAAATCCCCCAACACTTAATGTCCCTTAGCTGCTTCTTCCCTAAAAGCCTCGGCCCCTTCAGCCCAGGCTCCTTCAGCCCTGGTGACAGGAGCAGAGCTGCTCTTTTCCATCTCTTTCCTCCTGTAATCTGATCTGTGCTAATCTGATCTGATTCTTCCCTAATAAACCTCAACCTTTTTTTTGAAAACAGATCTTTTTACAATCCCAAAAGCCACTGCTGAAATCCTGCAGTAAGTCCATTCCTATTTCTGAAAGCCTTCAGCTCCAAAAGTGATACTGAACTAAGGTTTTCAGCAGAAATCATAAGGAAAAGGCCTAAATTAATAATTGGATATTATGGGTTAATTTATATCTGCTCTGTAAAGCTTGGAGGACTTAAAGAAAGCCAAAATAAAGCTGCAGTCATAGCAATTTCACATAATTACTACACCCTAAATCATTTTTTGAGAGGCAGAACCTTCCCCTACACTCAAGCCCCCAATGTTAACACAAGCTGACTTCCCTAAAGCATTTTATCACCAAGTCATGCAACCTTCCCAGGCTTCCAGCTGGCCTGGCAATGGGCTGGTCTCATCCATGGCCTCCTACAACACCTAAGATTAGTGGCTTGCAAATTACAAGCCACAGGCTTGGTCAGACAGAAAAGCCCTTTAGGAAAGCTGCTCACAAGATCCTCACGGGCAAAGCCACCAGTTTGTGTGGTTCAGAAGCTTCTATCAGGCTGTCTAAAAAGACTCTGGCAAAAAAGAAGGAGAACCAGTTAGAGAAGAAAATCAAAGCCTGAGAAGCTGCAAATAACAATAGAGAGAAATAAGTCAGCTAATAATTGTAAGTAAGAGTCACAACCTTCAAACCTTCCCACAACAGACTTATCATTCCAGCTATTTACTGCAGATCAGAAAGCCCAAACTGGATGGCCTTTGATGGGTTTTTTTTTTTACTTCTAAAATACTCTTTTGCAGGTGATTCATAACAAGACAAATTCTCAAAGGGAGCCCAGTTACAGTGTGGGAACTCTGAGTTTCCAAAACAGAAGAGAAGGCAGGATCACTCACAAGTTCAAAGTGTTCTTTCAAAACACCAAATCTCATCCGCCTCTGAATTCCCAAACAGTTTGAGTCAAGCTCTTTGTTCACAACTTCAGCAAAACCTAAAAGGGAGTCGGGATACAAGTAATTCAGTGGCCAGGAGAACTCAGGGGACGAGGACTCTTGAGAGTAAATATTTAGGGAAATGTGTTATCTTCACAGAAGCACAGGATAGTTGAGGCTGGCAGGGACCTCTCTGGACATCATCCCATCCCACTCCCCTGCTCTGAGCAGGTTGCTCAGGGCCAGCTCTGGTTGTTTTGAGCATCCCCAAGGACAGAGACTCCACACCACCCTGGGCAACCTGTTCTTCGACCCTGCTCACAGCAAAGAGTTTCTTCAGCTCACAGAGGGCTTTCCTTCATGTCCTGATTCACTGGCACTGACTCAGCCCTGCGTGCTGTCACCAAGGGATGTGACATCACTCACGTCAGCAGTGACATACAAGACTACTGACCCACCTGCCAGAATGGCTGAATGGAGCACAGCTCCCTGATCAAAGGAAGTCCCTGCTCAATGGGACAGGAAGGCTGCATTAGGAGGGTAATTACAGGCCTGGCAGGATCAGCCTGATCGATGTTTACCGAGCCCGCTGCCCAGCGAGCTCGCTGCACATAATTGTGAGAAATGGCATTACTCAGCCTCCAGCCTCCCTCAGGAGCAGGAAGGAAGGAAAAGGGGCCCAAGGCAAGAGATTTGTATCAGCCAAAGTCTGTGTATTGATACACGGGAGTGAGAGTGGATCACTCTCGGTGGTTGGGACTGGAGGCTCTTCAGGGTCCCTTCCAACCCAAACCACTCTGTGATGCTACAGTTCTGAATTCACACAAGCTGTTCCACTGCTTGATGGGCAGGGCAAGCTGTCTCAGCAACAAAGGATACTCTTTCCAAGGCTTAATATCCCTTTAAAAAAACTCCCTGCAGACAGAGAGGCCAAACACTCTTTAATTTTAGAACAGGGCTGTGCAAGGACATCAAAAAGAAGTTACTTACTAATGGCCCCTGTGTAGGTTGGCTGTGTAAGGTCTTTTGGCACCTTCCTGTAGATGTCAAACCTGAAAGAGGAAAAGCGACAGCCATGAAACAGGTGGAACATTTCAATACATTTCATGCCCCCACAGGGATGAACGACGCTGGAGTTTTTTCCATCCGGCTTTCCAACAACATTTGTTCAGTAGGCAGGAGGATATGGGAAGGAAAAACAAAACAAACCAAAACAAAAAAAACCCTTTTCTTTTGTACAATTATGTAACTGTGCTCTGTGTTGGCTCCCATTTCCAAAGCACTTCCCTCAGCCTCCCTGTTGTGGATCTGTGCAATCTGAGCTGTGAGAGGAGCCAGGCAAGAAGTCATGCTGGACAAGTTTATAGACCACTGTAAAAAGAAAAGGATACTCTACAGTCTCCTGAATAAAGATGCCCGGCAAAAAAAAAACCCCAGTGAAACACGATCTACATTGCCCCTTGCAGTTTGTATCCTGCAAAACCAAAAATAGACAACCTCAAAGTCAGAAATCCAGGTGTTGAGACAAAAAAACACCCCTTGGACATTGGATACAACAACAGAAATTAACCCAACAGGTTTGTTCCTCCCCCAGCAAGATCCAGGTTAATATTAGACCGTTGTTTTGATTCAGTCATAGCTTTTAATATCCATAGGGCTCAGCTTTGCTATTTTAAACTGCCCATGGTTAAACTCTCCCTGCCCTCATGTGTTAGCTGTATTATTTCCTACCACCTTGTGTTCCTGCACGCCCAACCGCAGCGCAGCTCTGACATCAGTTTTTCCACCGCTCAATAAAAATTAATTAATGCATTAAAAACACCCTCCCACCCTAAAGAAGGGAAGTGACCATTTCTGCCCCAAAATAGTTTTTGGATATGCCACAAGTGGGTGAGAGATGATGCTCTTTCCAGCCCTGGAGAGGCATGAGAAGGACCAGCTTCCAAATTCCCAGTGTATACTGCACCAAGATGAAACACCCCTGTGTTTACTCAGTAGCTCCTACTACAGCAAATATTAGAGTGGGAGTTTAAAAACTAGATCATTGTTCTTTCTCTGGTCTTCAACTGCTGAGATAACTCTGAGGCACTGCATGAACAAAACAGCCCTTGCCTTGCACGAAATCAGAAGGATGTTGTGCTTCACTCGGGAGTTGAAGCTGGAGGAAAAATGGAAGAGAGGGAAAATAGAGCAGGTAGAAAGATATTTCACCTGCCCAGCCCGAGCCCTGAACAAGCTGTGCAATCACCTAACACCCCAACAACCCTCTGTGAGACACCTGACAGCAACACTGCAAAGGAACTGTGTTTTCATGACCCTTCTCACTGCCGTCTCCTAAACAGCCCAGCAGTATTCCCCAACCAAACAATCCATGTATGGTTTTCCAGCTGCCCTGAGAACATCTGGAAAGTGCTGCTCGCATTCTTTCCACATCCACCGAAGCATCAGGATGGTGAAAGAACCCAAAGTAGCTGATGACATCATGGTCTCACAGGCAGAGGAAGCTGTTGCTCTCCCAGCCCATTAAATGCTGAAAGCTGGCGTCGTCTGGCCAAAGTCACAATAATAGATCAACAAGGCTAAAAAAGCTGAGAGAGAAACAGAGAGGGGGAGAGAGAGAGAGAGAGACAGAGCACGTGAACACCAGGAGCTGCTGAGTGTGAGCGAACACTCAGAAATAGGAAACAGCTCCAGGCTGGATTCAGTAAAAGCAGCAGCATGTGGAGACTATAAAAGGAAGTTTGTTCTCACCATCAGAAATATTTGCTAGTATTGAAATGATGGCCCATCACAGCACTAAAGAAAAGAAATCTAGCTTTTTAAACAACTCACTGGAAGGCTGATGTCACACGAGGCAGAGTTCTCTCCTCTCAGATTGTCATTTTGGTCACACAAGTAACACCCAACACCACAAATTAACTTTTCCACGGCCTAAGTAAGCTTGGATTAGGCAAAGGCACTACAAAAAGTGCTCAGTTAAGGTTTTATGGATGAAAGCAGAAGCTTGAAGGATGTCATCCAAAACCTGACCCAAGCATAAGGGAAGGCAAGGAAGAAAGGTGTATTAAAGCTTGCACAAGGATGCTGAAATGATCACAACAATCAACAACAAAGGAATGGAAAAACGACAAGTTTGGAGTAAGAGGCAAACACTTAACTGCTTAGATTTTGCTCGCTGATGTGTGATACCAGTAAATCCAAGTGACCACCAGCCCAAAAAAAAAAGGACTGGCTACGTGGAAGTCTCCTGGCAGAGCAGTCATTGGCTTGGAAAAGACACGTTCTGAGTTAGGAGGGCTCACAGTCAGGCAAAGGAACAATAATCCTCAGGGTTCCAGGCAACTTCTCATAAGGCATCTGATACTGGCCACAATTCATACAATTTCCTCAGCCTGATCCTGGTTAGTGAGAACAGCAGTGGGGTTCATGCACTCAGAGAAGGGCAAGTGGGAAGCCCAAATGACACCAAAGGAGAAGAATGATGGAGATGGCATGGCCAGGACATGGAGCCATCTTGTTAACTCTGATTTAAACTTCAAGTTAGAAGAAGATATGAAATGTAAAGGATTTAGTAACAGCTTGAAAAGTATGTTTGTGAGACGCCAGAGAGATTAAATGCTAGCAATGAGGACAGAACCCCAAAGAAGGCTTCATTAATTACACATAATTGTAAAAATAAGTAAATCAAGCAGATGTCTCACACAAATCTGTGAAGTTGACGAGAGTTATTGTAACAGGAGACCCTAAGCCCCAAGAAATGAGATTTGTGGAAGCTCCCATCAGACCTAAGGGTTAAAAATCTGCCTCCACTAGAAAAACCTTTCTCCTTTTGCCACTGGCTCCTTGCCTACCTCCCAGAACTGAAAGCAATCGCAGAAGAGCACTTACACTGTCCTGGGAAGAGAAAAGAATGAGGATTAGACACCAGAGATGATTTGTAATGCATGAGGGAGGAGGCCATGGAGCTGGGTGCACCACAGAGGGGAACAGGTTTTACTTGCCCTCAGGTCAGACGTTCCTGCAAGCACCTGCAGTAAAAATTCCAACAAGCCTCCGGGTTCCTGAGGCATTGGTCACTCGGAGGAGTATTTGTACCCTGGGAAGAGAGAGGAACCTTGTGCTCTGTTGCAAAAGCTGCCTCCCAGCTCCCTGCTGTACGCACAGCAGTGGAAGGCATTACTAATGCTGCAGGGAGACGTTCAGGATGTTCAGAGGGGCTGTACCTGCCAGCTCATCCAGCAGAGACACCCCGTGCCACGCTGAGCATCCGCTGGGAGAGCCTGGGACTCATCCCACACCACCACGAGAAACCAGGGTGTAGATTTACAACTGCTCAGCGAACTCCCTTAACCTGCAGCTTATTCTGCTTTAGGAAGGGAGACATCACACTCACAGAGCAGGCACATGTGCATTTTCCACTGCACGCTGTTTATATTTAGCTTTCGGCAACTTTCTTCCTCCCCTCAGAAAGGCAAGACTTGTAAGGCGAAGTTGTATCTTGGAGTTAATCAATTAAACTTGGTCTCAGAGTGGAAACAACAAACTTGCCGCTAGGAAAGTTCTTCCTCCAGGTCACACGTGTTCTCATAAAGGGAAGGCTGGGCCTTGCAATTCCAGAATATGAGGCTAAAGATAGAACCAGGCTGTCATCAGTACAACAAAGGAATTTCCTGACACATCTATAGTGTCTTTTCTTTCAGTGGAGAGCGGGGTTGCAAACAAAGAAATAAAAAAAAGGCTGTTTGGCAGTGTCAGAGGTTCACAGGAACCCACATTCATAACTAACGGGAGGGAATGCTACGATACTTTTTTATCAGTCTAAGAGTTGAACGGACACGGCAAAAAACTTTCTCACCTTCCTGGTGGGAATGTCAACAAACTGGTAAAACAGCATCGCAGGGATGAGCAGGGGTCATTCCTAACGAGGTTCAAACAGAGAACTCACAAATCTTTGTGTGATGAAGCCAGGTCTGGGGCAGAAGTCCAGCTCTCTGAGGGACAGGAGTGCAACACTCCTCTCAGAAACAGGGAGGTGAAGTTCCAGGTGCTGACCTCAAAGGAGCCAAACCAAAGGGTGGCAGATTTCAAGCACCAGCAAGTGTTAGAAGGATTTCAAAAGCTGTCCCTAGACTAGTATGGGCTGCTGCTACTCAGATTTTTTCTTCACACAGAAGTATTTCCTAGAATCACACAATGCTTTGGGTTGGAAGGGACCTTAAAGAGCATCTCATTCGAAACCCTGCCATGGGCAGGGACACCTTCCACTGTCCCAGGTTGCTCCAAGCCCCGTCCAGCCTGGCCTGGGACACTCCCAGGGATCCAGGGACAGCCACAGCTTCTCTGGGCACCCTGTGCCAGGGCCTCCCCACCCTCACAGGGAAGAATGTTTTCCTAATATTACCGGACCCTGCTCTCTCTGTCAGTTTGAAGCTATTGTCCTTGTCTTGTCACTCCAGCCCTTGTAAAAAGTCTCTCTCCATCTTTCCTGTGGCTCTTTCAGGCCCTGCAAGGCCACCCTGAGCTCACCCCAGAGCTTCTCCTCTCCAGGCTGAACAATCCCAGCTCTCCCAGCAGAGCTGCCCCATCCCTCTGCTCATCCTGGTGCCTCCCCTGGACTCTGTCCAGCAGCTCCAGGTCCTCCCTGTGCTGGGCCCCAGGGCTGGGACAGCTCTGCAGGTGGGGTCTCAGCTGAGCTGTGACTGACAGTGCTGGATGAGGGGCAGGGAGGGCAGGGGACCCAAACACTGCAGATTTTTCTACAGCTGATGCTTCACCTGCCTGCCCTGAGCAGGGGATGAGCTCACTCCATCAGCAGGAGCTGCCACAGGCAGGGCTTCCTGCCAGGGCTTTATGTACACTTGAACAGTTTCAAGTTTGGACCCGAAGTATTTCAGGAAATGAAGTAATAAATACATTATTTCACTGAAGATTTCCACACCTCCAAACAGAAAAATCCTCTCTGACATCTCTGGAATCTGAAAAGAGTTTTTAACAACTCTGTAAGATGCTGTTAAGTTTTTCATGAGCAAAGAATGTGAGTTTAATTAAAAAATAATTTTAAAAATTTAATTTAAAATTAATTTTAAAACCCCAACAACTTATAAGTAAAACTAACCAGACAATGGTTAAATTTGAATGTCTTGTAGCAAAAGGAGACTCTGATACCCAAAGGAGCTCATATCAGAGCAGGAAAAGCACTAATTCCTCCCTCAGCTTCCAGCATTCGCCCACCCTTCCCTGGCACAAAGACAGGAGGGATGCACTGGCCATGGCACCCAGGGCTGAATTTCTCCCAAAATTACTGATGCCCTGTGTGGAGTCCCTGCAAGGACACAGCAAAAGCTCTGTGGAGCTTCGAACCACAGCTCTGGAGTGGGATGTTTTCATGTACCCCTCTGCAAGGGCTGGTTTTACTGATTTACCTGAGGGGCCAGGGGAAGGCGGTTTTGGAGCTCCTGGACTGTATTTTGGATTCCAGTTAATCAAGCAGAACTGTAACACATTCTCATGTGGCACTTGGTCACAGAACAGAACTCGGCCACTGTAAATCAGCAGCAAAAAGATTAATTTTTGTCCCTTTCCTGACAGAAATGTAGCTTTAATGCTCGCAGACGGGGGAAAAATGGTTCTATTTTTCAGGCAGATTATGTTTTTTCCCCAGGAGAACCAAATATTTAAACATCAGTCTTTTTTCTGAAGCATACTGGCTCTACTGTAGGTATTTCAGCATGTCCTGAAAGTTAGAGGATGTGAGCACTCATTACAGCAAATGACATTTTTGATGTTAAAGATGACTAAAAAAAAAAATAAAAACCCAATCAGTATCATGGCTGACATTCCACTTTTAGCAGGTCAGTGGTGGTGTAAATACACCATTGTCATCTCGGCTCAGCAGAAAGGGTCCGTGGCTGTGATTCACCCACAAGAATGTGGGTGTTGAAACAACACTTGACTCTCCACTTCCCATATTCACCAGCTTGGAGAAGTGGCATCTATTTTTCAGCAGATACCACATTTGGAGCTGAGGTCACCAATTCCTGGTGACATTACTCACTCTCAATACCTCCAGTGTAGAGTGAAAAACCACCTTGATTTTACTACACGTCAACACGTTTGAGATCTCTTTGAATAAAAGAGACAGCCTGGTGCTGCTGAACCCCTTTGTTTCACTAACAAATAACTTGACCTAAAGTGACTTGCAGGGACCCTGCATTTTTCAGCAGAAAGAGAACTTCACCATGAAGTTCCACAGCAGAAGTGACTAAACTACACAAAGGGGGAATTATCAAATACAGAGAGAAAAAGTGAACTTTGAGGGTGTGGAGTCTCCCTCACCAGGGATATTCCAGAACTGTGTCAACACAAGTGGTTGGAGAGTGGGTCAGTTGGACCCACTGTGGTTCCTTCCAACCTGACCCATCCTGGGATTCAGTGATTCTGGAAGAGGGGTTTCGGGTCATTAGAAATGCCATCCCTGATTGTTTCTTGGTAAGAACCACAACTTCCCTGAGAAAGAGATGGGCTGCAGGTTGAAAAAGGGAAAGGCAACTATGACACGTACACAGGGGGAGGAAATAAAGAGTAATACACCTTTCCAGGCTGAGAGGGCTTCCTGGACCAACAAAAACCCTCACCCAAGGGCTCCAGTTGAAAAGACAGCACGAAGAAGCGAAGCAATAACAACCCCTCTCTTCAGCCCTTCAGTGGGAGGCTGATTTGGCCTGTACCACTCGGACTTGTGTGGAAATCTCTCTTCTCACGCCGTATTTATGTACCTGCAGCATAGTTCATTCACTCCCAAGGCAGCTGCCTAAGTCAGAAGGCAGGAATGAGTCTGTCTTTTCACGGCCCTTTTGGAAACATGCCGCCACACCAAAACCACTCTCCTTCTTGCTCTAAGCCTGGCACAGCAGCTAACGCCGCATTTTTCGGCAGTGTTCTCTGCTCTATAAAGTGAAAGAAGACTAAGCTGGCCTTTGAGGAACTATTTCGTGCCAGAACTGTTTCCTTGCCACTGCACAGGGGAATAAAAGCTGGTTAAAGCCGTTACTAAAGGCTGTTTACCCTCCTGCTTGTTTGCTGGTAATGCCCCTCCCCATTTATCAGCAAGGAGCTGCAAACTGGAGATAAATTCCAGTGAAACATCGCTGCTGCTCTCCCCCATTTGCCAAGTCCTCCTTGCAAACCACAGAAAAGGGGATCAGAGCGTGGCTGCAAATCCAATCTCAAGAAGCCGAGAAGGCATGAGGTCACTATTTCTCCACACTCACACACCAATTCCTGACTAAACAAAGAGCTTGCCTGTTCTTTACTAAGTCCACTCATTACATACTCACCAGTAAACCCAGCTACAACGAGGAAGAGAGAATTTCTACCGTTACACGCTGTACTTACCTCATTCAAGAAATGCCACACAGGCAGCCCATGCAGACACTAAGTTTTAAAAAACTCAGTCTTTTTTAAAAAAAAAAAAGGTGCTTTTTGTGAAAAGAAGATAAACTACTCTGTTTGTTACACTGGTTTTCTTCTTGAGGTGCATAGAAAAACTGCTGCGCTGTGCATTTCTGGGAAACATTCATTCAAAACAACAATCCCAGACTGCTTTTGATGAAAACAACATCAAAGGAACTACAGTGCTGTGGAAGATACACAGAGAGCAAGGCAGGTGCCAAACACAGCCCTGGACAGTCAAGCCTATGCCAGCATCCATCTGGCTTTTGATAAGAGTCACTTTGAGGCAGGTCTTTCTGATAACAGGCTTGAAAACATTCACTGCCTTTCCTTTGAGAGCGTCTGCCATTCAGACATTCTAAACAAATTCATTTTTAGGCTGCATCTCTCAGAATTACACCAGCCTCTCTAATTACTCCATGTAGATATCAGTGAATCTAGCCAGCTACAATTTCTATTAAAGTGCCTTTAGAGAGACGAATCATCCTCAACTTTGAGGATTAGTTTTCCCTGGAGACAAGGACATAACCTTGAGATTTGTCACTCAACAGACTTCTGTTCTTCCTCTTCCCATTTCCTATCTGCCTCCCTGAACCTTTTTGTTTTACTGCATTCCAGAGAGCAGAGATGGCTGGTTCCATCCCCTTTATTTGGGTTCCCCATAGGACCTACAGACCTGATGCAGAGACAACCAGCTCTTCCCACGAGATTTGTATAACTGGGTCTATTTTGAAGTCTGATTTCATGACAGAAGAGCTGCAGTAGCAATTCAGGAAACCAAGGCAGGTGTGAAGCAAGAAGAGAATGAGCAACCTCAGCCCCACTTCAGGAAACACGTCTGAGTGCACGTGAAATGAGCTGGAACGGTGGTTCTGAAGAGTCTCCCCCCAGCCCACAGGATGGGCCACCACACAGGAAATACTGTTTCCTCATATTCCTGCTGCTCCCACCTCTGGAAGACACTTCCCTAGAGACAGAAGAGTTTATGGACTATGATTCATTCGATAGCTGCTACTATTAAGGCTCTTAGCAGAGACACCAATTACAGCCGAGAATCCACTTTGCATAAAACGCTTCATCGTTTTCAAGGAGGACACGGGAGGCAGAGAGAAACTCAGTCATGGTAAATATAACTTGGATTAAGTCCATCTGACATGCAAAGATGACTGTGCACAAACAGACTCCATTTTCTCTCTCCAGGAACACTTCAGAGGAGGTTGGTGTTACAAAGGGGAGATCGGAGTTTAACCACCCTGTCTGTCTCAGAAGTTTCCCCTCTCTCCCTCCCCAAATCAATGCAGCTTGAGGGCAGAAGAGGAGGAAAAAACCCAGGCCATATTGGCTATTTTCCATGTGAATTCATGGTATCAAAAGGAAGTTGTGCCTGCTGTCAGAGCAGGACCATTCAGGCTGGAGACGCGGCCAGATGGAAACGCCCTGGCTTTAATCCCCAGTGGTATTTCTAGAGAAACCTTCCCACCAGAGGCATGCTGCTTAGTGACAAGGAGCATTTCTATCTGTGTGCTCTGCTGACTTCTCAGGCAGCTTCTCTGCTCACTTCTCAGGCAGCTTCTCTGCTCATCTGAGCAAAGCTTGAGAACTGGAAGTGCCCAGGAGAAAACCTGGCTCCCTCCAGCTCTGGCACAGTGGGGTCTGTGATCAGCCACACCCAGGGATGGCATTCCCCATCCTCTCCCCAGCATCCATAACGTAAATATGAAGTAAACCAGATTCTCAGGCTGTAGCTTCTAGATCAAGAGTGGAGACCTGGAGCTCCTGGAGCGGGGCCAGCGGGGGCTGCGGGGCTGAGGAAGGGCCTGGAGCATCTCCGTGCCCAGGAAGGGCTGAGGGAGCTGGGGCTGCTCAGCCTGGAGAGGAGCCCCAGGCGAGAGGGGCCCTCAGGCCTGGGTGTCCCTGGCTGCAGGGAGGGCTCTGGGCAGGGCCCAGGCTCTGCTCTGGGGCCCAGCAGTGGCACCAGAGGGACGGGCAGGGGCTGAGCCCAGCAATTCCCTGCACAGGGGGCACAACTCCTGCCCTGGGCAGGGGCTGAGCCCAGCAATTCCCTGCACAGGGGGCACAACTCCTGCCCTGGGCAGGGGCTGAGCCCAGCAATTCCCTGCACAGGGGGCACAACTCCTGCCCTGGGCAGGGGTGAGCCCAGCAATTCCCTGCACAGGGGGCACAACTCCTGCCCTGGGTAGTGCCCAGCAATTCCCTGCACAGGGGGCACAACTCCTGCCCTGGGCAGGGGCTGAGCCCAGCAATTCCCTGCACAGGGGGCACAACTCCTGCCCTGGGCAGGGCCTGAGCCCAGCAATTCCCTGCACAGGGGGCACAACTCCTGCCCTGGGCAGTGCCCAGCCCTGGATAGAGACCGGAGAGGCTGTGGGGTCTCCTCACTGCAGATATTCCGGAACCATCTGGACACCACCCTGTGCCCTGAGTTCTGGGATGGCCCTGCTGGAGCAGGGAGTGGCACCAGCGACCCACTGTGGTCCCCTCCAACCTGACCCATCCTGTCAAACTGCTGCCCCCAGACTTGATCTCTTGAGACAGACCAAAAAAAAAAAAAAAAAAATAGATGGTGCTAGAAAAAAACTAAGAGAAACTAAGAAGGCACAGAGAATACTCCGGTGTTACTTAAAAAAGAGATTTTAAAGTAAAAATCCAATCACTTAGCTAAGAGCTTCAAGGTTGTTTAACAGGCACTGACTGTTCCTCTCTTTCCTTGTGTCACTGCTCCCAAACAATGGCTTTGGGACAATTCATCCCAGCTTTGTCAACAAAGCTGCTGGGCAGCAGGAGCCCAAGCACACCAGCTGAGGAGCACAAGCCACCAGGCACTCAGGTGGCTTTTAACCTCTTCTGAGGCCACTCAGCTCATTTATTTAAAACCAGGCAGGCTTAGACACAGCCTCACTCCACCAAAGGCAGGCAGGTACTTCTATCACAACACACTTTTCTGGCTTTGTTCCCTCCTACAAAGCACAGCAGACACTCGTGGTAAGATCTTGAAAAGCAAAGCTGTTACTTCTGTAAAATGGATAAATCTAAAGCCACCAATTTAGCTTTCAGTGTGACAGCTCAAGCTGAGGGAAATGCACAGGTAGAACAAACAGCACAGCTGAGTCAGGTTTGCACACACGGCACTCTTTTGATTAGCAAAATACCATTTACTTAACAAATAAAAATAAAATCCCAGACACCTGCCTGAAGTAGTTGGGGGGAGTTTTACTGCTCATGGTTGTTTAAACCATCCCTAGAACTACTGTGCCCAGGACCAGAGATAAAAAGATTAACCTCTTTACTTGTTAAATTGATCTTATTCAGCAGTGTAACAGCTGGGGTGTACAGAGATGGCCTGAAATATCAGTTACCCCATCCCATGTGCCTAAGGACAGAATATGTGAAATAAAACAGGAAAGATGGCCCTGGAGAACAGCTGGGATCTGGGACACAGATAAAGCACAAGCAGGACACAACTCCCCTCTGCTTAGTGACTCTGAGAGGGGCTGGGCATCACCAGGCTGCCCTGGGAGAGAGGAGGGGAATGAAAAGAAGGCTTGGGCAAGGGACACAGACTGCTCAGCAATGCCCTGGGCTGGATTATGTTCCCCAGGTGCTTGAGAGCTGCTACTGGAAAAAAAGTCAGACCTGGTCTGACCAGCATTTCGGAGCAAGTCTCTGAACAAGGAAAGGATGGACTTTGATTGGGGAAACATCAAGAAAAGTCTGTCCTTTTTAAGCAAAGCCTCTCTTACTTCAGTCTAAAAAAGCAGTGAGTTCCAACACCCTCTGCATTTTCAGTTCCTGTAGTCCTTGCTGTACCTGTACTGGGCAAAAATCTCCAGCTTTGTTCCACAGACCTGGCAAAGAAAGAAGAATTTCTACACACAGTAAATTCACTCTAAAACAGGTGAAGAAGTAGAGCTGCCTTATTCTTACACCTCACTACGCACGTATAGGAAGTATTAATTTTTCTACTTTCATTGAGAAATAATAGTTGAAGGTTTCATTCTGAAATTCTTTCTTTAGCTGTTTTTCTTCGCACCCAAAGACAAGTGTGTGTTCTGACAACTCTGCAAGAACACTTAGCTCCTACAACCCAGCACACACAACAAAAAGCAGTAACTCTTCTTCCAATCCAACCAAGTAGGTGAAATCTGTTTAAATGAATGGCACAACAATGGTAGGAAGTCAGCAGCAGGGGCAGAAAATAGGAACTACTGACTTCGAGCCCTTCATTCTGTTAATTCTTTGTTTAGATGACATTTCTATGTTTCCTGTCTGCTGGCAGATGAGAACATGATGTGCAGAGAGCAGCTCAGGACAGCTCTGGCAGAGCCAGGCTGCGATCCCGCGGACGGGATGAGCAGTGGGAGCCAACAGACCTGAATTTGTTCTTCTCCCGGCGCTGACTCACTGTTTAATTCCTGTTCCACTCAATTAAGTCTTTCTTCTTCAGCTTGTTCACTTTGCACAGCAGCACCTGGTAACATCTGCCCACCTCTCCTCAGGCACGTGGAAATCTACAGATGGAACACTGCAGATATGTGAAGCAAAAGCGGGCAAAGCTCCAAGTTCTGCCTGAAGGAATGGCTGGGGTTGTGTTGGGGGGATTTTAGGTTGGGATATCAGGAGAAGGTTCTTTCCCTGGAGGCTGCTGGGCACTGCCCAGGCTCCCCAGGGAATGGGCACGGCCCCGAGGCTGCCAGAGCTCCAGGAGTGTTTGGACAGCACTGCCAGGGATGCCCAGGGTGGGGCTGCTGGGGTGTCTGTGCAGGGCCAGGAGCTGGATCAGTGATCCTTGTGGGTCCCTTCCAGCTCAGGACATTCTGTGATTCTTTGAAGGCCTGTACAAGGAAAGCAGCAGGAAGGGGGATTAGGAAAACAAACTGGATGTGCTCTGCAAGAGCTGAGCTGGGTTCAGCACCAGGGCCGTGCCTGGAGAGCACATTTGTGAGCAATCCTGATGGTTTTGTGAACTGGGACACAAACTTTGAAGCATGTGCAAAGTCAGAGAAGTGATCCTGCTAATCCCAGTTTCACACGGAAAATAACCACTGAACACACAAACACCAAAGCTTGGCCCCGAGTGTGAGCTGGAGATGCAAATACAGATTCAAAGCCGGACTAATGAGCCGATACTTGTAAATACCAAGCAGTTATTAACACATTTTATAAGATTAACACCCTCGTAACAGCAGATAGCACACATCATTAAGCAATCAGCCAGTCCTCATTTACACACAATGGGATATTAACACACAAACTGCAGAACCTGAGCTTTACTGGACAAACTCTCAAGGCTTCAAAATTACATCGGAAACTGTTTAATCCTCAGTTACTTTGAGAAAGCTCTGACAGGGGAAGGACCAGACAGGGAGGTGGAGGGGCTGATGGAGTTTTAAACCAGTTTATCTGGACTGCAAGCAGGTGAAGGCTGCAATTTTCAAATGCTGTATGACTGACTTCTCACTCACAACATCACACCAGTTTTCTAAGCAAACAGCTTTTTTTTTTGACCTGCTGACTCTCCACACTTTTAAACCCAGGAGTGAAATGCAGGAATAGGTTTCCTTGCCAGCCAGCTCCTCCCTCTTTAATTCCAGTTCCAAGAACATAATGAAACTAACAGAGGAAGTGTCTGAAACAAGGAGGAGTACTGAGAACAAGAAAACAAGGTTAGGCCAGAAGGACTGTCATTAATTATATAATCCAGCCTTTGGGTAACTGGACATTTAGGGAAAGGGGCTGAGAGAAGCTTGGAGGCACCAGCCTCAGCACATTATGTCATCTGGCCCGCTGGTTACTTAGCAGGTACACGGTCTGCATAGGGACAGAAAAACAAACCCATTTATTTCTAGGACAAAACACTATGAATCCCCACAGCAGCTGCTGAAAAAAGGCACGAGAACTCATACATTCTGCTCCCACTTAGACTGATTCCTTCCCAAGGAGCCAGTTCTCTTTTTTCCTCCTTTCTGCCCGCTCTGTGGTGCCATTGTGCTGTCCTGCAGAACACCTTTTTGTCAACCATGTGCCAAATTTTGTGCTTTTATTCTTTCAGCGCATATCAAGCTTGTTCTCTCAGGAGTACACACAGCAGTTGTATTGCTGCAATATGCCAAAAGTGCAGCTATTTTAGGTGACACTGAAGGATGGAAGACAGGAAGCAGTGCATCACTTTTCTCTTTCCTTCAAAATAAAATGTTAGGCTCAAACATATTCCAAAGGCAATTAGGAGAAGGAGGAAAGCATAATCTCAAATACTTGAAGGTAGAGTCCTGCCAATAAGCATTTTATTTCCTTTTCAAAGCAGGTGTCAAAATGAAGGATGGAAATGTTATTTTTAATAAAGTGAGCAAATTACACTCTGCTTCATCAAAACAGGAGAAAAGTGTCATGAAGGAAAAATGTTCAAGTAAGGGGACTGGTATTTAAAGGGATCCAGCCCTTTGCTGGACTGTGAGAGCCATTGTACTCCTGAGTGGGAGCAGCATCTTCTGGAGAACAGAGAGAATGGGGAAGAGCATTAAACATACATGGCTGCTCCCCAAACCAAGCAAATGGTTCAGATACTTGAATGCCATAAGCTGACTGGAACCCTTCCTGGCCCAGAGCCTTGGACTCAGAGATTCTTGTTCCTGCAGCTCCCCAGCACATCCCAGCACTCCCACCCTTCGTGATCCCCTTGGTCCTGAGCATTTCTCCTTCTCCCTGTCCCTACCTGCCAGCTCAGGGTTCTCACCCTCCTGCCACATTCCCTTCCCACAAACAAACAAAAGTCCTGATCAGCAGCAGGCACTGAACGCAATTCAAAGCTGGACTGTGATTTCTAAGAATTTACCTACACACAAGCAGAGAGCTATGGAAAAAAAAGAGTTGCACCATAGTCTTTCCCACGGCTTCCAGGAATCACAAAACATTAAGGCTCTGCTGCTGCCTTGCACTGCTGGACACCTTGAAACGAGATCTAGAAGGAACTATTTTGGCATCAGAAATGTGCAGGTTTTATTTGTGGAAGCTACTTTCCGGTTTAAGTCCCAGCTGCACTTGCTCAGCACAAAAATCAGAGATTGGTATTAAAGAGCCTGAACAAATGTAACATCTGGGGAATCAAAAAAAAAGGGGGGGGGGGGAGAGAGGGATGTGTGAAGAAAACAACTCCATATTCATAAGGCTTCCCTCAAAAGCACACAGGCCAATCCACACCTACTGCACCACAGAGAGATCTCTCCGTATCAGCAAGGGAAACTCCTACCCAATACATGGGATTCAAATATATTGTACTTTTCCAGAGCACCAGTAACTCTGCAGCAACCAGCTCAGGCTCTCCTATTTAAAGTCCAATCTAAGGAGACAAGAATTTCTGTACAAGCTTCTACAACTCAGTTCTGTTTTTATCTGCATGTGTTACCTACAAGCAAGTACAACTGTTCTGCATCACCTGGCTTCCTGGTTTGACACAATTTCCAAGAAATATCTGTATGGATGCCCATTAGAAAAACATAACTGATACAGACTCCAGAGCTGCCACTTGTAGTTGGGGATCAGGTTTACCACTGGTTTTTAGTCCAGATATAACCTGTTATAATGCAGCAGCCAGATTCAGATTTCAGTGCAGCAGGGTCACGTTTGATTTAGAATGACACTGAGTCCAAGCAAGGCTCCAAGACTTCACCTTTATCAGAAAACAAAGTCACATTTACGTTACTGATGTTTTAGGGGGCCCACAGTGGCCTACAGAGATGGACAGGAAGCCAGGTGATCTGCTTTAGGATATAATGGTTAAACAAACACTAAGGAATTATGATCTCCTGAAATCCTGTCAGCAGTAATACAGGCCTGCACATTTTAACACAGCATTTTGAAGGCTCTTCTCTTACGTGCCAATCTTTCTGAATTCTCTGAATTAAACTAAATACATCTCACTTGGAAACATCCCTAAAAAAAAAACCAAACAGAAAAGCAAACATCCAAACACGCAATTCAAACACTGAATTGCACTGGCCAACTACAGCTTGTGTGTGTGTGCCTGCCATGATGATTACTGAAATATTCAGTATACTTATTTCAGTACAAGGAAGATTTTGTAGATCGTGGCAAGGCTGTGGTTAATTTTTTGGCAGACCAAGTTTTCCATTTCGAGAGCAGCTGGCTCTGTACAGGAATACCTAGACATCACTTCAGGGCTTGTGCTTGGAGAGAGGACAAGAAAAACAGATGATTCTCCACTTCTTCGTTCATTGCAGGACTGTACTTTTCTCCCCACCTCCACCACTTGAACTACATGCCTAAAAAATACACCAGCACACTTCAAAATACAAGCTCAACAACGTCCACAGCTCCCAGTCCAGGCTGGTGGCATTGCTTCAGCTCTGTTTACAGCGTGATTCAGTCATTTTCACAGCAGTGAGCTATGATGGCATGAAGGAAGCATCTGTGTCACCAAGGACCGAGCAAAGGAGGACAGCTGAAGTTCAGAAGGAACAATGCAAAACTTTCCTACAAAGCCAGACCTTAATATTCCCCCACTTACTCAGGAAAAAAAAAAACCTCCATTCCAATGGTATTTTGAGAGAAATGATGCACTAGGGAGAGTTAGAAAGAAATATTTACATACATGCACACCACGTATAATCAGTTATTTGTGCCACAAACATCAGTAGACTCTGTCTGTGCAGCTCTGCTTGCCCATCTGACCGCTGTGACTGCAGAATAATTTCTCAGGTGCCCTCAAAGGGCTATTGTTGAGACAAAGTTAGTCATGGCACTGCCTGGCACCCAAATCCACGTTGGCCATTACGTAAGGTGGCAGCAATACCACTTGGAAGGGTTGTTTACCAGTGGCATTGCACAATGTGAACTGGAACGGGCTCGCCAGACGTGGCTGCAGGTGGGGATGGAAATGCCCTTGCAGTTACTGCTGAAATGAGCTCAGTTTGTCACAGCATGGGGCTAATAATGCCAAGGTTGTGGGGGTGATCCTCGTATAGGACATTCACTCATAAGCTGGACTCGATGATCCTTGTGGGTTCCTTCCAACTGAGAATAGTCTGTGATTCTGTGATTTTATAAATCTGTAACATCCCCAAACAGAGGTGTGCTATGGCCCCTAGACATTAACTTAGGAAGTGATGGCTACCAGCTCAATCCCATACAGGAATTAATATTTTGAACAAAATCATTGCAACCTTACTGCTCTCAGCAAAGGGAGTATGTTTGGTTTTAAATTGGACCTAGGAGTTGTGATGGTGAATAGACAAACTCATGCTCAGACTTGTGACCTGGCACAGTTGTGAAATCAATTCCTGACCGGAATAATGAGCACAAACCAGGGGATTTTAGGTGATTTTGAGCATATGGAGAAAAATCTTTTCCAAACTAAGCGACCCCTCGGACACCTTCTCATTCACTTGTGAGCTTAAGGCAAATAACTTGATTTTAGTCTACAGGCTTCAGAAAAGAAGGAACAAAACTGTCTTTCATGATCCCCCCATTTTTCTTTTGGCAGGCTTGGGAGGATCTTTCTCTAACCCTTCAAATCTCCCTCCAACTTGTCTGGGCAAGCAGCAGTGTCTGTGGCACAGCTCAGGACAGGGCACACACAAACCTTTGTGGTGCCACTGCTGTGCTCAAAGCAGCAGCACAACCCATCAGCTGCGAGCTGTTTGTTGCCCTCTCTCCTCCTCCCCGCTCTGCCTCAGCCAAGAACACACCTACCTGCTGCTATCGCCCTGAACCTGCTCCCAGCCGGGCTCAGGGTGCCTCTCCTCCAAAGTTCAGCCATAATTCAGCCCAAGGAAGGAGCGTGTGCTGCTGCAGGCAGTTAAAGGAGGTGCTGGGACACGGCCAGCAGGTGCGCGGAGCACCAGGATCCGACGGAAACGCGGCGCTGCTTCCCGCTGCAAATGAGAATCCCTGAGCAAACATCCACGTTTCCACTGGCATTTGACATTTAAGATGTCAAGTAGTCACCATTTCTGCTGAATAACTGGCAAATGTTCAAAATGTTCAAATGTTGGCAAACAAATCCCAGACAAGTTGAAGGCTTAGAGAAAGATTTTTAGTTGTGAACCTCCCAAGCCTGCCAGCAGAGAAATGGGGGGATCATGAAAGACAGTTTTGTTCCTTCTTTTCTGAAGCCTGTAGACTAAAATCAAGTTATTTGCCTTAAGCTCACAAGTGAATGAGGTGTCCGAGGGGTTGTTTAATTTGGAAAAGATTTTTCTCCATATGCTCAAAATCACCTAAAATCCCCTGGTTTGTGCTCATTATTCCGGTCAGGAATTGATTTCACAACTGTGCCAGGTCATGAGTTTGAGCATGAGTTTGTCTATTCACCATCACAATTCCTAGGTCCAATTTAAAACCAAACATACTCCCTTTGCTAAGAGCAGGAAGGTTGAAGTGTGTCAGCTTTGGTTAAGACTGAAGAATTTGATTTAAAAAAACTCTTCAGGAACTGAAGCGAAGACCTGCCTGTGTCCCAAAACAATAAAAATGATCCATAGGTCTGAATCAGCACACCCACATTAATATAGCATTTATCACAGACATGCCAAAGAACAGCTGACAGTGGGGGCCTGTTGTACTGTGCAGATGGAATAAGAATTTTTGCCTTCCACTCTAGACCAGCATTTAAATCTAAATCCTTTCTAAGCCTGGCTCCTTTCCCATGACCTCCGAAATCCGGGTACACTGTTACTTCATACAGGTTATCACACTGTGAAAAAAAAACCAACCAAACCCCAAAACCAAACAAGGAACAATAAAAAAAACCCTAATGAAAACATCACAATGATTAATTGTGGGAAATAAATTCTGAATTTCTCAGTTACACATAAAAACAAGGATTCACAGGTATTTGCCACCCTGTGCCAAACACCTGGCCAGGGCACAACTGTGAATTACCCAGAATTAGAACAAAAACTTGATTTCAGAGTGGTCTGTTTTAGTTTTTCTCAGTTAACCAACTGAAGTGACCAAGATGGTTCAGAAGTTTCAGTATCTTACAAACCCACCAGTAACTCTTCCATGCAAATAGGCAGGTGCAAAGGAAAGCCACCAGAGTCAAGAGAACTCGCAGCAATGCTTCCTTCTGCCACGTCCACCTCCACTGCAAGGGACTCGCTTCATTTTTACATCTGTCATTCTCATTTTCACTGTGTCATTTTCAGTACCTGAGCAGCCTGAAGTCCCAGCACCAGCTCAGCCTCCTGCTACCTGGATCACACAACATGTGGGAACCCTTCTGGCTGGCTCACAATCACCACTCAAGATGACCCAGGCTTAGAGTTTAATCTAATTATTATTTGAACCATCCTCAGAGGCTGCAAGTGTGCAGGTGACACCAGATCTTAAAGGCTCAAAGGGGAAATACCTTTCCAGCTCCAGTGAGAGAACTCAAAATCCCCAATCAAACACATACAAAGCTGCTTTGCTGACACAAGTTCTAAAAACCAGGAGATGGGCAAGAAGGGAAAATCTGTCCCTCTCATTCAGCTAAATGGGTGTTAAAAAACAGGAAAGAACCAGACCTTCTGGAAATTCAAACTGATTTAGTAGTTCTGTAGGAGGGCTGGTGTCTTGTGACACGCACTGAACAGACCTGTACTGAAGGCTCCAATCTGGAGGCTGAAAACTTGGTTCTGTACCAACATCACAGCAGGGCTGGGGGGATTAGTCTGAACGAAATGCTTTGAAAAATGGAAAGCATTAGGCAAATACTGAGTATTATTAAAACCCTAAAGATACTTAGGACAGAGTAATTACTATTCATGTGAGATTGCTGTGAAAATATTGGTTTATTTATGAATTAAATGCAGTTTGTATTAGGAAAGGGAACCACTGATAAGCCAAGAAAACAGAAAAAAAAATTGTACAAAAAAGTACAAGTAACAAACCAAGCTACTTCCTTATCAGGCTCTGACTGATGGAGACAACTTCAAGAGAGATTTTTAAGCACTTTTGGTTCTTCATTCTGGCTCAGTCTAGAAGAGAGGAAAGAGATTTGTTCCCATGGAAGTAAATTATTTCTTTGACTTTTAGTTGGTGAAGAACAGGGACATTTTTGGTCATGGGCTGTTTCAGCTACTTGTCATTTGTGTCTCCATCATCTCCAGATGAGATTCAGGCAACCTATTCCTCTTGCAGCTATTCTGTGTGGAAACAGAGCTCAAAGCCTGAACTTCAGCTGGTCTGCAATGCCCCTCTCTGCACCTGATGTCAGCTGTCAACATCCTGCCACTCTAAAATATCAAAAATAAAACTCTTAAGTGAGGGGAGGATACAAAACCAGCAAATTCTTGCCTTCCCAAAAACCTCACCTCCCCAAATGTCCTTGGCAGAGCAGCTAAGGACAGAATCCCTTTAGATGCAACGCAGACCTGTGAAATGTGTGGCCTCCAGAACACACCACCTTTCCACTTGGAATTTGGAACTCTTCTAGAAGATATGCAGGGGCATTTTGAAAAGTTTCTTAATAATCCAAGCCTCTAATCATAGATAGGCATTTAGAACCCAGGGTGCCCAAATGTACCTGCCAAAGGGAACATCCAGAAATCTCTGAGAGAAAAACCTGGCACTTTTCATGGTGAAAATGTCATTTCTTCATTCACAAACTTACTCAAGGTGGTGATCTTAATTCCTCCAAGAGCCTTGTATTGCATGTTCTAGAGTTGTCAGGAAGTACCTGGACATTTTTTTAAACGTGTGCATCATACCTTACCTACAACAGTAAAATTTTCCAGCCTCAGCAGATTTTGTTCCACTGCCTGCACTCTGAACAAAACCCACAACAGCTAAAAAGGGCTCTAACCTTTGCAAACCTTTTGGTCCTGAACTCTGTTCGTGCTTCTAAAACAGGAAAGTGGTTTCTTGCACGTGACAACAGTTCCTCTGCACTTTAAATATAAAATTCCTGCTATCAGTGGCAACCTTTGAAAAATCCATCTTTGCAGAAAAGCTGAACTTCAGTGAGCTTACGTTATTTGAGAAAGAGCTTTGAAGTGTCTATTTCTAATCCTCCACTCTGAATGACAAAGAAGTTATTTGCAATTGTGACTCTTTAAAATGCAGATCTGAACTGATGTCTCTGTTTTTGTAACTCATTAACACAAACCCTGCAATTCACCTTTTACTGAACATCTTTGTTCCATTCCAAAGTGAAGCACTAGTGCTGTCTCTCTAGATGATTATGCTCTTGGTGAGCCAGTGTTTCCACGCACACATTCTGAGACCCAACAAAAATTACATTTTCAAAGACACCAGAAATAACATTGTCTTTATCTGCTATTACAAAGTGACAGCCACAGCCCAGGATCTCTTATTGTTCACATGTTTTACAAGTCTGAAAATGGATGGCAATAGCATTCGCAGCTGGCAGAATGTCTCCAAAGCTGAGAAGAATTTTTCTATCAAATTTTACACAAAAGCAGAAACGAGGCTCTGGGCCCCGGATCCCACATGATCCAGCAGATGCTGTTTCCAGCTTCAGCAAGTTTTCATTCAGAAGCAACTGCCTCCATGTTCAACAATGCCCCATGGATCACACAAGATCCTGTTAGCCTGTATAAATGAGAGGCCTGGTTTAGAATTACAGTAAAAATATAATGCACGACTTTTTATATGGGAGAACTAAAACACTGCACTATCACCACTTCCCAGCTCAAAGGGGTGCACGTGTAGGGGTCATGATGATCCTGCGTGGAAAGGACTAAGTGTATATTCCCAAAAATGCATGTGTTTTTTATTGTACTATTCACCTTGTAGTAAAATCTGCACGAGAAAAGTCATCTGTGCATCTTCCCCTTGGCATCTCTGAACTTGGAAAGGTGAAAATTCTTGGTCCACGAACAGCTCGAAAAAGAAAATGAACCCACAGTTGCTATTTTGGCTCCAGTGAGGTCGGAGGGGTCTTTTTCACTTCTGCTTTGGTAGCTGACACTGCTACGGCCCAGGGGATGCAGGAGCCGCACAGAAAGGCCAAATCCTACGACCTGCACCCGCTCAAATGGCAAAACCAAAGGTGGAGGCGCTGCTGTTGGTTCCCAGCCATCAGACACGTGGCACAGCTTCGGCACACGAAGCCTCATGTGGGAGCCCCGCAGTAAGGAGTGACCCCTTAAAGATGCTCTGGGAGCTCCCCCCTAAGCAGTGACCCCCTACCGCCACTGTGGGAGCTCCAGTGTGATCTCCTAAAGCTGCTGTGGGAACCCCACCATTAGAAATGACCCTCTAAAGCTGCCGTGGGAACCCCGCTATAAGGAATGATGCCCTAAAGCTGCCATGGCAGCCGCACCATGACCTTCTAGAGGTGCTGCAGGAGCCCCACCACAAGAAGTGACCCCCTAATCTGCTGTGAGACCCCAGGCACCTGCGGGAGGAGCAGCAGCCCAACGCCCACATCCATCACCCCCGTGGTCCTGCTGCTCTTCCCGTCCTGCCCGGGGAACCCAAACTCCACACACCCCCTTCGGCTTGATGGAACCGCATCATGGAGCAAGAACCGCTGGCTGGGCAGAGCCTCCCCGTTCCCACGGCCCTTCCCTGCGCACACCTCATCCATCCATCCATCCATCCATCCATCCATCCATCCATCCATCCATCCATCCATCCATCCATCCATCCCATCCATCCGCCCATCCCACGCGCACCCGCGGGCGGGGAGGGGACGGGAGCGGCGCGGGGCGGTGGCGGCCGGTCCCCGCGGGGCGGGCGGGCTCTGTCGCGACTCTCGGCGACACTCACCTCCTGAAGTCAAAGGGCATGGTGG
>VZRQ01001599.1:269393-283149 GCA_013397975.1 Machaerirhynchus nigripectus
AGCCCCTTTCCCAGCTCCCTCAGCCTCTCCTGGGGCTCCAGCCCCTTTCCCAGCTCCCTCAGCCGCTCAGGGGCTCCAGGCCGGAGTGTGGCCGCTCGCAGGTGAGGTGTTTCAGGCTTTGTCCGGCATCTTTTGCACTCTCAGCATCACAGTAATAACAGCGGGTGTCAGTGACTGCGGTGTCTGGAGACAGAGCCAGGCCACGCTGACAGACAGGGGAAAGCCTCACACCTCCAAGTGCCCGCGTAGGAAAGAGGAGCGCCCACCCCTCCATGTCTGTGCACCCTTTAAGTTTAGCTTAGATATTAGGAAGAAATTCTCCCCTGTGAGGGTGGGGAAGCCCTGGCACAGGGTGCCCAGAGCAGCTGTGGCTGCCCCTGGATCCCTGGCAGTGCCCAAGGCCAGGTTGGACGGGGCTTGGATGGAGCAGCCTGGGACAGTGGAAGGTGTCCCTGCCCATGGCACAGGTGGCACTGGGTGAGCTTTAAGGTCCCTTCCAACCCCGGCCATTCCATGATTCAGTGCCAAGCTCCTTTAGGGCCACCACAGCTCTTTCACATGCTCTTAGAAACCCTTTTTTTGGCAATTTCACTGGAGACAAGGGATTAAAGTAAGAGAAAGCTCCCCATTCCTTAGGTGAGGCATTTCCCCAGTCTTTCTGTTTTGCCTGCATGCCTTTTTCTGGCTCCATCCCTGCCAGGTTCAGCGCAGTGCGCGAGGCTGATCCTGCACTGCTCCATGCACCATCCCCATTCCTTCCCACAATTAAGTCACCAGCTAAGAGCATCCCTCAGGGAGGTTTTGCTGCAGGTGGTGTGACTGCTGCTGTGTTCAGAAGCGCTGTTACTCACATGCGGTGCAGGTTAGACTGCACTGCAGGAACAAAATACAGCTATGCTTGACTTTTAAGTCTAAAAGCAGGGCAAGAGAAAAAAAGGAAATGACAGCAATTTGAGTATGCAAGACTGCATTTCTATTTGATTCTGCCCCTTTCTTCCTCTTCCTCCTGCTGTCATCATCTCTTTACTTAGAGATGCACATCTTTCCATTTTTTCCCTCTCTCACAGAAACTAGGCCCCTACCTGGTTAAAAAAAAAAAAAAAGAAATTCAGATTGAAATAAGCAGGGGAAAACTGCTGAAGAGTCAGAGCTGTTAATCGATACCATTTTCATTCAAAGAAAGAGATAATAATTCATGCTGGGAATATTAAAAATTAGACTGGAGGAATCCCGAGTATGAGATAACACTGCATAATCCCCCAGAAGCCCCCAGGGAAGAGATAAAAATACCTAATAGGTTTTTTTTGGGTTTTTTTGATCTCAGACACCTCAATTATCCGACTGCATTGTGCGAACATACTCAGCAGATTGCTAACGGATCAGCCACGAAATCCTGCTGCACTTTGCATTGTGCTCCAGAACTGAGCAACCCACTGAAATTAATGAGACAATCCTCATCTCTCATGAGGTCAAGCGATTGCACAGGCATAGCCAGCGGGGACGATCCGTAGTGGAAAAAACCAAAACAAACAGTGCCTGTCGAGGTGGTTACACAACCGAGCGCTCGTCGGGCTTCTGGCAAGGCCCCGACATCATTAGCTGTTATTAACTGTCTTGTGCAGAGGCATCAGCTCTCTCAGGAGCCAAGAGAGTGCTGAAGGGTTTACGAAAGCTCTTCACTTGTACAGTAGATAAATCTGGAGGTGGCCTTGAAGAGCTCTCCTGCTGCAGGCTCAAGATCACGGCGCAGCGAGAGCTCACGTCGTGGGTATTTGATTTTCCACTAAAAGGTCAAACTGAAGAGAGCAATGGGCTCAGAGCAGCTTTGCAGTTGGGTCCAGCTCGCTTACATCCTTGCCAAGGGAAGAAGTAGTTAATGCCCTGAGATAAGACCCTCGTCACAATATTGTTTAATTACATAAGGCTTCTATTGAGCTGGAGATAAGAACAGGAATTTGTCCCCGGTCCAGCTGGGTGCGGCAGCTGAGCTCATGTTGTGTGTTAGAATGGGAACCAGAAACAAGGGGTGTATTCGAGGTGGTTGTCCCACCATTAGAACTGGAATGAGCAAGCCAATACTGACAACTGATGGCAAAGTTAACTTTCCTTTTCATGGGAGCAATAAACCAACCTTTTTCTGACAACAGTAGGCTTAAAACTATTGTTTCTCTTCAAATTGCATTGGGAACGTTCCTTGAGCCAAACTGCTACTCTGAAACCAGTAAGTCCCTATTTTCAGACCTCTTTAACAACCAAGAAATCAAAGCAGCGGGTTGAATTGACTCACCTAAGACTACAGACCAAGATCAGCTTCAGTTGTAAATTAGCAAAAATCTCCCTTCGGTCCTAATTCTGTGTTCATAATTCTTGCGAAAAAAAGAATATTTTCCTCATTCCAGTTCACTTTCTTACTGATAGATCATGGATGAGTCTATCTGAATTCCTAACTAATGGCTCACAACAACAAAACTGGTACCTCCTTTATGTGGGAAAAAAAACAGTGGCCAAAAGAAGTGCTTTATTTGAATCATCGTCCTGGTTATTTATTTAATAAATTTGTTTATGCAGGTAAAATGATTCATGTCCAGGTTTCTGGGATAGTCTTCATTTCCATATCATACACTATTCTTTAGTTTTAACTTCACATTAGTAGAGTTAATTATAGAGTTTATATTAATCCTTGATAATTCAGCCTGGAGGAGACTGAGGGGAGACCTCCTGAAGCTTCCTCCCAAGGGGCAGCTCCGATCTCTGCTCCCTGTGACAAGGACACGACCCAGGGAAGGGCTGGAGCTGTGTCAGGGAGGTTTAGGCTGGATTTTTGGAAAGGTTCCTCCCCCAGAGGGTGCTGGGCACTGCCCAGGCTCCCCAGGGAATGGGCACGGCCCCAAGGCTGCCAGAGCTCCAGGAGCACTTGGACAGCGCTGCCAGGGATGCACGGTGGGGATTGTTGGGGTGTCTGTGCAGGGCCAGGATCTGGACAGATGATCCTTGTGAGTCCCTTAAACCCAGCATATTCCCTGATTTTGTGAATTTTGCTTATCTCAATTTTGTAATCTCAAAGTTTTCTCTTTCCCAGAAAAGTGGAACCTCGATCCTTACATGTTCAGCATGGCTTGGGGTGATCTAACATCCTGTAATACTCACATATATGATTTACTTTCTTGTTTTGTTTGTGATTCCTTTTACACAAGGCTGAGTTTTATTTTAGCCTCTGGCTCCTGCCACAGCTCCTGCTTTGGGAACTTAACTGCAGGTGCTGTGACTGGGTCATGAGCAGCACTGTTTGCCAAAGGTAAAGCTGGTACACACAGTCATCGTTTGGGTCAATGAGGCTTCGTTCATCAACTGGGAATGTGAGGTGACTGCTAGGAAGGTGCAGTGCTTATTCACTTACTTCAGCTACTGAGGTGTGTAAAAACAGAACCAAAAGCTGGCCCGTGGCTCTTGTTTGGGATGTTGTGTGGCAGGGCCCACCCCAGGCCATTTCTCCTGGTGCTTTCATTCCCAGTTCACAGCACTGGTGTGGCAGGGTGGGCTGGGAATGGGTGCTTTCATTCCCAGTTCACAGCACTGGTGTGGCAGGGTGGGCTGGGAATGGGTGCTTTCATTCCCAGTTCACAGCACTGGTGTGGCAGGGTGGGCTGGGAATGGGTGCTTTCATTCCCAGTTCACAGCACTGGTGTGGGGGGGTGGGCTGGGAATCGAGTGAGCGCATTGCTCTGCAGGGCGTGTACCCTCGATTATGTGTTGTGTTCTGCAGGGTGTGTCCCTGGCTACCCGGGGCCCTGAACACAACTGCCGCTCAGGAAAAGGAAAAAACATTGCAGAGAATGAAGAGAAAAAAAAATGTTATAAAGCCTTTTAAAAATATAAATAACAGCGTGTGAGGAAATCTTTCTGAAGGAACAGGATGCGCATGGAGGTGAAGAATTCAAATACAAGTGCTGTGCTAAGTATAATCAGTAATGAAAGTTCAGCCCTTCCTCTTAGGATTTGGGTAAGCTACATGTTGGCAGTACTTTCCACATTCCAGGGAACAAAAAAGCAAGCTTTAAATGTCTTAAAGTCTTGGTGCAGTGTAGTTTGTTTATCACTATCACATATGTTATGCTGTCCATCTATTTTTGCGAGATCAGACTTAAAATACACACTTAAAATAGTAGAATGAATGAGTATCTACTCAGTTCACTGTGTAAGTTCCTTCTTTATTGAATAGGTAAGCTTTTTCCTTAAGAAGATGTAACAACCACCTCTCCCTGCTCAATAGGCAGAAGAAATTATTATTATTTTTCGGTCACAGGGATGGGTACAGCTGATGTTTGTGAGCGTGGAGAGCAGGGTCTGTGCAGCCACACGGCCTCTCCCTTGTCCTGTGACAGTGGGCAAATGCTAAGGGGAGTCTTCCACTCTTAAAGCCCCTAGAAAGTTTTCCCTGCCTTTAATACAAACTGCCTGTTTTCAAGCCTGTTTCCCGGCACGTTTTGGGTGCCAGGAATTTACCATGGGAAAGTCACAGCGAGCAGAACATTTTTTTTGTATTTTATTTCTTTTTTCCGCTGTGGAAACGAACGCCACAAGGAAGTTGCAGCCCCTGTCACAGGCTTACCTCATGCTTTGCACAGCATCCCTGTAGTGGCGAGTGTTCAGTGTAGTTCAGGAGACCGAAAACACCTGACCAAAGGTCATGGCCAAAGGGAGATGCAAGTTAACAGTTAACTAGGGTGAAGTCCTGCATAGAGGACTTTGAACACTAAGTGGGCCGGATCTCAAGGAGATTTGGGATTAGCAGCAAAGGAGAGTTGAGGATTAGAACCTGATTCTCAAGGTGTAATGCTCTCTAGTGAGTTAAATGCCTTAAATTCCCTTTGCACTGGAGAGGAATAGTTCAGAAGCTGGACTTGAGGGCCTCGAGTGCCCTTAGGCTGTGCACTGATGGTGAGATTCCTATGTCAGCCAGTGGGAAATACTCAGGAGAAGGGGAATACCTCAGTGTGAAACTCATACAGGACCACAAAGTGTTTGCTTGTGGGCTTAGGTAACATGTTTGGCATCGACATCTAAATTAGTCTTGTCAGTGATAATATGCCTGGGAGATGAGCCACCCCTGTGCTTTAAATACTCACCGAGTGCTGGAGAGCACTTCCCTGGAAGACGGGTCTGGACCTTTGAACACAAAATGCTGTGAGAAACTTGAGGGCATGAAGGGAAGGGAGAAAAATACACTCTGCCCAGCCTCTGAAGGCCGAGCCACTGTGTAACCAGAAGTGCAGAATTTCTGGTGTCGGATTAAGGCTTTTACCTTGGGAACAGTGACTGTACTTGGATACTGAGAAGGGCTCCATGACTCACTGATGTTAAATACCTATAAGCACTCCTGAGAGTTCCCTCCTGCTGGGTACAGCATGCCTGGGAAATTGAAGGTCTTGAGGACCTTCCTGACAACAGCCCCAGCTGATTTCTGGACAAAGAGGCAAGGAGCAGCTGACGGAATTGAGCCCACCCAGAGCAGCGGGGGCACGAGAAGGCGCCAGACCTTGCGGCGCCTCAGGGAGCGTTCCCCAGGAGCTGTGGGCACTTAGAGCATCTGACGTAGCTCTGGAGGGCAGGCAGAGCTTTCCTGGGTTGCTCTCATGAGCACAGGCGCCAGCAGTCTGCATAAGTTGCACTTTGGTGCCTGAGTGCTATTTTGGATGTCTCCCAGAGCCGCTGCACGGGCAGGCTCTCAGTGGGCACTCAGTGCACAGGCTCAGCAGGGATGGGGATGCTCTGCCTGGCTCGCTGCATCGAGAATGACCTCTCTGAATGGGTGGCTTCTTCCCAGGTACGAGCTGTGGAAGCCAGCTCAGGCACCCAGCTGCAAGGTCAGGTCTCTGTCGAGCTCTCCTGTGGGCAGCAATGCATGGAAACCAGCTTTTTACAGCAGAACGAGTAGGGGAGGATTCAGCAGCACTAGGCTGTCACAAAGGCCCTCGGGCAGTAAACAAAGCAAAGACTTGACAAGGAGGAATTTTTCAAACAAGGCTCTGGAAGTTTCCTTGGAAGACTTGCCAGCTCCTGCTGTGGGCAGCTGGTCCTGCTACTGCAGCTTAGCGGGTTCTCTCCCATCCTTTGACCCTCTGGAGCCAGCCCTGTGCATGAGATGTTGAATTGCACTTCCCTGACTTGCTTTTGGCATGTCCTCTGTGCTGCCTTATCAGCGTTCTCAGTGATTTCCTCTAGATATTGTGTAGCTGAGTAAGCTCAATGGGACATTACAGACAAGAAATACATTCCTTTTTTTTTATCTTTTTCATAGTAAGGATATGGACTTTTAATCGCTGCCTCTCCTGCAAATGAGCCTTGTGTTTTCCTTGTTCTCACTTGGTCTCTTGGCACTGCTGTGAGGGTCAGTGGATTGGGGAGGTTTTGTCAGTGCTAAAGAATCTGTTGCAGAAATCAGGGCATGGCCAAAGAAAAATATTTTATAAAGATGTTTTATTAACCCTCTAATGAATTAGAGCAGAAGTCATTGTCTCTGGCCTTGTTTCGTTTGCAGGGACACCTCCCACTGTCCCAGGGTGCTCCAAGCCCCATCCAGCCTGGCCTTGGACACTTCCAGGGATCCAGGGGCAGCCACAGCTTCTCTGGGCACCCTGTGCCAGGGCCTCCCCACCCTCGCAGGGAACAATTTCTTCCCAATATCCCATCTAAATCTACCCTCTTTCAGTTTGAAGCCATTCCCCCTTGTCCTGTCACCACATACCCTTGTAAACTGTATCTGGCCTTGGATTTGGAGTGGGGTTGGCTTTTGGTGGTCAGTTCCAGATGTCTTGTGATCCAACCCAGCATCCATCCTTGGTGCCAGCTCCAGCAACCACCACTTGGCCAAACAGAGACTCCAAACTGGCGACTCTCAAGGTATTGGTTTGAGATGGGGGTGAGGAGAGTGCTGTAAGACACAGAGCATGCAAGGGGGCGTGGAAAGGTGTGAATGAACAGAGAGAGAAACTGCTGGAGAAGGGAATGCCCGGCAGAGGGGAAGTGGGAACAAATGAGGGCACACATGTAGGCAGGCCTGTGCACGAGCCTGGAGGTGAGGATAAAGTTCAGCTTACGGCAGAAGCCACGAGGAGATGTACTTGGGGGAGCTGAATTCGTCAGAAATGAAGTGAAAGGTCCCTTTCAGATGACAATGTGCAAAATCAGAAATCACTGAACCAACGTGACTCAAAGCAATGAACAAACCCTTCCAGAAGACTCCTCCAGCCTTTCGAGGAAGGCAGGCCCAGCAGTCTCCAGACTTCTCCCTCGCCAAAGAACACTCCTTTCACCCTGTCTCTGCTGAGGCCCCTTCGTGGTTTCTCGCTCCAGCTTCTCACAGGAGAAAGAACACAATCCTGTCCTCCTCACGCTGGGATGATAAGCCTGCAGTGGAGTTAGCCAGGATTTATTTTAATTGGACTTTTTAGCTTTTTTCCTGACACTTCAAAGTTTATGAACGGAAAGGATCAGTCTGACTCAGAGACTGGGCTACTTCCAAACATTAATCTTAGCTGCCATATGCTAATGCAGCTTGGCTCTGGTGCATCCTACGGTGTAAATATGTCTGCACCTCTCATCTCTGGTGTCAGAGGCCACTAAAGGGAACTTGTCAGAATTTTGGGCAGATTGTGATTGCCTGACATGCAACCTGCAGGCACTGGGTGAGGTTTTGGGAGGAAGGAGGCCTAGAAAACATCCATATTGTGTTCCCTTGAAGTTCCTTTTTTTATAATTCTGAAATATTGGTTGCCAAAATTATAATGCCCAAGGGAATTCTGAAATCTGTACATAGATTTGGTTATCCCAGTACTGAGCTCTAGGCAATAAACCTTGGAATATTGGGTTGGGTTCAGTGGTACAATATTTAGCCCCTTCTGTTTTGGTTGGCTTCATAGAATGGGTCTAACAAACACGTAAAGATGACTGTCCTGCTCATCATGACTTTTCCAGCACTGAAACATGAGTCTCTCATCATTTGTATTTCACTTTCTTCCATTCTGCATCCCAAATGTTTCCATTCTACTGATTTCAAATTTTATTCACTGTTTGAGGGCGTACACTGAAAGTATTTGGTATTTCCCTGCCCCTTCCTCATCTTCTTACTCACTCACTCACCCTCTTCCCTGAAATCATTGTGGGAACAACCCTATTTAAAAATAAAAGAGAACTTTCCAATTCTTCTTATTTCAATGGAATTTCCCTGATGTCCTTTTTCCATATCAGTGGATGTTTTTTGCTGGTGACAGTGGTGTGAACAGCGTCAGGAAGATGAAAACTTCATTACAAAGGTAGTCACTAAAGCTCACGTTAGCCTAATGAAACCGATTTTCCTAGATTCCCTCTCAAGCCTGTGTTCAGGGAAAGGTCTCTTCCAGAGGTAACTCTGAGCAGTAACCTCATTCCATGGGGAACATGGGCTGTCCACAGGGATTAACTCCTGAAGCCTAAAACTTAAAATCTTAAAGAGATTGAAATCCACTCTCGTTCAGGGGAGTTACAGCAGACAAATACCCAGTCCCAGTGCTGTAGATGTGTTGCTGACATGGAGAAAGATGTTCTCAGTTGAGTAACCACTGGTTTATGGTGCAGGACAACATCCCTCAGCCCTCTTCCAATTTTCTAAGCAGCCCTGAGCAGGGAGCCCTCTGGCCTTGGTTGTCTGCATGGGAAATGATGTAAATCATTATGTTAATTCACACAAGACCTTTCTCCAGGAGGACAGAGACTTGATGGACGCTTGGTGGACGCCCAACTACAGCCAGCAAAGCCTCGCAGTTGAGATGCTGGCTTGTGAGAGTGCAGGCTGACCATTACTGAAGCAGGAGAAGCTCAGCTGTCCCACGCTGCGGGGAAATTTCCTGGGCACATTTCACATTTTGCCATTTCCCCACTTGCAGGCCCTGCAAGAGCCTGGACGTTGGGGACACGGGAGTGACGGAGGACGCAGTGCCATCAGGAGCCTCGTCACAGTGACAAGGCAGAGATGAGTCATGACTGGAGCTGCTTCATGTAACTGAGGAACCTCTGGTGTTCCCGTGGTGCCCGTGGGGCCACGTAAAGTTCACGTAAGTGACGCTGCGTTCCCATGTGCCCGCTGAGGCAGGGCAGGGAAGTGGGGTAAGGTGGTTCCCCCAGAGAGGGCAATATTAGGTCAAAACTGCTGGTGAAGCTGAGAGTGAACCCTTGGAACAGAATGTTCCTTCCCAGCAGCAGAGCCCGGAGAAAATTTTCTGTTGCCTTTTGCTGTTAATTGCAAAAGTGATTGAGCCACTGATGGTAAATGCTGGGGGGGAGCCAGAGAAGGGGGAAGTAAAGAATTCAGGCAGAGAGTCCTCTCACTGCGAAATCAGTCAGTTCTAGTGAGATTTATGGGTCATCTGTGACACGGCTGAGAAACTTATTTAGGGCTAAATGAGGAAAGGTCCTGCTGCCGAGTGGTGTGATGCTGCATGCCCTGTCCTGCTGGCCTTGTGTGGGCAGCACATCCCAGGCAGGAGCACTGAGGGGGAGGAGTGCAAGCCTGAAAAAGCAGCGCAGTGGAATCGTGGCTATCCAAAGCCACAGATAATATTATTTCAGGTGGAGGGCCAAACTCTCTGACTCACCCCCACAAGAAGCACGTTGAAGTTTACTGAAGACAGTGGAATTAATCTAGTGTAGAACTGATCTGAGGGAGAATGGCAGCCTCCAAATTGCTGGCCTCCTTGGCTGTGTGGTTCCGAGGGTGCCGTGACTCATGTGGACGCAGCCCCACTGCTGCAGATGACTGCAGGCAGCCAAAAGGTGTGAAAAAGCTGACAAGCTTGAAAGGCTTTCTCTTGCATTAGTTATGTTGTTTCAAATCAGAAGGAAGATTTAATTGACTCCGGTGGGAGTTTTGCTTGAGTAAGGACTAAGGAGCTGAAGCGAGAGATGAAAATAAAATGTACCTTGCTAGTGCAGTGCTCACAGAAGAGAGACTCCCTTCATTTACTCTGCTCAGAGAGATACAAGCATCTTCCTTTAAATCATTTCAGAGCCTGTATCACTTTTTTTTTGTCACTATTCAGCACGTTTCCTCTTACACACGATTGTTTCTTTATCCGTAGATATTATCTGTCACACTCTACAAAAGTTGTCTCATCCCTTACAGTCATCCAAATTTGATAATGCTCAGTGCATTTAATTATCTTTTTTTTTTTCATTTTTTCCCTTAATTGATTCAGACACCTCCCTCTTTTAACCCGACCCTGTTGGGATGGCAGCCACAGCACCCATGTGTGCTTGGACTTCCAGAGAGGTCTGCAGTAAATTTGCCAGGCAGGTGATGGGTTGATGCAACTCTCATTTCTCACTGAATTGAAAAGCCAGTCTTCTAATGCTGAGAGGTCCTCCATGAGCCACGTCCTTCATGTGTTTTTGCTCTTTTCATTACCTGTTCCCCACTCTGTCCCACAGTGTAATGGCTGATAATTGAGCTCTTTTCAATGGTGTGGCTCCTGCTCCATTGAAGGCAGGAGTTTTTCTCTCAGCAGAAAGCTGACTCATAAGGATGCTGCCTTCTATCCTTAGGAAAAGTGAGTCACTAATGGATTTTTCATTATACATTCAAGTAGCATGGACTGAAATTTTGTTCTACCAGTCTCGTCTTGAGGTAGTGTTTGGAAGCCTTTTTGATTTGGCATTTTAGTTATGTCTCAGTGAGGCTCTTGAGATACAAAAGACACTGTACAAGGAGCTGGTTTGTATTATATGCTATGAGTATTCCCATTAACCTCAGCAGTGCCATGGTTTCACTGCGTGTGCTGTGTCCTTCTTTAGCTAAAATCCCATTAAACCCTCTTACACCTGCATCAACAAGTTCAGCATCTGTTTTCAACAGACATAAAGAGCTGAGGGTTGGTTTTCAGAGCCGTGCAAAAGCTGACAAAGCTGAGACATAACTGAAATAATATGAATCCCTTTGGTACTGTTGCATTAATAGAAACAGTCCATTTGTTCAGGCAGTAATAACAATGGCCCACGACAGAAAGTTAAATACTGCTGTTTCTATTTCATAAATAAGGAATTAAAGTTAGGGGAGATTAGGTTGCGATAGGGAGGGAATGGGATTATTGTGGATGGAGCCAAGAGTCCTGTATGGTTTTTTCCCCCAAAGTAATGATATTTTATGTGAAAGATTTTGCTGTATTTGCAGTCACTGCTGTTTAACTCTGAGTGATGTCCATGTGAAGGAGCATCGGGCAGAATCTGTGTAGGGTTGCAGGTCAGAGGTGGGTACCAGCTTTTGTCCATGTTGCATTCTGTTAAATTCCCTTTGCAGAGGGTTTTAAGGGGGAAGTCTGAATCTCTCTGCTGCTGCCAGGAGCTGTTATTTCAAGCTGTGTGATGAGGATGCAAAAGGGATGCTGCTGGGTGGTTGCTTTGTTCCTCATGGCACAGAAGTGGCTGTGCTGCAATGACAGGTTTGTAAATCATAGGTAGTTCCGTTCTCACACCGCCCAATAACCTCACAATCTCTCTGTCAACTTCCTGAGGGCCTTGGGAAGCTATAATCTGCGATAAAAATGGGAGTTGGAATGTTATGTGTGTATCAAAGCTAAAAAGTTGTGCCTGGCTGACCTTTTCATTTTGAGCAAATGCACTCATTTCCTTTGCGTTGCTTTGCTGTTTCCTCCTGAAGCTCGGCATAATAGGAAATCCTCCAGGATTGTTCTCCTTAATAAGTGGCTCCATTGTGCCGGCTTCTGTTCCTTTCAGGAGCAGTTTTCCTCGTGGAGCATCACCCTCTGGGCTCTCAGGCATCAGTGCCCCACGAACTCAGACGAATTTCAGCTGCCGTGGCTGAGAGCACACCAGGGGCAGTGGGTGCTCAATTCAGTGAGCTGCCAGAATAAACAGCCCTCTGATTTTCAGTTCAGAAAAAAAACCCCCTCGCTGGGTTTTACAGTGACATTTCCCAGAGCTTGTGATTAGGCTCAGATGAATAATGAAAACGAGTGGTTCGTAAATTTAGATTTTGCTTCATTTCCATTCGTGGGGGGATGTCATTTGTTGTCATGTCACTGCTAATATTTGCATAGTCATCTGGCAATTATAAAGCAGGCATATGAATCTTTAGGACAAATAACTTCTCCAGAAATATATTCTGGAATGCCTAGTAATTATGACTAGCACATCATTTTTCATTTTCTTTTTTATTCCTCTTTGTCATCCAGTCAAGAATTTCCACGCTGTGACTGTGCAGCCCAAACTGCAGATGGTGCAGCATTTGTATACACACATCTTGCTCAAAATTAGGCAAGTATTTAGGAATAAAAGACGTACTGGCAATCACCTAAAACTGCTTGGGAAACAAAAGTAAGGCTGAAGTTGCCAAAAAAGATTATTTGTGTTGGTAACCTCGGCTTTGTAAAGCACAACATAAACAAAACCAGCGGCAGGTCAGTTCTCAGGAAGAGCTGAGGCTTCACCAAGTCTTATCTTCTTGTTTCCTGTTGCGGCACGGAGGTGTTGACATCATGTTCCTGCACATGCAACATGCAAAAAAAAAAAAAACAACTCAGGTTCATCATTCTGTTTTGGCACAAATAAACCAACTTTTGCCTGTTGCTACTGCCTTTCTGCTGTCCTGCTTTCCCCCACTGGAGCTGGTGTCTGTGGGGAGCCAGGCAGTCTCTGCAGGTGTTTCACAGCACACCCAGTTTTCTGTTTTCCCATCACATGGCTTTCAAGTGCAGCTTGCAGTAAAAACCAGCAGTGTTCAGGGGGCTTTGGACACTGCGTGACCCATTCCTGAGGCCCAAAGTTCCATGGGAAAGACTCGTGTGGCAGCGTGGTTAACAAAAACAGCATGAACCCCGGGACAGCCCTTCATGCATTTCCACCGGAGTCAAATCCCCAGGGAAATGAGGCTGGGGATGGTGATGATGAAGATAATAGCAAATAATGCACGTTCCCCTTGGATCTTGGCTGCCTATCAAGACAGACTTCCTGATGAGGGGATGCATCTGTCTGTCTCCAGTCCCTTCAAGGTATCTGCAAGGCACCATTTTTTGCAATTACAAAGGACTGCAGATGAGAACATGCCCCATAAGAAGCAATCCAGCAGCATTCATCCCAGACTTCTGTCTCTCATTTCCATAATCGTTCTCATCTCAGCTCCTCAGACATTAGCAAGCCAAATCTCAGAAGAGCTCTGGCAAGTGCTGACACTGGTGGCAGTGGCAGCCTGGGAAGCTCCAGGCTCTTCCTTTTGCTGCTCGTGCTGTGCCCTGTTTGCATGGGGACGAGCCAAGAGGGGCACAGGGCCCTGCCACGTCCTGCTGGGAAGGGATGGGGGTCACTGGATGGATCTGTTTGCTTCTAGCGGGGACTGGGGCTCTGCCAGAGCCCTCTGCCAAGGGATTCTTCTCGGAGTTTGCAGAAGGCACCTGCCCCAGCCGTGCCCCACTGGGGAGGGGGCTCTGTGCCAGCTGCCAAACGGAACGGAAGCAAATCCACGGTGGCGTTGGTGGCTTTCCTGTTGCTGGCAGTGCCATGTAGAAAAGAGGAAGGGCAGCCCCGTGGGGAGCACTGGATTGGTTGCAAAAGGTCTGGTCTCACCCCAGAACGCTCTCCTGTCCAGTCCCTCAGCTTCCACTGGCTCTGTTCCTCCCAGGAAACTCTGCTCCCCTTCCTCCCAGGTGCTGTACAGGCCATTCTGCTTTCTAAGAGAACAAACCCCATCCCAGTTTCTTCCTAGGAGAACAAA
>VZRQ01001599.1:283460-297119 GCA_013397975.1 Machaerirhynchus nigripectus
TTTCTAAGAGAACAAACCCCATCCCAGTGTCTTCCTAGGAGAACAAACCTCATCCCAGTTTCTTCCTAGGAGAACAAACCCCATCCCAGTTTCTTCCTAGGAGAACAAACCCCGTCCCAGTTTCTTTCTAGGAGAACAAACCCCATCCCAGTGCACCGGCTGGTCTAAAGGGACCCCTCCTTTGCCACTGCAGGCAGCACCAAGTTGAATTCCAGTGAATGATTAAGCGAGATAAACAGGCTTTGGCAAGAGCAGGACAGGCCTCCCCGCCACACGTGGACTTTGTGTGGCAGCAAACAAAGCCCAGCACCTCTCAGGGCACACAGGCAGCACTCGAAAACATCTCTTCTGCCAAAGTCCAAGCGGAAGTCGGTATTTGCCATGATTTGGGGTCACAATAACCTCCTGCACACCCCTATCTAATCATGTACTCAGCCGAGGTTGGGCTAAATGTTTGTTTTGGTTATTCTGGGTATATTTGGTAACAAGGAACCAAATGCTGCTCGGCCCATCCTCTCACTCTTGGGCTGGTTTATTGTTGCTGATTGTCATCGTTTTGTCCTTGGTCTCGTGACATGCAGCCACTCAGGTTTAGTCACATCTATCATTCTCCGTGACCTGTTTAAATAAATAATGTACAAAGGAAAATAACCTTTGTTCAAGGTATTTGCCCTTGATTCTTTTTTCATAAGCTGCTGATTATCAGTGTTGTAAAATGGGGTGGTTTTTCATGGCATTATTGTTAGAAAGTGACTCTAGCTTCATTCCCATGAATGGCTTTGTCCCAGATACACTAAGAAATGAGCAGGATTTGCCACTCTGGTCTCTCCTAGAAAGGTTTCTCAAGCACACAGAGCCGTAGCAGAGCAGCAAGCATGATGCCTGTAGATCACTCTCCACTGAAATCTGAAATTTTAGAGGAGCTTTGCTACCTATTTCCTGTTGATAGCCCCTGAAAACCTGGGTGATCTCATCCTTAGACTGCACTGAGCTGTCAGACAGGAACAGAAGGTTATCTCCTGGAAAGTCACAGTGAAAGTGGCAGCTTCCCAAGCCCACGAGATGCTCAGGGCTATGAGTGCGAGGGTTGCTCGGGTGGTCCCTGTTCTGCCTTCAGGGTATTTGAGAGGGGAAGGGGGAAGGAGCGATCCTGGCACTTCCAAGGAAGCTCCAGTGGGAAATTTCCTGGCAGACAGAGCAGTTTTAGGACTCCACTGGGTACATCTGTCACTTCACCTCCCTTCCTGCTACGTGGACTGCTCCGGTGCTGTAATTGCCACATAAACTCTCAGACATCACTTATGCCAGAGGATTTTTTCCCCAGCCTTTGAAAACAGAGTTAAATATGTCCATTCTTCTCCTACAGACAGAGAAACTGAGGCACAGAGGATCTGAAGGAAGGTTAGGCAGCACGTCACAGGCAGTAAATCCCAGGTGTCCTGGTTTCCTCTCACCCAGATGAATCCCTAGAACTCACTATCTCCTGTAATAAAGCTTAGCTCCGAGTCTTTTTCTGAAATGTAATTAATATGCAGAGTGCTTTGATCCCCTTTGATGAAAGATTCCGTGTAATTTGCTATCATATTTTAAATTAATACCTCTAACTGTTCTGCAGCAGTAAAAGGAAATACAGATAATTCATTTGCTATTTTGGGGGAAAGGACTGAGTCTTTTACTCCAGGAATTTTAGGTTACAGTCCTTTTCAGGAGGAGGGCTGTGAGGTTTCTGCTGCTGTCGAAACACTTAAAAAGTGAGGATGAACAAACATACAGTGTGTTCTGGGATCCTGGCTCCGGAGGGGTGAGTTCCCCCCCGAGGATGACTAACAGCAGGATGTGGGACATAATTTGCATGTTCTCTGCCTCTGCTGCAATCATTTGTGTATTGGATACTTGAATTATACATTACACAGAAGGTCGCCCGCTTGCCAAGCCGACAGCCCTGCTGAGCAGAGCACAACCCTGGGCAGGGGGCTGATGTTATTTCAAGAGATGCTCGGTGCTGGGCTCAAAAAAATATATATATAGTTCTGTGTATGAGAGTGGAATTTGTCACTGAACACTTTGGGGGTTGTTTACTCATTCTGGCCATGCTCCTGCTTAGCCCTGACTTCCACCTTTTTTGCATCTGCTTCTGTTCTTTTCCTGAGGAGAGTCTGGTGCTGTTGGGAGGTGACACAAAACATCCCTGCACACTCCAGTGCTCCCTCTCCCAGGAGACCCAGCCTGGGCAGTGGCAGATTCCCCCTGCTCTGCCTGCTAAAGCTGCTTCTGGTTTTTCACAGAAATGCCAGGCTGGGAGGGACCACGGTGGTGCCACCTCCCTGCTCCAGCAGGGCCATCCCAGAGCACAGGAGTGCATCCAGAAAATTCTGGAATATCGCCAGTGAGGAGACCCCACACCCTCTCTGCTCTCTGTTCAGGGCTCCATCACCACACAGGAAAGTTCTTCCTCATGCTCAGGTGCATCGGTTGCTATCCACTGCCTCTTGTCCCTGTTTTCCAAAGGCGACAGGAGAGTTCCCTGCTCTCATTACAGCCTGCTTGAACTGCTCTTCACTGACAGAAAGACACCAGGGGTGCTTTTTCTACTGTCCTGCTCAGAAAAAAAACAAGCCCCAAACCCCAAAAACGCTAATAAAAGCCCACAAAGTCATTTTTGTAGCTTTGCTGTCCGGGAGGACAGACCTCACAGCACCTCCCACTGCAGCCAGCCTCTCTGAGAAATCATCCTTCCCCAACTGAAGTCCCATGAGAGAAGCAGTGATCACACTTTTCCCCTTCAAAATATTATTTTTTCTGTCAGTACTGACCGCAAGAAAACAAATGAGAAAAAGGAAGTGATTCAAAGCTAAGTGACAGAGTGCACTCATTTATCATCTGATCAGCTTTCTGCTGGCGGTCACACTACCTTACTGTACCCAGGCTTAAAACTTAAGGTGTCTGTCCTCCCAAATTCTATTTCCCAAGCAAAAATGTTTGATTTAGTAACAGGTTCCAGTAAGCCCTGTGCCTTTCTCCTGCTTAGGATTGGTCATGACTGGACAACCCATGGCAGTGGGGAACCCTTTTATCAAGCGCATTCTTCCCAAACCTGGCTTTCCCTTTGGGTCCATCGGAAAGATATGAACAATTTCCTTTGGTATTTGCACTGAGAGCTCAAATCTTTCAGTTAAGAGTTGTTCATTAGACCACATTCACATTTCCCCTTCCCTTCTTCTCCTTTCCCTTCTTTTCCCTTCCACTAAAACCCATGGCTTCAAAATCTGAATCGAAGCTGCAAAAGGCCAGTGAGAACCTTTGAACCGTTCCCTGTGGGATGACATTTCCCTCTCCCCGTGCTCTGCTGGCTGCCAGTCAGAGCTTTCAATATAAAATGTGTTCTGCTGGGTAATGCAAGAGCTGCTTATCTTCTTTAAGTCCCCAGTGCCTCCAGGGCAGGTAGATTTCTGGGGAGGTGGCCTCACAAACCATGTCAGCAGAAACCAGATCCTCTCATCTCCCCTTGGAATTACAGTTGTTGGCTCTCATTCTCACTGAGCCAGGCTCCTGCCTGATGTAACTCAACATTTTTCCATTGATTCTAACCAGCTATTTCCAAATTCCCAAGAAAACCATGAGCACTCCCAGCCTTCCCCAGGTGCAGTGCTTGGCAAGGCAGGTGCTCTTGTCAGGGGCTCTCAGGCCCCCACAGTGACTCCATCCAACATTCCAGTGGATTCCAGGGAAGCTGCACACATTGACTCCAGGCAAGAGCCTGGCCCAGAGCAGAAATGCAGATATTTTGTCACTTTATAAACAAAAGTCATCGCTTTTCGGCGTAATGTGCCATCCTCCTGTTTCTAAGTAAAAGACACATCACCAAATCCTCGGGGGAAGGGCTGTGTGAGTAATAGCAATGGCACCGAGTCTGCAGCCCAGCCAGCGTGCCAAACAATATTCCAAGAAAATACTTCTAAGCTACAGGAGTTGCGTAAGGGTGATTATTATTTTTGAAGCACAGAAAACCAAGTCCAGTTTCTAAAAAAGCAAACACATATTTTTAGCCTTGCTGGTCTCTTGATCTCAGACTAAATGAGAACCATCTGCACTGGGCCTGGCTGACGTTCCTGGTAAATAACCTTTCACTGCAACATTCCAGATGTTTCAGAGGCTTCTCCGCGGAGCAGCGTTTGTCTCCCTGCCTGTCAGGCTCCCTTTCTGCCTTTCCTGGCCATGTTTACTTCAGGAATATACATTCCTTTATTAGAAAGTTTTTTTTTTTGTTAAAAGTAGCTGCTCGGGATTTTTTGGCTAATCTTCGTTAGGGTTCTTGCTCACCAGCAGGGAATGAAAGCTTTTGTTCCTTAGTGTGAGTGTTGAAAGATAAAATTGGAGATTTGAGAAAGAAGCGAAAAGATTTAGACTAAAAAACACACCAGAAATCACTTGGAGATGGATTTCTACCTCATCTTGATCCCTCTGAGGATTCCAGCTATTGAACAGATATATTTTCTTTTGGTATTGAGAAACTTAAACGTGACAAACTTTTACGGAATACACAAATGTGCTTTTTTCCTGACCAAGACACGTCACTACAAAACCTTTGCAACTCGTTATGCAAAGGAGTCCTGTGGTTTGCTGCGCTGCCTCTGCTGTGATAGATCCTGGTACAGAATGTTTCCTGTGCAAAGAAAACATCCCCAGACACAAGGGTCGCTTTTTGTCCCAGCCCAGCTAAGCTGAGCCAGGCTGGTGGAAGGAAAATAAAGGGATTTAAAACAATCCTTTGACCTTTCTGTTATCTCCACCTGGAGCCTGCCTGAAATCTGATGTGTTACAGCTTCATTAATGCTGGAGCTCGGGCTGGGGTTCAAGTAGATAAGAACAGCTCCAGTGTCAAACCTCCTACTCAGGTCTCGGAGCTGATGTCTGTATCATCCCCTCGGTGTGCTGCTCAGGAGTAATGAGTCCTTCCTCAGGAGTAATTACCCCGGAGAATGCACTCTCCAGCCGGTAATTCCTTTATTTTAAAAACCTCGTGTCACTGCCCAGGTGTAAAAGCTGCGGAAGGTCCAGGAGAGTCTGTGTGATTTTTCTGGAGGCTTTGGGGCTGTGAGGCTCCTCAGTGCTCTCCTGTAAATGGGGCACTGTGGTGGCAACTGCGGCAAATTCTGATTTTCCGGGGTTCTGTGGGCTGGGACACGCGGCAGAACCGCGCGCGGGGTTTTAGCGAGCGCTCCTTTGTTCTTTTGTTGCCTGTTATCAAATTTGTTTCATAACAAAGGTTTCCTGAGCTTGGGGGTTTTGTGTGTGTTAATACTGGTAATATGATTTAAGTATTCTGGTGATTCATTTTCACTCCAGAGAGCTGAATCAGCCATGTAGAACATAACTTGCTTCTCTCAAACCGTTACCTTTTCCATCCTTTCTCGTCATTTCTATAAGGGGATGATTCATGCTCCTCTTGTATTTACCATTTGAGAATGTGCCCCACTCCTTCAGCTATTTTCACTTCTTGTTCCTCTTTTTCAAGAGAAAGAAAAGAGTGAAGAAGAAACACAAGTGATTTTTGATCGATGAGGCATATCCCGCTGCTGGACCTGGCACGTGAGCTAAACCTGAACTGGACAGAGAGGAAAAAGAGGAAAAAACGGCCTTGAATTATTAAATTGATCAGAGGCCAAACTGCGAAGTTCAGCCCCTGGCTCACATTTCACACATTTTTGAAATCCTGTGTGTTCAAGTCAGGGGTTGTGTTCAAATAAATTTGCTCGAGCATATTCAGCGTAATGATCTTTTTTTTTGGTTTTTTGTTTGTTTTACGTAAGTCCCTTATTTTATTTAGTTCTTCAATTCGAATTTGTTTTCTCTAGAGCCTGGTTATGGTTGTGACTGGCTCAGCCAATTAACTGGGGGATGGTAGTGTTAATTATTGATTGACCTGATTACACGAGAGCATTCTCAGAGATGGCCGTAAGATACATAAAAACATAAGGAAATAACTGTGTCAGGCCTTGGAAAAACACTTGGACTCTCGTCCTCAATTTCCATGTGAGATGCTGTGCTTCCCAGGAGTGAGATCAGTTTTAAACCCAGAGAGCATCTCTGCCTTCCCTCTCTCTCTGCCAGTGTCACCAGACACAGGGTCCCACTCCAGGTGAGGCTGGGACCATCCAGGTGAGGCTGGGATGATCCAGGTGAAGCTGGGACCATCCAGGTGAGGCTGGGATGATCCAGGTGAGGCTGGGATGATCCAGGTGAAGCTGGGACCATCCAGGTGAGGCTGGGATGATCCAGGTGAAGCTGGGACCATCGTGGGGCTCTCTGGCTGCTCGTGCCCTCCAGGAGCTGCCACACTCTGAGGAAAGTCTCCCCCAGCTTTCAACGCTTTCCATTTTAGGGCTCCCCTCGTCCTGCTGCTTTTATGGGATTTTAGTGGGAATGGAGTGTTTTACACCACAGCAGCTGTAAAAAACATCTCTCAGAGATGTGTTCATTGAGCATCCCTTGGGCTGGGCCTCTCTCTAAACAGAGCTCTGGATTTTGAGCAGCGGCCGAGGTGAAATCACAGCTGGAGACAGGCTCCAAGAGCCACAGGGCATCTGTCCACACACGTGGCCACCCCTCAGGAGAAACGTCCCATGTTTGGGCAAATTCATTCGAGCCAATGCTGCTGTGTGACCTCACTCCTCATCCATCCCCACCAAGAAACAGTTTGTCCAGCACTTCAGAGGACAGCACGAAACTGGGCTCACCTGGAGGTTTCACAGCACGGCCATGACATCAGCCCAGCCCTGGGTTTTATCAAGTGGGCCGTGAGCAACGTGGGAGGGACAGGAGTGGCCGTGACAAGGCATTTCAGGGACAAAGAAATGGATCATCAGATCCCTCTCCTGCACCTCACGCCCCGTCCCCCTCGAGTGGCAGAGAGGGCAGTGCAGTGACTCACCCTGCCCCGTGTGTGCTCCTGGAAACAACACGGGGGGACAAAGTTTGGCTTTTTCCACAGCCTAAAGGCTTTCATATTCCAAACAGCCGAGTGTTCTTCTCCCCTATGAGTAATGCTGTGTTTTCACTGACCACTATTACACACACATCACCTCCCTCCATCACATGAGGGAATCGTGTCATTTTGCAAACACTGTCACAAACTGCGGGGCGCAGAATGAATAGGCAGTTCTGTATTTACCCACACAGGGGGATTTTTTTACCAGTTACGGTTGAAACGCCGACATTGGTTATAAACACCTTGGAAGCTCAGGCTGAGGAAGCACAGGAAAAGGTGCAAGAGCACCGAGGGGACTCAGCTGGAGCACGTGCAGCGTATTACCCGCTAGAATTTATTTGTGCCTCGCTTTCCTTACAAGTTTCTTTACTTTTTGACATCCTCTCATGAAGTGTCACTCCTGGGTCCCCACTCTGAGTTACTCCACAGTCCAGGAATGCAGGAATTGTTGTTTTTGATAACAGAAACCTCACTTTATTTCGGACAGTTTCCAGTTGCTTTTGCTGTTACATCCTCCCTTTCTGTCCCCTCGGCAAATAACCCCTTTTAACGCCATTAACGTGGGACAGTTTTAGACCTGGAGGACGGCAGAAGTGGCACAGATGAGCAGTGGAAGTACAGCATGAGGATTTGCCTTCTGGGCCCTTGATTCTTGCACTTAGCACAGGACTTGAGGAGGAGACAGAAATGCCTTTCCATCAGCTCTGCAGCTTTCAGCCCTGAAAGTCCTGTGTTATCCCAAGCTGGCTTTATCCACCTAAAGTTATTTGTGAGTTGGGACACGTTGGTATGTGTGAACATGAAATTCCTTCTCACAGCAGCTGGTCACGCTGGCTTTTTACAGACCCTTCCCTGGTGGGAAGAGATGGAGCTACCACGAGTGGAGAAGAGGCTTGTGGTGGCTCCAGCACAGGGGACAAGATGCCAAACTCCAGCTCCATCCCTTCCAGCTCTGTTCTGTCCTCATGGGCAGAGTGATCCCAGGCTCTCGTGTGCCACGTCCGTTCGTGAAGCCTTCAGCTCGCTGGAAAGATAAGAAGGACAGAAGAACAACCTGCAAATGGCAATGCCCCAGCGGCTCTTATCTCAATCTTCATGAGAATGGATGGTTCTGGGAACCTGAAGCTCTTACAGAGTCACTGCGCCCACAAAACGCTGACATCACCTGACAGGCAATGAACCCAGGGCTCATGTTTCTGGGGAGGAGAACACGCCTCTCCCCGCTCCTTGGTGCGGGATACGTCATTTGTTTTCTATTCAAATGCAGCCTCCTCCCACGGAAGCCTTGCCTTGCCTTGCCCTAGCAGCCATCAGGAGATGTCACTGAGAAAATACCCGCTCCAGCAATAGGAAGAACAATTTCCCATAAGTATATTTTATTGTTTATCTAATGCCTTTCGTCTTGAAATAGGAGAACTTTACAAATACGGCGATTTTATTGAATAAATACCCTTATGCCTAGTGCAAGGCATGATTCATGGCAGATTAATAGAGGCAATTAAATGTAAGATTAAATTGCCTAAACCGTTTGCCCTACTAAGCTGGTCCCAGAGGTGTGAAGTGCATCGGTGCCACTAATTCCCAGAGATTTTCCTTTGCAGGCGAAGGTATTTAACGATTTGGAATACCAAATCCGAGGTATCCCAGGCTGGCTCTGTAACGCCTGCGATCATGTTAAAACGCAGCACTAAGCAGCTCGCCCGAGGCAGCTCGGTGGGTGAGTCAGTGCAGGAGAAAGCAGAACTTCTGACTTGCAGGAGCCGCTCAAGCAGAGCGCAGCCGCTTGCAGAATTAGGATGGGGGCTGGCCGCACCGCAAGTCCTGGGTTTCAGGCCGTGACAAGCATTTGGTGGGCGCCGTGACGGGGGGGACACACGGGTGCAAGGTCACACGGGGCTGGCCGCTGGCAGAGCTGGTGGCAAAGCCCAGCTGCAGCTCTGCGACCCTTCGCGTTCCGGAGCATTTGGAGCGCTGCCCGCAGCATCAGGAGGGGATGGGAGCGCACAGCAGCAGGGAAAGGCTCGTGGTGAGGAGCCTGGAGTCCAGGCAGTGCCCACTGTGGTCCACTCTGTGCGGGACTGGCACCCACTCCTGCCAGCCCCTGCTGTGCCAGACCCCGGGAGCAGCGAGCAGAGGGCAGCGGGAGCGGGCAGGGGAGCAGTGAGCTGAGGTTCCCTTAGGCAGGGCTGGGAGAAAGGGGTTTTCCATCTTCCCCAAGGTACATCAGGATCCAGATGTGTCCCCAGGTGAAATGCCCGAGCTCCTACACCAGCTGTTCTGCACTCGTGGCACACAGAAATAAGGATGTACCAGGTTTTCCAGGCAGTCTCTCCAGGAGGGAGACCTCAGCCCAGAGCTGGTGTTCATGCTGTTAGCACTTACCCTTCTGCCACCCCCTCCCCCAACTCATCAGCTTCAAGGAGAAGGATTTGAGGCAGTCTGAGCTTGGCCAAACCCTGGCCAAAGGGTTAAATCTTGGGATTTAAATGCATAAAAAATAATGTTTTCATTGTAGTGTGAGTCATCAGTAATTCTATACAGTTTGTGTTCTGTTTATTGTGACCTTTCATCTTTGAATCCTTTTGTTGTTTCTCTTTCTCTTTCTTTCTCTGCATCTTTCCTTCCCTCCCTCCTTGCTTGCCTCCTTCTTTTCATTTCTCTCTTCCCCCATGTATCTTTCTTTTCTTTTTCCTTCTGTTTTTATGAATCTGCGCCTCTGTAAAATCTGTCCAAATATTTGCAAAAGGAAATGCTGGGTTGTGAAACTGAATTCAGAGAAAATGTTACACATGCTGAAGAAATGCATCCAGCACGGTTTCCAAATGTTCCCACATGCATTTTTGTCCTGTGTCTCAAGTGCTGGGGCTTAATACTTCATATCTTTATTCAGGCAAAACTTGCACTGAAGGCAGCGACATCCAGGCTGGGGTCTGCTCCAGTGGTGCCGTAATTCTGGAGCGGTTCCATTTGATTTTGGCCATGGGTGACTGGTTAAAAAGCCAGAATAACCAGTGTGACTGGGTAACTGGTTTGTGCAATGGGCCCGGTCCGGGCCAGGGGTTATCGTCACTTGTCGCTGTCAGCCAGAGCAGGAGCTCTCTGCAGCTCTGCCACCTCCGAAAAACATCAGCCAGGTTTCACCGGGATGGGAGACCCCCTTGGAGAAGCCAGGACGGCTCTCAGGTCCTGCTGAGACAAAAAAAACCCCACGCTCTGCTGTGCCGTGATCAAAGTGCCATGAAGTCATTTTCCCGAAAAGTCCTTAATGCCACGAGTGAGGGCTCACACTCGTGTCCCCATGTCCTCGTGTCCTCATGTCCTCATGTCCTCGGACATGTTTTGGCAGAGCTACAGGGAACTGTTAAAGCCCCGGGGATAAAGGGAGCCGGCAGTGGGTCCCATCTGCTCGAAGAAAAGCATCACCTCCCACCCCCACACTCCGTGCTCATGTTTCTATTCTTGCCCTCACAAAGGCATCGTGGCCCCGGTGCAAACACGGATTGTTTTGGAGGAAGGGGTTAATTTTGTATTTCCTGGCTTTTGTTAGGGCAGGAAAACGAACCCTTTAGCAAGTCATTAGAGTCGCTGTGAGCTTCTAAAAGCCACTTCACGCCTGCTTTGTATTCTGCTTTCTTGCATTCTTATGGCAGGTTTATTTAGGAAGAGAAAACAAAAATAAAGCAAGGAAATAGCTAGCCCAGGACTGTGAGTGATTAAATACACGCTGCCACATGTGATGAATATTTTTTTCTTCCTGATTTGCACCGGGTGTAAACAAGACCAGATTGAAAAATCTCCCAGTTACATAAGTGCATCGAAAAGCAATTATCATTGTTGTGGAGGTAAATTCCCTCTGTGCAAAGGCCTCCGTGGGGTGTCACCCCTGCGCTGGCTCGGAGCAGCCAAGGGACCTGGCTCGTATTCAATATTTGTGTGGTGCTGGTTAACATCATGATGAGAAAAGTGGATGTCATTGAGAGCACACTGTCCCTCAGCTGGGCAGGCGGCAGGCCTGGAAGTGCCTTCAAACTCGGGAAAAACTGAAGGTGCCAAATTGGGGGAGGGGGAATATCTTTGTCTTTTAGCTTTGTGTGACACTGAGAAAGGTTTAGGAAGGAAGGAAAAGCCTCTCAGTGGTGCAGGGATACCTGTGAGCCAGGCAGGGGGTGGAATAGATGCTCTTTATTCCCTTCCAGCCCAAACCATTCTGTGATTTCATTATTCTAAGGATGTTCCCAGCTTTTAATTCCACAGGGCTGCTCCACTGCAGCTGGACAGAGTCCTTGCTTCTCCTGTGCTCCGGTCAGGGGATGCCTTAAATCGCTCCCATACCACACATCATACTCCAAAGGAGTAAAGTGAAGCCATTCCAGGGTACAGACCCACAGAAAGCTTGTCCGAGGTCCATTTCCTCCAGGAAAAGATGATGAATACAGCCCTGCCTTGTGGCCATCTGTCGTGCTGGCTTGTGCTGCAAGAAGCTGGCGAGGAATCCATCACGGAGAATTGCTGCTGTTCACCTCCTCAGAACAATCTGGGCAGGCTGGTGTTGGACAGATGATGTGCAAGGTCACCAGAGCTTGGTGGCACAGTGATATCACATCTTTTGAGGTGCTGGCTTGGAGCACATCCAAGGAGGACAGCTGGGTCTGCTGCCACCAGAAGTGAGGTCCCTGTGGAGGGATGTGGGGGGACATGGGTCACCTGGCCAGCTGGTGCATCCTGCGGGGTCCCTCTGCCAGTGGGTGCTGGTGTGATGGAGAGCAGTCATTTCCCAGCACCCAAGTGTGTGAGCGTTCCTCCCGCAATCTGCTTCCAGCCCGCTGCTGAAAGAACAACAATAAATAAATGGAATGAAAAGTGCAATCCTGTGTTTATTTTAAAGGAACGTGTTGAAATAACAGATTCACTTTGAGGCTGCAGTTCTGGCAAAAAAACGCAGTGCTCAGCAGAGCAGAGACAATCCTGTGGGTGAGCCAGAGCTGGCACTCGCCCGTCCGTGCCCTTGTCCATGCCCCTCCTCCTGGACCCCCTTGGGAACCTGGAAGACCNCAGGGCAGTGCGGGGGGAAGGAGAAAGGGCTGGGGTGGGACGAGGTTCTGGGCAGCGAGCAGGAGGAAGGGCTGGGGACACACGGAGGGGACACACGGAGCGGAGCAGGGGAAGTGGCAGCAGCGCTGACTGGAAGCCCTGAGTAAGAAACACCCGAGTGAAAGCCAGTCACCCGCGGGAAAAAAAGAAAACTTTTGGGAAGTGCTGATGCACCGAAGAGGGGAAAAAGAAAAGAGACCTCCCACCACTGCCCTGCCGGTCACTGGGCAGCCCTGACCGCTGGGGGTGTTCTCGGTGGGGAAAAGTGAACTTCGCCTGGGTGTACGTTTTATTCCATACCCATGAAACACGACGGGAACGACTCTCAAATATGTGTTTACATTATAAAGATACACATGAATATATGCGTACACATATATATTTATGTGTGGGTTTGTCTGTACATGTAGAGATGCCTATGCATGAATACAAATATATGTGTGTGTGTGCTCGTTCCTTTATACGTGTATTTTAGGAGAATAATCACACCCTCATCCAAAGCTCGACATCCCCCCACTGCTGCTCCTTCCCTTGAATTCTGTGGGAAAGGAGGGAGCAGCCAGTGCTGGGGGGTGGAAGGATAAAGCCAGCCCGGAGACGTGGGGCAGAGGACAGGGACAGCTGGCAGGGAGGGGAGGAGCGGTGGGCACAGGGTGGGGGAGTGTGAATGGGTGGGTGGGNGGGGGCTTGGTGGGGGAGACAGAAAATGTGAGGAGTGATGGGTGGGAGCCTGGTGGGGCAGGAGGGGGGAGAGGAGCCCTGGAGCGAGGGGTGGGTGGGTGCAGAGGTCTCCTCCAAGAGGAGCAGCCGGAGGGGGGAAGCGAAAACAGAAAACTGCAGAATGGGGCGAGGAAGGAGCAGCAGGGCAGTGCGGGGGGAAGGAGAAAGGGCTGGGGTGGGACGAGGTTCTGGGCAGCGAGCAGGAGGAAGGGCTGGGGACACACGGAGGGGACACACGGAGCGGAGCAGGGGAAGTGGCAGCAGCGCTGACTGGAAGCCCTGAGTAAGAAACACCCGAGTGAAAGCCAGTCACCCGCGGGAAAAAAAGAAAACTTTTGGGAAGTGCTGATGCACCGAAGAGGGGAAAAAGAAAAGAGACCTCCCACCACTGCCCTGCCGGTCACTGGGCAGCCCTGACCGCTGGGGGTGTTCTCGGTGGGGAAAAGTGAACTTCGCCTGGGTGTACGTTTTATTCCATACCCATGAAACACGACGGGAACGACTCTCAAATATGTGTTTACATTATAAAGATACACATGAATATATGCGTACACATATATATTTATGTGTGGGTTTGTCTGTACATGTAGAGATGCCTATGCATGAATACAAATATATGTGTGTGTGTGCTCGTTCCTTTATACGTGTATTTTAGGAGAATAATCACACCCTCATCCAAAGCTCGACATCCCCCCACTGCTGCTCCTTCCCTTGAATTCTGTGGGAAAGGAGGGAGCAGCCAGTGCTGGGGGGTGGAAGGATAAAGCCAGCCCGGAGACGTGGGGCAGAGGACAGGGACAGCTGGCAGGGAGGGGAGGAGCGGTGGGCACAGGGTGGGGGAGTGTGAATGGGTGGGTGGG
>VZRQ01001599.1:298312-320998 GCA_013397975.1 Machaerirhynchus nigripectus
CGGCCAGGGTGACGTCACCCAGCGCGGAGGCCCTCCCCCCCCCATTGACACCACGTGACGCGGCCCCATTGAGAAAACGCCGGCGCGGCCCCGATATAAGGGCGGGAGCCCCGAGCGCGGCCGGGACACCGGGACACTCGGGGACAGCGGCACCTCCGCGCACACTGCCCTGCCCTCCCTTCCCTTCGCTGCCCAGCCATGGTGAACCTGCGGGTGTGCGCGCTGGAGTGCGAGGCGCTGCGGGGGCTGCTGCAGGAGCGCGGCTCGCAGTGCCTCGTCCTCGACTGCCGCTCCTTCTTCTCCTTCAACGCCGCGCACATCCGCGGCTCCTGCAACGTCCGCCTCAGCACCATCGTGCGGCGCCGCGCCAAGGGCGCGCTGGCGCTGGAGCACGTCGTGCCCAACGAGGAGATCCGCGCCCGCCTGCGCCAGGGGCTCTTCCACACCGTGGTGCTGCTGGACGAGCGCAGCGCCGACCTGGAAGTGCCCAAGCGCGACAGCACCATGCTGCTGGCGCTCGGCACCCTCTGCAGGGAGGCCCGCGGCGCCCGCATCTGCTTCCTCAAGGGTGAGTGGCCCCGCGGGCGCCGGAGGGGACGGGGGAGCCGGGCCGGGCCGCCCCGCTCGCCCCCCGGCCGCGCGGCGCTCACCCGGCGCCCCTCTCTCCGCTCTGCCCCCGCAGGAGGTTACGAAGCCTTCGCGTCCGCCTGCTCCGAGCTCTGCACCAAGCCGGCCGCCCCCGCCGGGCTCAGCCTGCCCCTGAGCGCCAGCCCCGCGCCCGGCAGCGCCGACTCGGGCTGCAGCTCCTGCGGGACCCCGCTCTACGACCAGGTAAGCGCCGGGGGGAGCGGAGCGGAGCGGGGCGGGCGCTGCCGCGGAGCACCGGGCGGGGGTGACCGGTGCTGTTCCCCTCTGTTTGCAGGGCGGGCCCGTGGAAATCCTGCCGTTCCTGTACTTGGGAAGCGCCTATCACGCCTCCCGCAAGGACATGCTGGACGCTTTGGGGATCACGGCGTTGATCAATGTCTCGGCCAACTGCCCCAACCACTTCGAAGGGCACTACCAGTATAAAAGTATCCCTGTGGAGGACAACCACAAGGCAGATATCAGCTCCTGGTTCAACGAGGCGATCGATTTCATCGGTAAATGAGCTCTCTTTACAATCCGTTCTTTTTCTGGGTCACTGTCCCCTGGGGAATGATTTTTGGCATGGTTTTCCCCCCAGTTAAACCTACGCTTGAGACTGGGGAATAACATTCCACTGGGAAGATACACTCGGGGAACATTTCCGTTAATTTAATTCTACTCACAGGCATAATCTTAGCTTCATAAAGCTGATGGAAATCTTGATTTAAGAGGCACTGGTCTTGCAGAAAACAGTGAATTTAAGCGGATCAGTATTAACGTAATCTTGCAAGACTGCTAAAGTGACCTGGAGGAGCTATTAGTATAATTGGAATTGGAGCCCAGAGTGAAAATAGCTGCTTTCCTCAGGACAAAGACTCCCTTTGTCTCAAAACCTCCGGGTGCACCTATTCGGCTAAGGAAGGGATGGATTAAAGAAATGTAAAACAGCAGCCTGTGCTTTTTCCCACCTCTGGAAGCAGTGGGGCTCGTTTGCTAACCGTGTGCTTTGATTCTTTCAGACTCTGTGAAGAACGACGGAGGAAGGGTCTTTGTGCACTGCCAGGCTGGCATTTCCCGCTCAGCAACCATCTGCCTCGCTTATCTCATGAGGACCAACAGAGTCAAACTGGATGAAGCCTTCGAGTTTGTCAAGCAGAGGAGAAGCATCATCTCCCCGAATTTCAGCTTCATGGGGCAGCTGCTTCAGTTCGAGTCGCAGGTCCTGGCCCCCAACTGCTCAGCAGAAGCCGGGAGCCCTGCCATGTCAGTGTTGGACAGAGGGGCATCGACCACCACGGTCTTCAACTTCCCCGTCTCCATCCCAGTTCACACCACGTCCAGTGCTTTAAACTACCTTCAGAGCCCCATCACTACTTCCCCCAGCTGCTGAAAAAGCAGCTGGAAGACGTGGCCAGGACTCAGACTTGCTGTCTCAGAAGTGCAATAACTACAGGGACAGTGTCACTTGTGTTTTGTGGGGAGTCATTCACGTGTCCCAGAACGGTGTCGTAAACGGAGAGGAGCTCACCCAATGCCAGAGAAACCAGGTGTTTCTGACTGCTCCAGCAAATATCTGGATGTCTGCACAGAGATCAAAGGACACTGGCTCTTCCTGAGCTGTCCCTCCTTGTCTTCTGTCTGTCCTAAGCCTGCTCCATGTTTAGTAGCATGCTCACCAGTATTCCCCATTCCTGGACACCTTGAGCAACACTGATGCTGTCCCCTTTTATATGACAGTCCTATTTATTTATTTTTACATTAGTGCATTGTTGTTGGGTTTTTTGTTCCTTTTTTTTTTTTTTTTTGCCTTCACAAACGTAAAGTTTCATTTCTAGAGAAACCAAATACCTCAGTATTTTTTGGTACTATAATCCTGTGTGTGTATATCTGTCAGCTCTTTTTTGTTTCCCAAGCACTGACATGAAAGCACCAGGCGAGTGCTTTTTTTGAGTTGCCAAGGGTTGTATGTTTGCTGATTTATTTATGATGTGAAATAATATATTTCTTCTTATGAAGACATAGTTTTGTTACATGATTATAACTTTTTTTATACAAATGGAATAAATTATGATATTTCTATTGATCTGGATTATATATTCTTTAAAATACTGCATTTCATAGTCCCAAAACTCACGTGGAAGCTCCAGGGCGAAGAGCTGTAATTTTCAACTCTGCTGGCCTCGGGTCTTGACTGGGAAAAGTGGGTTTAAACAATGTAATTGACTAGAAACTACAGCAGGTTCTTAACCTGAGCTTCTGTTTGTCCCCGTGTAATTGTGTGCAGTGGCAGAGAGCCAAGGCTGGTTTCTCAGCTGGGAGTGGATTTGGCTGCCCTGATGGCTCTAACAGTTTGAACCAGCTGAGACTTGGGCACTGGGCTACAGTGAATTTAAAATAGTCCTTCTCCTAAGAAGGAGGAGTAAGCTTCCTTATTCCTTGTTTACTTTTAATGCTTGAAAGGTTAAGTCTAAAAGTTAACATGTTAGTAACAGATCTCTAAGGCTTGGCACAAACTCTCAAAGTGTTTTTTCTTTTTCTGTCCCACCTCCCTAAATCCTTTTTGCAACTCAAACTGCCTCTGAGGCCTGGAGTGAGGTATTTGGCTGGCTGGGCTATCTCTGTAAACAAATCAGGGCATGACAAGGGATCAGGTAACCAGCAAGTCACTGGTTTTCTTACCCAGACCCAAATAAATTCTTTCCTGCTGGAGGTTATCCACTAGAGTGACTTGGATCTGGTGTTTCTGTTGAGGCAATGAGGAGAGCTGGTGTAGCACAGCCAAAGCCAGGCGTGAGAGCTCCACCAGCAGCTCTGTGGGCAGGAGCTGCAGGGTGATGGGCAGCCAAGGGTGCAGGGTTAATGCTGGGTCCTGGGACAGAACTGCACCTCTCATGGGCTCTGTGGGGCAGGACAGCATCCCTGCTGTGCCAACCCCTTCCCAGGGAAGCTGATGGGTGTGGGATGCAGCTGGAAGCTCGATTTCCCAGGCAGGGTTAATGCTGGTAACAGGGAGAGGGATGCTGAGGGAGCAGGAGTGCTCTGGGTTTCCCATGTTCACTCCAGAAGGGAGCCACCAGTCCTTGCATATCTGATACTCAAAGAGTCAGATCCAACTCTTGCCTCATGGCAAATGGTTTGGCTTGGGCACACATGGCAGGTTATGACTGTAAAATCGAAGAATTTAAGCAGTTGTGATGCTAAAGTTTGTAGGTGAAGGATTTGGTGAGCATGAAGCAGCTGTGCTCTCGTCACGTAGCAGGATGAGCAAAGCACCGCGAACTCCTGCTGCTATCCTGCAAGTTACCTGGGGTATTAATGGTGCTAAAATCCAGGACTCTTCTCCTGGGAGAAGGTGCCCTTGAAGGACGGGATGATGCACTGCTGCCTCTGGAGCTCTTCCACGTGAGCTGCCCCTCCGAAGCAGCTCTGTCGTCAGCACCGCGCGTCAGCCGTCACCGACTTTCAACCTGACACCGAGGGATAAAAAAAAATGGAGCAGCTAAAAGGAGGAGAGATCCCTGGGCACTGACAAGTGCAGTTAGAAACTCTTATTTTCCTCAAGCGTACCTGAACCTCAAAGTGAATATCCTCCCCCAGACCTGTCCCGTGCTGCAAATCCTGCAAAACCCCTTTGCCCGTGGAAAATCCCTTGGCACGCCGAACCTGCCATTGCTGTCCTGATTAAGTATGCAAGACCGTCTCTGAATATGTGAGACTTTGTACACCTGCAGTAAAGGGTGGAACAAACTTTCACCTTCAAAGCAAAGCAGAGCTCGTTCAGTGGAAAAATACAACCTTGGCAGCCCTGGCCATGGCACTGATAAAAAAAATCCTGCCTGTTAATCGCAATTCAAACAGAAATCCGCTCCCTGTCAGCCGCGGGAGCTTGTTTATGTGTTTCTTGGAACAATAAAACTCATTACCTGGCAGCAGATCAGCTTTTATAACCTAAGCAGGCACCTGACAGAGGGGTGCAAAAGAGAGCTGCTTCAGCACAAAGCCTGCTGTGAGCAGCCAGCCGGGGCAGCGGGGCTGCGCTCCCTGCGAGCCCCGACCCGCGCTTCCAGCCCTGACACCCGGTGCCCCTGCCCAGGTCTTTATCGGGATCCTTCTGCTGTTCCCTGTAATCCGACTCTGACGCTGCCCAGAGTCTCGGACTCGTGCAAACTTTCTGCGGATGGGATCGCACCCAGATCCCAAAGTGCTCCCGGTGTAAAGGGGAGGGTAAGAGAGAGCAGAGCGAGACTGCCAAACGTCGTCTCAGTGGGACAGTTTTGGGGAGATGGAAGATCAGCTGGGGGGTTTGCTGGGAGCAGTGGGGAAGGAGCAGGATGGCTGGCGGGGTGTGAGGCAGAGGAGGAGGGTGCCTTGGTGGCACAGCCGGGCTGAACTTTGGGGAGGAATCTTTACTTCTCACCCCTTCTTTATTCTCACAGCTCTGCAGACTTGTTTGATTGGAATATCAAAGCACGCAGTTCACCCAGGTTTGGGGCTTTAAATTCCCATTTCCCTGCCTCCAACATCAGCTGGCTGTCCCCCTGTGCTAGCAGGGCTCAGCTGAGCCCATCCCCTGGTATCCAACCCCCAGAATCCCGGCACGCAGCAGGCGTGTGCGGGGCTTTCAGTTTATATAAAGCTGTAGCTCTCCAGTTGCATACATCCCCATGGAAACCACGAGGAGTTTCCCCTCGGTGAGGCCGGCAGTAACATCACTTCCTGCTGCTGACAAACCAATTTGTCATGAAGTGATAAAAAGGCATGTTGTGTGTTTGCAGGAACTGGCTCCGGGCTTTGTTCCTCCCAAGCCAGAGGCTGCTCGCCCGCCCCGAAGGCAAACAATGGCCATTGTGTGCCGTGCAGAGCAGGGATGGGGACACACGGACAAGGACGAGCCCTTCGGGTCCCCAAAACGGCAGAGCGTGGGCACTGACGCCCCAAATTGAACAGGAGTCGTGGCAGCGCTTGGCACAGCACCCACAGATGTGTCCCCACAGCCCAGGGGTGTCCCTGGCCAGCCCCCACGGGGACACAGCACTGTGTAATGCCCCCAGCAAGATGCAATACCCAGGGGACACAGCCTACCCAGTTATCACATGACAAACAGACCCAGAGCTCCAGATTAGACGTGCCTTGGGTAATCCCCTTGTCTCAAAGCTTTTGCCTTTTGTAATCAGCGCTGGAGAGGTGCAGGGTGTACTCAGGCTTAGGGACTGTCCTGAATTAGTCACCCCAGGATCAGGCTCGCAGGGCCACAAGGATGTGTGATGCCATTGCATTGAAAAAAAAGGAACATCACATCCAGATCACACACGGGCAAGTCTTGTTGGCCTGGTTACCACCTGGGTTTTTTGCCTCTGCCTGGCTCCAGGATAGCAGAAAGGGCACTGAGAGCTGTTTGGAGCCGGTGTTTAAGTGCAGCCCATTCCCCAGCTCCACAGGGTCACAGTGGGATGGGGAAGGAGAAAAGGTTGTGGTGTGTGACTGTCACAGCGTGGTGAGAAATTACGACACCTCAAACCCCATCTAAACCTCTTTCTTATCCTTTTGCTGGTCCAGCAGCAATGTCTGTGACAGACTCTCAGTGCCACCAGGGAGACTCCGCCCAGGGCTTTGGCTTCCCCAAATCTGCTCCCATCTGAGGCTGGAGGGAGCTTGGGAGCACAGCTAAAACACGGGCTCAAATCCACGCCTGCTGAAAGAACAAATCAGCTCTGAGGCTTGTGCTGTGTGTGGCTTCCCACCACACTCTGTTTACTCCAGGGCAGAGCCAGAGGCCACAGCTGATGTGGGCTGGCAATCCAGGAGTGGCAAGGCCAAGGTGGGCCCTGTTAGCTCCCATCAGGGGTGTGAAAGGTTAAATGTGACCAAGGTATTAAAGGAGACACTGGGGAGAAGCAGAATTTTCTGGCATGGCTGTGGGGACTTTGACCTGGACCCTGAGCACAACCTCCGAAGGATGAACCCAGGTACCTGAGGGGGAGCAGCTGAGTTGCTCTGCTGCTGGGCTGGGTGAAGGATTCCTGGTTTTGAGAGCTGCTTCCCATTTTGGAAGCGCAGTTGTACAAACCTGTGCCTGTCTGGAGAGCAGTGCCAAGGTCCTACCTGGACCTGACACTGTCAGCCTGGCACAGAGCGAGCTGGCTCTGTTATTGTAAGAAAAACAGCCAAAACCAGGGCAGAAAGGTTTGGTTTCTGTCCTTGCATGCTGTGGGCAGCCTGTCCTCCAGGTGTGGGTTGGATTTTTTTTTTCCCTCGCCGTGGGAGTTTTCATTCCCGGGGTTTTGAAGCTTCCCTGTGTGGCTGCTCTCCCCCCTGGCAGTGCCAGGCTGGGTGTGCTGAGCCACGGGCGAGGGGCTGAGGGGTGGCTGAGGGCGGCTCAGGGGCCCGGGGAGGTTGGGCTGGGGGTTTCCTGAGCGGGGTTCTCAAGCTGCAGCATTTACATGCGTTTCCTGATGACTCGCTCTGGGCTTCCCCTCGCAGCCCTGGCACGCAGGGGAGGGGGTGAGATCAGACACCGTGGGCAGCTTCCAGCTCCCCTCCTGGCACAGGGGTGGCTGTGGGCGAGCTCCAGGTGGGCGCTCAGCAGTGGTGTGCTGCCGGTTTGGAGGCTGGAGGCATCCTGAGAGCCGGCAGAGAAGATGCTCATGGATATTCTCGGTGTACGGGAAGGGGATGAAGCCCAGCAGGAATCGGGAACCCCGTTAGATCTCACCCAGGTTTTGGTTGGTGCTCAGGCTGGGTGAGTCAGGGCTGTAGGAGCAGTAATTTCATCAGCCAGTTCATTCCAGTCTCCTCATTGTCTACACCTCGTCGGGGCTATCACGAGGGCTGCAGAAAATGCCTCATTTCTCATCAAAGGGTTCTGTATGACACCAGCCCCTCTCATATCAATACATTTTCGTCCCTAAACTATAGGCCAGGTTTAAAAATAAACTCCCAAAGGGCTCTGATATGACGTAGTTACCTTCTAACTCAGTAACCAGTTGGCTGCAAATGAGCAGGTTCTTACTACACCATGTATTTTTTTTATTGAATTACAGTCAAAAGAGCCAAATCTAACTCCCACCTGTACTAAAATAATAAACTGCAGTGTCATTTTTAGACTTCTAATTTTTGATATAATTTAATTTTATTTGAAAGGAGGTTTCTTTTGTTTTCCAGCAGTTGTGGTAGAGACAGCTAATGATGGCTTTTTTCAGGTCTTTTACACACTGGGAAGAAGTGTTTTATTTTCAGTATATTCTCGAAAGTCTTGTCCAAATATGATGTGTGGTAAAAATTTCACACATCACTATCTTGTTCTTCTTTCAAATCTTGTTAAGGTTGTGTTAATTGGCAGCTGGGTCATAGCACCATGTGGTTTTCATGGCAGCTTTTTCTAATTTAGGGAGGATATAAACTGCAGATGTGCATGAACTCTAACAGTCTTTCCTGATACTCTGTGATGCTTGGGGACCAGCTGGTGACTTCTGTCCTTTCTTGTCCTCCACAATGAAATCTGGATGAGCACAGAGATGTGTTTCAGGGATTTTTGGGTGATAAATAAAGATTATATCAATTGTTTGCCATCCCAAAGGCATGTCCAGTGTTCTCTCTGTGACAGAGACAGCACCCAGGGAAGGGCTGGAGCTGTGTCAGGGAGTTTTAGGTTGGATATCAGGAAAAGGTTCTTCCCCCAGAGGGTGCTGGGCACTGCCCAGGCTCCCCAGGGAATGGGCACGGTCCTGAGGCTGCCAGAGCTCCAGGAGCGTTTGGGCAGCGCTGCCAGGGATGCCCAGGGTGGGGTTGTTGGGGTGTCTGGGCAGGGCCAGGAGCTGGGCTGGATGATCCTTGTGGGTCCCTTTCAACTCAGGAGACTCTGTGGTTGTAACAATCCGCCCTCCACGCAGAACACAGGATGGAAAGAAGCGAACTCTGCTGCTTGTCAGTGATTGGAAGTGCCCAGCGCTCATCCCCATCAGCCAGGGACACTGCTGAACAACCCAGTGCCATAAACTCTGTGGCTGGTGGGTCTTTCTATTTTAATCACGCGAGTGCTGGTTTCAGTGGTGCATTACAGGATGTTTTCTTGGGCTTTGTTGTTCAAACAAAGCCGTGAGTGCTGCACGTGTTGGCTGTGATAGCATCAGCTGTGAACTCGGGCTGTGTCTGGGCACATGTGGCATTTCCCCTGCAGCACTGGGCTTTGCTGGGAGAGCAAAGCTCCTGCCTGATGGTCTGGGTGCCAGCCTGGAGGGGAAATTTAGCTCAGTTATACAGAAGAATTTGTTCTTTGTGAGGATGGAGAGGCGCTGGCACAGGGTGCCCAGAGAAGCTGTGGCTGCCCCTGGATCCCTGGAAGTGTCCAAGGCCAGGCTGAGTGGAGCTCTGAGCAAGCTGGGACAGTGGAAGGCATCCCTGCCCATGGCAGGGTTTGAAATGAGATGATTTTTAAGGTCCCTTCCAACCCAGGCCGTTCCATGCTCCCGTAACCACGTCTGTGTGGTGGCCACTTCTCCCACTCGCAGGTGTGGGTGGGTCACACCTGGCACCTCAGGGCAGGAGACGACCTCTGGAAACACCTTTAGATGACCTTTGCAAACACCTTAATCCTCGCTGATGGCTGAGAATGAGGAACCCAACGTCTCAGGGCTCTCCAAGGTGTTCAAAAGCAACTGCAGCACCCACTGGGATTAGCACGGGGAGAGCGGAACAGTCGAACCGGTCCAAGTCGAAGCTCTGCAGGGCTGCTGGGGCTTGGCTGGAGCCTCTGTTGCGTCACCAGGACGCTTTGAGCCGAAGGATTTCTGGCTGCCCTGGGAGCTGTGCGAGGAGCCAGCTGAACAGCGGGATCGAACAATAGTTCCCACCCTTTCCTCCTGACGGGGAGGAACAGAAGGGAACAAAGCTGTTCGCAAGGAGAGGGGGGAAAAAATCCTTTCGGTCTTTCTTTCGCTCTTCCGACTCCATTAGGAGATTTTCCTCCCTCGGGCAGCATCCCAGCTCTGAGCAGCCCGCAAATTTTCAGCACCTTTCCTCGTGTTTAAACGCCGGGCTGCGGGCGCCAGCGAGGATGGGTGTTTATAACTCCTTTTGTCCGACTGTTTACAGCTTCCCTTCCAGGCTTTCGGGGATGGCTGACGTCAGGACGCTCCGTTTGGGCTCCTCGGTGCTTTTATCTGGTGCTAATGCCTTCCATGAGCCGCAGGAATGCGGAGCGTGGGGAGCGGGGTCCCGGGCGGGGCGGGAGGGAGCCGGCAGCGCTCGGTGCGCGCAGCACCGCGCTGCCCACCCTGCCGGCCCTGCCAGGCACCCATTGGCTTGCTGGGCAGCACCATGGTCATTTATGGCCTGGCGAGGGGAGGACCTGCCCACCGGCACCCTGTCTGTCTGTCCTGGCAGCTGGCACAGCCCTGCCTGGCACCGCCAGCTGCTATTTTTAAGGCGCCCGGGCTGCATCCCAAGTATAGCGCGCTCTATTTCTGGTGCAAAATGATCTTCCTGAGTGGGGGGTGCTGGAGGGTGTTTTTTTGTATGAAACTCATGGGTTTGGAGGCAGGGAGAGAGAGAGAGAGAAACAGCTGGGCACAACTGGGAGAGAGGCACGAGGAAAAGCAGGGAGAGCCGGTGGCCGTGGAGGTCTCGTCCAGAGGGAGAGCTCTGTTCTCCAGTGCTCCTTGCCAATGGTTTGCTCATGGATCAGGAATCAGCCAGGCCTGGGGTTGGTTTACAGCTGGGGTTTGTTGAGGACGCTGGAGGGCTTTGCATTTGTTTGAAATAGGCTGCTGGGGAAGTTTGAGATTCCAAAACATTTAACGAAGCTGCGAGGGATGAAGAGGGATGCTAAATGCAGAGCTGTGAACTCCCTGGTTGCTTTCGCCAATTTTGGACCCGTTTCTCACTCCAGATCAACCAGATCTCAGGAGGAGCAGAATGCCATTTGTCCACCAGGGCTTAAAGAAATTCCTGAAAAGAATGAACCAAAAGGAGCTGTTGGTTTGCTGCATGCCTTGTAGCGATACTGAGAGGCCCTGAACAGCACCGCAGGCTGCATTAGAGAGGGGGTGTGACATTCCTGGGGTAGCAAAGGAGCTCTGCTACTGCCTCCAGGTGCTGGAGCAGGCCCTGCCAGGCTGTTCTCTGCAGGAACCTATTCCCCAGGCAGAAAGGGATGTGCAGGGCCATGGATTGGATTCCTCGTGGCTGTGGGTTCTGCCAGTGCAGCATCTGAAGCTGGAGGTCTGAAGTGTTTCCTCTTCTGACACACAGGTGGGCTGGTGATGACACAAAGGCTTCTGAGAGGACAGAAAAGGATGTAAAAGAGTTTTCTTTAAGGCTCAAGAAGAATTTGCCATTCTTAACTCTTCCAGTGCTTTCTAAGGACCCACTCTGCAATGACAAGTGGCACGAAAAGTGTGGTATTAATCACGGTGCTAACCCAAGTCCTGTTTCTGAAACCTGCTCTTCTCCTACCCCCACTCACCTGTGCACCATGAAAAGCTTTTCCTCAGCCATAGATTCAAAGTGGAAATAGGTGGTGTTTCCAAAGCTGACAGCTTTTTCTTTGTGATGTTCTTTTTGAGGAATATTTACTTTATTCGAGGAATATTTGAGGAATATCCAGTTTGAGACTGGAGGAAATGTTTCTGACCTGTGTTCTCACCTAGAGCCAGGCACCCGTGTCCAGCTGGGGTCCTTCAGGGGGAGAGTTCTCTGTTCCTCTGGACTGTTTTCTGGGAGGTTCCCATTCCCAACGAACTGGTCCATGCTGAGCTGTGCCATGCTGCAGGTGGATTTCTCCTCTCCTACAACCCCCTGGGACACTTCCCTTCCACGGGCAGGTGCTGCACGTGGTGCCACCACAGCACTTCCAGCTTTGGCGACTTCGTTCCTTATGGAAGGGGGAGGCACAGAAACGCAGAGGGGAGGAGCAGCTGGGTGCAGGTGAAGCTGCAGAGCCGGGTGCCTGATGTTGGTGGATAAAGGATCCGGGCACTGCAGAGCCTAAATCTGTCACGGTGCTTGCCCGGGCCACTCAGCAGCTCTGGCTGGCTTGTTGCTGCATTTCCCCGTTCCCCTGCACGAGCCGGTTTCCATTCGGGATCGCAGTTTAACCCTTGGAGAAGAGGTGCTAATTCCCCATTGTTTTGCCCTTCCCACCATGACATAAGCGGAGATAAAATATCACCACGCCGGGAGTGGCACCAGTTGCTCTGGGCTGCTCCTCTTTCAGCCTGGCTTTCTACCAAATCACCGGTCCTGGAGATCTCAAATTTCCCATCCCCCTTCCTTCCCCCCAGTAATGGGTCTCTGAAAGGCAGCTAAAGAGATGGGAAATGGCTTTGCTCTCAGTGCTCTGGGGACAAGGTGAGCGTCGGGCACAGGCTGGATTCCATCCTGGAGGTCTATTCCAGCCTCAGAGATTCTGGGATTCCGGGATCACTGCCTGCCCCGGAGCTCGTTGCTGGCTCCGTCCTCCCCCTGCACATGGCTGGTTGTGTGTGGGACCCCTCAGCCCTGCACAGGGGCACGGAACAGCCTCCTCCTGCTGACCACAGGGGCAAAGTGGCCGTGGCAGACCAGCGGCCGCCAGCCCCTCTGCAAGGATGCAGTGGGTGCGAGAGGAAGCAGCTGGCTGCGCTGGATTTCTCCTCTCACCTGAGGGCGGAGGAGATGCTCACCAACAGCCGGGGCCACCCTTGGAGGCATTGGCTCTGCTGGGAACCCCCTACACGACCCACGGGGGACTCACACGGGGCTTTACAAGACCTCTGGCCACATCTCTGGGAGCGGTGTGAGTGCCCCCGGCCTCTCCTGAGCTCACCCTCCGCACCGGGGAGCAGCTGCACTCACAGATCCACGCGTTTGCCTTCTCCTCCCTGTTTCCCCCTGCAGAAGGGGCTGTGTTTGTGGGGCTGAGCTCGCAGGATCCCTGCTGGAGGAGCTGCAGCAGAGGGGCTGTGCGAGCCTCCAGCTCCGCACAGTGACGTGGGTGCCGCAGGAAGGAACAGCGAGTTCCTGAGGGGACATTCCTGCCATAGCTGCGCGGGGCCCTGTCCCCTCCCCGCTCCCCCGTCTCCAGAGGCTGTTATTGAAAGCCATTTCCATGGCACCTTTCCAGGCCCCTATTCCTTTTCACACGCCAGGGCTGGAAGCAAACCCCGGCTCCCTGCCCCGGAGCCTCCATCCAGAGCCTTCTCCCGCCGGCTGTACTTTTCCAGAACGTGCAGGACGCAGCCCCGCCGCTTCCTTGAGGACTCCTGGAAAGCAGGAGGGATGCTTGAACACAGGTTACCCACAAGTAAAAGCATCCCTGTCCTCGTGTCTTCACCCCTCTTGCTGCTCCTTAATTGCTGATTAGGGACTAATGAGTGTCCGGAGATTGCTTTTATAGAAATTACTTTAAAAGTCTGTTGCTCACGGCATTTTGCTCCGTTTCCTGCCTGCAAATATTCTCCTTTTTGCAGCATTTTTCATTTACTTCGCAGGAACACAACTGATTTTTTTGGCCAGCAGTATTTCAGCAGCTGTAGGAAAGTCAGAGAGGGGAGAGTGTGCTCATCCCTGCCCCATCTGCTCGTGGGGCCAGGTCTGGCTCTGCCAGCTCAGCGCAGCGCCGGGGTGCTGAGGCTGATCTCTGGATCTGGGTATTTCTGCCCTAGATAGCCACAGCCCTGAGCTGTCTCAGGGATTTTTACCCACACAACACACACCAGGTCCCTCTGAAATGCAGTGCTTGAGGCTGAAACTGAAAGTTCGGAGAGAATTAGTCACTGCTGTACCCTGGTAACGCTGGCAAAAACCAGCCTCAAACACGGCAAAGGCGAGGGTTTTGCAATCCCAGCAGCAGCCCTGAGCCTCTCCTGACACACAGGGAGCTACTCGGGGAGCACCCCAGCCCCTTCCTCCTGCCCTGGGCATCCCACAGAGGTGATGAGGGTGTGGGGCACAGCCCAGCACCCTCCTCTGCATCAGTCCCAGCCAGTTTGGGGGCTGGCATTGTGTGTCTGCCTTGTGGACCAGCAAATGCAGCCCTGAAGGATTTGGGGGACAGGGTTTGGGTCCCCACAGGTGATCAGACCCCTGGGAATGCTCTCCACCCACAGTGCTGCCAGCATCAGAGAACTCCAGAAACACCCAGGTTGGAAAAGAGCTCCAAGACCAAGCTGAGCCTGAGCCCCACTTTGCCCCCAGCCCGGAGCACTCAGTGCCACCTCCAGCCCTTCCTCGGACACCTCCAGGGATGGGCACTCCAAACCTCCCTGGGCAGCCCCTGCCAAGGCCTGGGCACCCTTTCCATGGGGAAATTCCTGCTGGTGTCCAACCTGAGCCTCCCCTGGCCCAGCCTGAGGCCGTTCCCTCTCCTCCTGTCCCTGTTCCCTGGGAGAAGAGGCCAAACCCCCATCTTGCTGCACCCACCCCATCCCAGCCTCAGCTTGGCGGGTCCAAAACTTCACTTGGGAAGCTTTTGAGCTGAACTCCAGCTGTTTTGGGGTCACTGTTGACCACAGCCTCCCCTGAAAAGTTTGACTCTCTTTGAAATGCGGAGCTGCTTCTTTGTTTCCCCCGGCTCTGGGGCTCTCTGCAGGGCGCTGGGGGTGTGAGGAGGGGGCTGTGGGGTGGCCCCACGCTGTCCCTGCAGCGCTGTGGGGCCGGTTTGACTCGTTCCAGATCCGCAGGGTTCACGTCAGTGCTGGCAGCGGGAGCCGTGCTGTGCTTAGCCACCACAAAACATAGCAACGGCACAGCAGCGCTGGCACCCGCGCCGAGGGGGGAAAAACAACACCAAATCAACTCGAAACAAAACCAAACGGGTTTTTCAGGCTTGCCTGCGCTCCACGGCACAGAAAAAAGGCAAAGCTTCCAGGAAATGGATGAGGGATTGAAGATGAAGGGATTATTGTGGATGCTCTGAAGAATCCCACCCCTTTCGTCAGGGAGTGTTTCAGGCAGTGCTGCTCTGGTCGGGGCAGTCAGGGAGCCTCCCTGGCCCTGCTGGCCCCTGGAACCGGCTGTGCAGGCAGGGCAGGAGCCTCGGAGCTGCCTGTCCTGCTCTGCCTCCTGCCCTGCCAGCACTGACCTGCTCACTGCACTGGGGCACGGCTTGGAGCCTCTGGGCACAGATCTGCCCCCCACAAACCTTCCCAGGATCAAGGGGAGGAGTAGCGGGTGAGTTACTGCCTCAGGAGAGGGTCACGGTCACACAGTGGTTTGGGGTGGAAGGGACCTTAAAGATCATCTCATTCCAACCCCCCTGCCATAGACAGGGACATCCTCACTAGACCAGGTGGCTCAGAGCTCCGGCCAACCTGGCCTTGAAGGGGTTTCTAAGTCCTGGAATCCACTTCAGAAGAAGGGGAAAAGTTGCAGGGAGCTCCAGGGAAATGTGAACCCACATCTGTCTCTGCAGTGGGCCCAGCTAGGTGTCTGTACCCGGGATCCTGATCCCATCCTGACCTGAAGGAGCTCAGGAGGCGACTCTGACTCTAAAAAAGAAGGACAAGTCCCTGTGTGAGCAGACAGCGCCCTCCTAACCCCCAACCCTTCCTGGGCAGGACATTGCCTTGCACCTCATGCCAGCCCCTGCCACCCCAGAGGTAGCAGGGCTCCTTCCAGAGCATGGAAACTGGGATCAGAGGTGCGAGAGAGGTCTGTGGCTACCTGCAGGCTTGGCACAGGAGGAGGCTGCTCATCCTCTGTACAACCTCCTGGGAGAAAGCTGAACAGTGTTTTGGGTGGCAGGGGAAAATGGGAGGTGGAGAGTGGCTGCAGATGGGTCAGGGAAGGCAGCCCTCACTCTGGATCCTCTGCTCTGACCGTCTCCTGCCCCTGCTGCAGGTGGGAACAACGTGGCCAGGGAGGTAGAGGCAGCCCTGATGAGTCCACCTGACCCGTCCAGGACTGCCCATGCAGCAGGAGCTGAGGTCAGTGCTCTCATAATTAGTAATAGAAAAAAACCCAGGCAGTCCTTTAAGTACCCGCTTGCACAACTGAGCTCTCTTGACCCTCCTGGCCATACATTCTCAGGTCGCTAAGTGCTGCAGACACAGCTGTGTCCTCCCGATGCTCCTGGGCTGACTGGGCATTTGGAGCCTCTCCCTCTGACTGCTGGGCCTCGTATTTTGAAGCGGTGCAAAGGAGGAGGCTGGATCAGCTTTCCTTCTGTGCCTCCTCCCACATACCTTGGTCATGCTACCTCCAGCACTTCCCCTTCCCACACCGAACGAGCCCTTGGCAGGGTACGTGGAGCCCACAGTGCTAATTTTATTTGGTGCCTGATCTTTTTTCTGGACTTTTCTGGCATTTTCTGGGGAAAGCAAAGCCTGCTCCTCGGCCCTGGGGGAGGTTTGTCGCAGCTGTGCTGTTTCCGTGTCACTTTTGTCACTGAGGAGCTCTTGGAGCTGTGCATTCCCAGGACTCTGGGAAACTGCTTGGACAACTCAGGGCTTTCACAGTGAAATCCAGGCTGCAGAGAGGAGCAGGGAGGAGAAAAGCAGGTTGTGACTCGCTGACCTGCACCTCCCGAGCGTGATGGGACCTTACCAGGCCATCTGGAGCCTGTTAGAGAAGGAAAAAACCAACCCAGGTGGCTCCTTTCAACCAAAATTCTGCCACCTGGGGGAGGAAACCTCTGCTGTGCCGGTGTGAAGGGGTGTCTGGGAGTGCCAGGAAGGTCCTGCTGAGTGACCAGGGCAGTAGCTGGTGTGTGAGCAAACACGATGTCACCGGTGAGACGTTGCGTCAGCGGTGGCACCGCGGAGGTGCCGGTGAGCTCAGGCTCTTATTCACGCTGCACTCACATGTGCTGCAGAACCTGCTGTGCCTTATCAAGGAGCTGAGTCTCCAGCACCTCTGCACAAAAGAAAGAGGGGACTGAGTCATGAAGGAACCTGTTAAAAATCACCCAGGAGTCAATGAAGGGGAGAGAGGGATGGAAAGAAGTCAGGCTCAGGTCGCTTGAGTAACCCTGCCAGGCCCCAGGCACCAAATGTCAGTGCTTTTATCAGCTTCCACTTGCTCTGAAATATTCCTTAGCTCATTTTCCACCATTTGTTTCCATCTGAAATGAGAGTCCACTAAATCCTGTGACTTCTGGGAGTGATGGCGTGACTCATGCTAAGCCAAAGCAGAAGTCACCCTCGGACACCTCACACATCTCAGACCACCCCATTTCAAACTGCTGACCCTTCTCATGTAGCCTTGAAATCTGCAGCACCACCCCACTCTTCCGTGGGCATGTATCTTATGTAATAAAAAACATTTGTTCTAGCTCTGATGAGAAAATGCCATACCTGGATTTTCAGTCTGGCAGAAAAGTAGTTGAGAACTTCCTTAAGTGTGATTTAAGTTGTGGTAATCAGAGAATCCGAGAGATTCATTTTGTCCAGCTCTGCTGTCACATCAGCCAGAAGTTTTCTGGGTTTTTTTTTAGTTTCCATCTCATATGACAACCTCTAAAATAGCTGTGGCAAAACGAGTAAATAAATAGCTGCCAGGAGTTTAAACAAGGCTACCTTACCCATTGTGCTCTCCGGAAGGATCCTTTTTCCTGCACACAAATCTTTGCCCAGGCTGAATTTAAGGAACTGGGACACTCATCGGTGAATTCCTGGATATTGTGAGGCCACAATAGTGGGGCTGTGGGGAGCTGCCAGAGAGGTTTTCTGTGGATGAGGGAACTGGGTGAATGGGTCCAAGGAGTGTCTCTCGCTAGGGACAGGCTGCAGGGAGTGCACAGAGGCCTCGGGGCAGTGCCTGTGCACCTGCCTGCATCCACTGAACATGGAATTCCCAGGCCAGAAATGGGCATGTCCAGCCTTGAATGAGCTCTAGGGTGAAAAGGGAAACACAGAAACATCACCCCGTGGTGCTCAGCCCAATAAATGCTGGGAGGTGTCGGGTACCACTTCATTAACCGTGCCTGTAATTACAGCGAGTTCTGGCTGGCTGTGCCCTCTGCTGGGCTGGGCCACGGCTGGGGTGGCTTCAGAACACTCTGGGGGACAAAGCCCGGGGAGCAGGGTGGGGAACTGCCAGTGATCTCATTTCATGTGGCCTTGCAGACGTGCGGGTCTGCTTTTCCTTTTGTTTTCCCGTGCCTTTATCAGATGACATTTCGGTGTGCGTGGAGCTGCCAGCGGTGGCTGCCAGGGCTGCTGTGGCCGCAGCAGGGGCGTTCGTGCCCTCCGTGCCCGCTCCTGGCCCCGGGAAAGTTGTTCGCAGGAGGCGGCAGCGGCAGGTGAGGGATGTCTGCAGGTATCGCCTCCCTCCTGCAGGGTCAGTGGTTACCGAAACCTTCCCCACGGTTTTCGGCATCTTTAAAACACTCTGATGACATGAAAGCGTTCAGCTTCGTCTGGGGAAGACCCCGGACAAGCTCACTGGAAGGATGTCACCCTTTTTCGGCCGCTGCTGGCTGCCTTGACATCGTTTTTGTGCAGCCAGAGCACCGCGATTGCCCTCCGGAGATGAACCGGGAGGCAGCAGCCGGGCTGGGGACGTGCATGGAACCACCAAAACTCGCCACAAGCCCCTTCCCGCCAGCTAAACCCAGAGGAAAACTCCTCCCATCCTCTGACAGCGCTCGCCGGGACAATTTTTTGTGAAAACCAACCCTTGTCAGTGCCTGTCCCGGCTGAGCCCGGCGCGGGCGGTTCGTGGGGAGAAGCTCCCCTCTAGCGGGGAATTCCCGCAGCGGCGCTCCGGAGAGGAGAGCGGCTGGAAAACCCTGCGGGAAAGAACCTGCGGGTGCTGGTGGCAGAGGATGAACGTGAGCCAGCAGCCGGGGGTCGGGCTCTGCTCGCAGGGAACAGGGACAGGAGGAGAGGGAACGGCCTCAGGCTGGGCCAGGGCAGGCTCAGGTCGGACATCAGCAGGAATTTCCCCATGGAAAGGGTGCCCAGGCCTTGGCAGGGGCTGCCCAGGGAGGTTTGGAGTGCCCATCCCTGGAGGTGTCCCAGGAAGGGCTGGAGGTGGCACTCAGTGCTCTGGGCTGGGGACAAGGTGGGCATTGGACACAGGTTGGACTCGATGCTCTTTGAGCTCTTCTCCAACCTAAATGATTCTGTGGTTCTGTGAAAAATTCAAAGCATTTATTGTGTCTCTGCAGACCCAGCACGAGGGGCTCCATAACTGATTTTATTGTCTGTAATGAGAAGGGTGATGATGCAGTTGAGTTGCCCAGTCCTTATAGCTGTGTTTTCAGAGCACTGATTTCCTTAACAATAATTACCTGTTTAATTCCCACAGCATCCTGAGGGGAGAATTCGGTGTTGTTGTTATCTGCTTTTTACAGAGAGAGAAAACACTGGAAAAGTGGGGGAAGAACATTGCCTGGGAAAGTCATCCAAGGTCAGGATCCAAGTGATGCTGGAGGGAGCCTCACTTGAATCAGCTGTGCTGATCTGTCACATCACTCAGCTGCTCCTCACAGAAAGAACAAAGTTTTGTTATTTTGCAAGTGGCCCTTAGTGGAGCTGAGCACTGAAAAATAAGAAGTGACTAAAATGTGACTCTCTGCTCTTCAACAGCATCTTCAGAGAGGAGAGGGAGGCACTCAGAGTGTCCAAGTTTTGGGTGAGATCACAGGATCAGAGGATGATTTGGGTTGGAACGGACTTTAAAGGTCATCTGATTCCAAGCCCTTGCCCTGGGCCAGGGACATGCCCTCAAGGTGTGGGATACAAACCCAGTCTGAGCACTGGGAAATGAGGGGGGTTGTACCAGGACAACCTCTAAGCCACTGTGATGAAAACTTATTCCTCCTCTTCCCTGGGGACTGGGCTCTCTCCAGTTTGGGGACTGAGGTTTGTGAAGTGCTTTGAGATCTGCTGATCAATCTACTACAGAAGCAGCTGAGTGTTATTGCTCTTACTGCATTTATCAGAGTTTTGGGAAGGAAAATATGGTTTTTTCATGGATCACACTGACAGAACTAAAAATATCACTGTGTTAGCAAGGGCTTGATCCTGCTCCATGCAGGGTGTCTCCTGCACCTTTCCCAAGCATCTCTCCGGCAGCACGAGGGGACAGGGAATTTTGAGGCAAGCAAAATTCAAGACAAGCACCTGCCAGTGCCCAGGCACCTGCCGAGCCTGGATGTGCCCTGGGCAGTCCCTGAAGTGCTCTGCCTCTGCAAGGGCTGCTCTCATCTCTGTGTTCCATGTAGTGAGCTATTCCTCCAGGGCCTGCATAGCAAGGGAGAGGAGAGGGATCCAAACCAGCGTCCTCCTCCTCATTTCTCGCTGAGAAAGCTGCCCCATGCAGCTGTGCCAGCCACCCCACGGTGCAAATCCTCTGTCCCTAGAGCTGAGGGGGGAGAGTTTAAGGGAGTTAAACCTCTCTTTGCTGAAGGGTTTTGGTTCCAGGCCAGTAACACATGTTGAGGGTTAGTCCTGCCTGACAGATTCTTGGTGGTCTTGGCATGGAGCGAGCGGGTGAAGCTCGGCTCAGTTCTCAGCAGAGACAGATGTTTGTGATTTTAAAAAATCATTACTGTGGTCATTGCCAGCCAGATTGCCTGGAATAAAAAAGCCTTTCTTCAGGTCAGGATCGATACGTTTTGGCTCCAAATCTCCCTGGGAAATGTGTGCTCTGTGTGATATTTCAACTGTGGAAAAAACATTATGAAAATTTAACCTAATTGGGCTTTTGTCCAGAGCATGACCCTGGCACAGGAAGAGTCCAGGATAATGCAGGGGCTGTTCTTGGGGATGTGATGCTCAAGAGCCCTTTCCCTGCACAAGATGGTTCCAAACATTACAGGCCAGTTTTAAATACCAACCATCCAACCCTCCCTGAGTGGTGTTATCCTTCCTTTATGGGGGAAAGCTGCAGGGAGGGATTAAAGGGGTCTGCCAACAGCTGCCCAAGAAAACAGACAACAGACAATCATCTCCTGAACCTCTGCGCTGTGCCAGCAGCTGGGGCAGCACCTCCTGAGAGCCCCGTCCCAGAGGGGCCAGGCAGTGACCAGGGGGATTTAAACGGGAAGGTGCCACACAACTCCCCTGGATCCCCTCTTGGGGTTTTATCTCTGTCCCTCAGAGCAGAGGTGCCTGAGGGACGTGATGTGACCTGCCTGGGGCTCCTCCCCATCCTGGGGACAGCCTGGTGGCTGCTGGAGCAGTGGTGGGAGAAGGTGTAGATAAAAGGAGGCTGCTCTGATCGGTTGGGAAGCTCTCTCCAGGAAGGCAGGGCCGTGGTTGTGGCCCAGCTGCAGAAAAAAGGGGCAGGTTTTGTACAGCAGGTTTTGTACTGCGGGTTTTGTACAGCTGCTGCCCGCGGGGCCCCTGGCCCTGGCAGCAGCAGCTCTGCACGTGCTGCCTCTGCACCCAGGTTCCCACTGCACCTGCTCAGGTGGAAGCAACCTCCCTGTTATTAGAGGGCTGGGAAAGCTGCTCCGTGTGCTACTCGCCCTCCTCAGGAATGTGAGTGTGTCTGAGTGTTCTCTGGGAACAAACAGAGCGAGATGCCTCCTCCCTTTGGCTCTGAGAAAGGCACCGATTCCTCTGGCTTTTTGTAGCACCAGCTGGAGCTCCCGAGAGCCGCAGCTCCTGTCTGCCAGCAGTGCCAACCTGCTCAGGATCCACTGGGAGCACTCAGCACTTCTGCCTGGTGCTGCTGCTATTATCCGTAGAATCATGGAATATCCTGAGCTGGAAGAGACCCACAAGGATCATCCAGCCCAGCTCCTGGCCCTGCCCAGACACCCCAACAACCCCACCCTGGGCATCCCTGGCAGCGGTGCCCAAATGCTCCTGGAGCTCTGGCAGCCTCGGGGCCGTGCCCATTCCCTGCGGAGCCTGGGCAGTGCCCCCAGAAGAACCTTTCCCTGATATCCAGCCTGACCCTCCCTTGGCACAGCTCCAGTCGTTCCCTGGGTGCTGTCGCTGCTCACAGGAATTGGAGCCCCTGATGAGGTCTGACTTCTGTCTCCTCCAGGCTGCGCTGGGCTGGGATTGCTGTCACAGGGTTATTATCAGAAACCCAGGCCCCACTAATGCCCCCAAACCCGGCGATGAGGGACAATAACCTGCCGTGTGTGAGGGCAGCACTGCCAGCTCAGGAGGCTGCTCTGAAGGTCGTTTAGGTACAGGAGTCCTGTCACATCGCTCACGCCTAGGAGAGGAGATAAAAAGTGCATTAGCAGCCAGATAAGGAGTATCCGCATGTCACTGTCACCCCCTGCTCGCACTCGAGCGGGACATCCCTTCCCCAGCCGGGCTCCCAGCACGTAACCTTGGTATCTGGGGTGGGCACCAGGGAGGCAGCAGCGCTCCTGCAAAAGCACCGCGGTTCCTTTTCTGCTGGACTCAGCCCGTTCCCAGGCTCCGAGCAGCAGCACACTCGCCTGCACATCATGTTCCCATTATTTAGTCCATGGTTTTCAGGGCAGGATGTGTCTTCATCTCTGTTTCAGCAATCCAAAGCTGCTGGCACCCAGTAACGATGTTCTGGATGCAGCTACGGAGGAGGAAATGGGCGCTGGGACAAATGGTGGCCTCCCCACTGTCATTTTCCTTCTTTCTGTTGTTCCCAGGGGTGTCTGGGCTGCTGTGACAGTTGAAACGCCCAGGAATTTCAACCCTTCTAATTTGCTCTTTTACTTCCTTCGAAGTCCACATCACTCCCGTGCCAAATAGACGAGTAAACGAGATAATAGGGAACAGAAGGCAGCAGGACTCATCCCAGCTGGGAATCTCCCAGCTCTGTGGCACGAGAGGACCACACGCTGCTTGGGATGGGGAAGAAATCCTCACCCTGTTCTGTGGCTTTGGCTCCTGACCTTTCCTAGGAGCAGCTGCGCCCCGGGACAGGTGACAGCAAGGGCACTGCTGAGCTGCGGGCTGCGTTTTAAAGCCTTTTCAGAGCGGAAACAATTCTGCGTTGTCAGGGACCGTGGAGAGGCCCCTCCGTTAATCCCACCGTCCCCGGGCTGGTGCGGGCACAGGGCGAGCCCAGGGATTTGGGATCGCCGGGACACGGCCGCAGCCCCGGGGCGGGATGGCAGCGGGGTGGGCACCTCCTCCTGCGGCTGGACGGGCGCGGGCTGAGCCCACCCGACACGACCCGAACAAA
>VZRQ01001599.1:322314-353972 GCA_013397975.1 Machaerirhynchus nigripectus
TAACGATGTTCTGGATGCAGCTACGGAGGAGGAAATGGGCGCTGGGACAAATGGTGGCCTCCCCACTGTCATTTTCCTTCTTTCTGTTGTTCCCAGGGGTGTCTGGGCTGCTGTGACAGTTGAAACGCCCAGGAATTTCAACCCTTCTAATTTGCTCTTTTACTTCCTTCGAAGTCCACATCACTCCCGTGCCAAATAGACGAGTAAACGAGATAATAGGGAACAGAAGGCAGCAGGACTCATCCCAGCTGGGAATCTCCCAGCTCTGTGGCACGAGAGGACCACACGCTGCTTGGGATGGGGAAGAAATCCTCACCCTGTTCTGTGGCTTTGGCTCCTGACCTTTCCTAGGAGCAGCTGCGCCCCGGGACAGGTGACAGCAAGGGCACTGCTGAGCTGCGGGCTGCGTTTTAAAGCCTTTTCAGAGCGGAAACAATTCTGCGTTGTCAGGGACCGTGGAGAGGCCCCTCCGTTAATCCCACCGTCCCCGGGCTGGTGCGGGCACAGGGCGAGCCCAGGGATTTGGGATCGCCGGGACACGGCCGCAGCCCCGGGGCGGGATGGCAGCGGGGTGGGCACCTCCTCCTGCGGCTGGACGGGCGCGGGCTGAGCCCACCCGACACGACCCGAACAAANGCCCCGCACGGACCCGCACGGACCCTCCCGGACCCTCCCGGCCCCGCTCCGTCCGCCCATGGGCAACGCAGAGTCCGTCCCGCGCGGCGCCGCCGCCCCCGGTAAGTGCGGTCCGTGCGGTCCGGTCGGGTCTGCTCCGTCCCGCTCCCCCTCCCGGACGCGACACGCCCGGCCCGGGGCTCCCCCAAGCGCTGCCGCATCGCTGGACACAAAACCCGGGTGGGGCCGCCCCGCTGTGTGCCCCGGCCGGGGAGGGTGTGACAGCGGCGCCGGCCGCACGGAGGGAGCGGGCGGGTGACATGCCAGCGCTCGGACCGCGCTCAGCGCAGGTGCCGCGGGTCTGAGCCCTCCGCTCGCCCGCGCTGGGACCGCCCCGGACACCGCTGAGGATGGTTTGGGGGCTGTTTATCCCCCTGCCAAACCAGCACCGAGGCCGCGAATGTACTTTCATCCCTCGCAGCTGCTGCCCGCGCGGCAGCCCTGCCAAATCCGCCCGCCGTAATTCAAAGTCCTGCGCTCCAAAATCGCCTGCCAATCCCAGCTCCAGGGCTGGGAGAACAGACCCGGGAAAACAAGCGGCTTGGCGCTGGCCGCGCTGCCGGGTGTCAGGTTCTTGTTGCCTTTTATGCGTCTTTTTTTTCGTGTCCAAGAGGTCCAACAGCCGCCAGCCTGGTTGGCTGGATTTGAAGGGAGCTGATAACTGAGCTCAGCCAACCGGCACAAGATGCCAGCGCTCTGGAATACAAATAATCCTGGGTGGGAAGAAGGAAAGCATTGAGTAACGTGTGGGCTAATGCGAAGCAGCATCGTGGTAACTGGTATTGCTGTAGAGCACTGAGGTTCTGCAAGCCCCTACTTGTTTCTTGTTAACCTCTCCCTGGCCTGGGGCCTTTGGGATGTTCAAAAACTGCTGAACAGTTGGGTTTTTTTTTTTTTTGGATGTGTGTGACCTTCTGCAGTTTCAGTTTTCAATAAAACGTTGTCATTCTTCCCACCCGGTTCTTAACGCTAGAAATGTGATCAATTTTTTTTGGCATTTACAGCATGGTCTGATTTAATGACTTCTTTCACGAAGTCCTTCGTTTTGTTTTCCCTTCCTCTGGGGGAACCTGAAATATTTTGCTGCTGGAAGGATGCGGGTGTTGTCATTCACTCAGTGTGTGAATCCAGCAGTGTGATGTGCAGAGGGGTGAAGCTGCACTGCTGGATGCTCCTGCCTGAGCCTCTCTACAGGTGTGTGTGGTATGGAGGGGAGGGAAAAGTCCCTCTGGAGCTGTGCCAGGGCCCTTTGGAGCAGGAGGCTGCATCGCCCTGAGTGGCGAGTTCGCTGGCAGAAATCCAGAGTGGGTTTCCAGCGATGCTACAGCAGGAGAAAGAGGAATGTGGGTTAATGCAAAGTGAGACTGGGGTGTCTGAACCCGCAGCAAATACTTCTCCCTTCAGGAACTGGGCAGGAAATGGACAGAAAAAACCCGAAACCTAAAGAACAACCCAAACCAAGTGACTCCTGAGCCTTGTTTCCTACTGCTGCTCTCAGGTGTGGAGCACCCCTGGGTTCAGAGCTGTGTGTCCCTCGAGGGAGGGTCTCTGCTGTGCTGTGGGGTGTTACCAAGCCCCCAGGGCATTAAGAGCTGGCTGTCATTAACAAATGAGTGCTTTGGGTGCAGGCAAAGCTCAGCTGTAGCAGGTTATTCTCACATTCCTAGTATTTCTCTCTCCTGGGAGCTCCTTCTGCTGTGTTTGGTTTCGGGGTGGTCAGCCCCCATGCTTGCTATGTAATGCAGGTTTATTTCTAACTGATGAATAACTGTGCTCCCTGATGTTGGTTTTTGTTTTGAAATCCAAACATCCAGTCTTTGATTATAAAGCCAGTTCTGCAAAACAGAATTGCAGATAACATTTTGGAAGCTAATGAACTGTTAGGTAAGTCAGACCTCAGTAATACCTTGTGTCAACAGCTGCCGCTGCTCCCGTTTGCTTAACAGTGAAGGTAAATAAATGCATTTGATGATACTTCTAATACTGGATAGGAGAACTTGAACCAAGATGGAATTAATTGCTGAGGACTAAAAGATCATCAGTGTTTGGGTAGAAAGTGGGAAATGTGGGATTGTAAAATCGGTAAATCCTTAAAGGTGGAGGTGTCATGGAGGCATGAGGCTTCTTAATTTAGAAATATTGTCTTGGATGTCTCTTATAAGAGAGGCTCTGCAGCCTGGTGAGCAGTGAAGGTCCCCATGTCCTGGCCAGGAGAGCCGGGGTGGGCAGCAAGGCTCCAGGGTGGACACTGTCACTGGAGGGCAGCTGAGGATAAAAAGTCAGCAGTGCTGCTCTGTAACTCACCGGGAAATAAAAAAAAAAAGCTGAATAAATGCCAGGAAAAGGACACTGTGAAGTTGGTTGCTTAAGGGATTGAGCCTGATCGAAAGAAAAGCAAATAACCATGCAGCAGCTGGTCCCAGGAGAGCAAAGCTCGGAGGGGGACACAGCTGAGGGTGAGTGCTCACTCCAGGAGCAATGGGCATCCTTCTGAACAATCAGGAACTCTCTCAGTGGGGGAGAAACTCTCAATTATTTGCACCTTGTGCAGCTCAACAAGGTCAAAAGTCGCTGGAAGGTTTCTTTGCATAATGCAGGTGGACTTATGCCTGTGTTAGAAAATCCCTCCCTGACTGAACTCTGTTAATGGTCTTTGGGTGTAGAACCAAATTGCAGAGCTGGGAGCGTTCCAGGTCAGCACAGAGCACATAGACTGGTGGATTCAGTGCTTGGGTTTCCCCAAAATTGTCCTTCCTGGGCTTCTCTCGGCTCTTATCTCCCAGACTTCTCCTTTGGTAGGAAGTTCTCCCTGTGCTGGAGAAGCGAGAGGAGTTTGTTACCGCACGGTTTTGTTCTCCCTCTGCTCTGAAAGGCAGCGGGATGGATGAAGGATCCCAACTCTGGGCTTAGATGGCGCCAGAGCCTCAGGAAAGGATCTTCCAGGGCTCCTGCACTGGCACTGCCACCTCTCCCCTCTGCTCACCTGGGCACAGCTCTGAGCCCAGCCTGTCCCTCACCGATGGGGCGCAGAGCTGGCTCTGCCCTGGCGATTTAAGCATAAGGTTCTCGATTCCGGCAGCTGGGAACTTCTCAACTCAGTTTTGTCTTTCCTGCTGTGCTTCTTACCCTGAGTCACTGTGCCCAGCTGCCAAAATATCCCACAGCGCAGTGAATTCCCGCATGGAGTGTGCTGGCAGCACCCATCCTGCATGGATTCACACCCCTGAGTTAAGCTGCACGCTCCAGGCTCCAGGCAGGCCGGGGAGCTGTGGGGAAGGCAGCACGTTCCCCTCGTGGTTTGCTCAGAGACACTTTGGTTTCACAGGCAGAGTCTGATCTCTCGTTAACAAATTGCCTCTGCAGAGCTGCAGCTCTGCTCTCCCCAAAGTGCTGGGGCTGTGCCAAGCTCGGCTCACCTGGGGACTGAACTCATTGCCTCAGCTGGATTTTTTTACTGATAAATGAACAGTGTTTATGTGGATTTATCATGAAGGTGATAAGAGAGTACGTGCTGTGTTTCCTTCCCAGTGCACGGTGTGAAGCCGTCCCAGAAGTTTGGCTGTGGGGGATTTCCTGCAGCCTCCTCTCGTGGAATCCTGGAATGGCTTGGGTTGGAAGGGACCTTAAAGCTCATCCTGTTCCAACTCCCCTGCCACGGACAGGGACACCTCCCACTAGACCAGGATGATCAGAGCTCCAATCTGGTGCTCAGGAAAAGGTGATTTTTAGAAGTGATGTCTTTTTTGCAGAGCTGGGTTAATTTTGCTTTGCTGGAGGCACCTTTGCGTTGCTGTGGGACGAACACAAAGTGCTCGCTCTGAAACAAACCTTCACAGGGCAGGGGGCTGCCCTGAGGAGGGGGACACACAATGATTACAGCCCTGAGGGGAGATGGGAATGTCCGCATTAGGTCACCCCAAACACCCCTATTCGGGGCTCTTCACTGGGGCCAAACATTTCACCCTCTCCGAGGCTGCTGCACATTCCTAAAAAGGAGCATCCATGTGCCCTGACTAGAAAGGACTCCAGTTCTCACGTTTGGCACTCAAACCACACAGTTATAAATGCCTGCTCCTGCCTTGAACTGGAACATAAATGTTTATAACTCCTGTTGCTCTCCTGACAGTTTCCCCATTAATTTAGTGTCGAGACACCTTTTAATTTCTGACTTCATCTGAGTACCAGCCTGGAGTCTGCCTGAGTTGCTGACTTTTTCCCCATCAAGGACAGAAGCTTTGCTTTTAGAATTCTGCCCTCAGTTTGCAGAGGTGAGGTCTCTCCCACATGTCCCACCTTCTCTGGGCACCTCGTCCCTTCCTGGCTGGGATCACTCCTGTGGGTCTGAGAGCCCCTCAGGGAATGGCTCCTGGGGCACAGCTACAAAACCTGCAGTGGAGGGCAAGGGTAGAAAGGAACGAGAAACTTCAGCTCTTAAAATGATGCCAAAATTCACCCAGCCCTCCATTGTCTCTATTTCTGGGTCCCTGATAAAACTACAACTCGGTTCTAAATAATATGCAATATTTCAGCAAGGAAAAGCAAGACAAAGGGGCTATTTAAAGCCACCTTCTCTGCAGGGCTTGGCTGGCGGGCTCTGCCTCTTTTGTGTCATTGTGTCTGTGCAAAACACAGACGGGAGGCTGGGGAAATACAATGTGCACTCCGATTTAGAACACATGCAAAGGTCAGCCCTGGTGCACGCCTGGCTTTGGGGAGGTGGAGGCTTTGGGCTGAGCAGGTTAACTTGGGTTTCTGTAAAGCAAGGAGGGATATCATGAACAGGCAGTGGGAGAGTTCCTGGATGCAGTTTTAGAGCAGAATAACCTGTCTGGCCCACGCCTGGCTGCTCTTTTTGCTCTGAAATTGAGGCATTTTCTTCTCCTCGTGGCTCTGTTCTGTCTTGCTGCTCGAATCCTGGATCTTTTACCCTTCAGTGTCCTTGGGTGGATAAGGAGGCCAGGAGTATCTGTGTGAAACATTTGGAGAGCCATAAATATAAATGTGAGGTGTCACAATAGCCATAAATACAAATGTGAGGTGTCACAATGTGTGCCCAGCCTGAAAGCAGCTCCAAAACCCTGAGAGAGGCTGCTAACCTGGGATGTGCTCGTTCTGGCAAGGGAAGCAGCACAACAAAAGGGCTTGCTGAAGGCTCTGCTGAGGGGAACTGCTTGCTGCAGGTTGTTTGGGAGGGCAGGGCATGGGAAATGAGGCTGGAAATGGCCCAGGAGGAAAGGGGAGAGCACAGAGAGATGTGCTGGAGGTGACATCCAGCAGGGTTGTGGTGGGAGATGGGGAACCTGTCTGCATCCTGGACCTGCACGGGGTGGGGAAGGTCTGCTGCAGCCTGAAAACTGAGCAGGGTTTGGGGATTCTGAAGGAGTCCATGCAAAAATAAATCTGTAGAGATGTACTGAGGAGATGGGGCAGTGTTTTTTTGTTGTTGCTCTTCTTGTGGAGGGGTATAGGCTGCCCTGTGCTTTTCAAAGAGTAAAATATGCGTAATCAAGGAGTTGTAAAACAATCTCAACGCTTTGAAAAGTAGCTCTTATGTGCCCCTCAAGGATGAAATCTTAGCCCAGCAAAGCCAGGAAGGCAGAGCATGACAAAGGAAGGTTGCTCTGGGGAGAGATCTGTGGTGCCTGGGTGTAGGGCCCTGGGCCGTGCTCCCAGCACGGAGCTCAGGAAAGCTGGATCTGGGAATGATGAGCACTGCTCCCAGATCGCTGTGGCTGCTTTAAGTGTTGCATTTTCAGGGCACAACGCTCCCCCAGAGATCCCATTTTAGAGAACCCCCAGCTGTGGGGCTGCCCCGCTGTCCGGGTTGTGCGGAGGGGAAACTGAGGCCTGAGATGACACAGCTTATCTGGGGTTTGTAAAACCCGCTCGGGGTGGAGGCGTTCTCTTCTCCTGGCTGCAGCAATCCCCCAAATCTTGAGGCAGTTCAGGAGTCCTGGCTAAGATCCCTGCTGTCACCTCTGAACTGTGCTGCCTTCCCAGTGCCTGTGGGTATAAACACATCACATCCATTTTGCAGCCTTATCTGTGCCTCCTTTCTGCAGCGTTGTGATGGATTTTTGGCCTTGTTAAAGTCATCTTCTGTGAGGATTTATCTATTTTTCGTGTGTCAAAGATAATTTTTGTTTTTTTCAGAGCTCCCTCATGCTGAATTAATTTGTTCTCTGTCAAACCTGTTTTGTTTTTCGCTCGAGCCCTGTGAGTGGGAGAACCCAACTCCCAGGAATGCGTGTGCATCTCCTCTCCTGCGTGTGGCACTCCCGTGCCAATAAATCCAAACCTTCAACCTGCAAAGCCTCTGAAGGAACACAGCCCTCCGTGCCTCAGCTGCACCCAGGGATGGCTCTGGATCCCAGCTCAGGCATGGGATGGGGTTGCAGCCAGCAGGGTTCCCCTTCTGAGCCATCCACAAGGCCATTCCCTTCATTTGGGCAGCAAAAACCACTTCAGTGTTGGGAGATATGGAGCCTTCTCCTCCTTTTCCTCTCCTGTCCACTTGTGCCTTGCAGAGAGGAGCTAAAGGTGATGGGATGCTGCAGGGACAGGAATTTTTTCCTCTCCTTACCCAGACTGGGGTAACGTGGTTTGTTTTGGGAGCAGTCTGTGTTGGAAACTGGGAAAACAGGTTACTCAGAGCCTGAGAGCTGCCACTACTTTCTTTTATGATTTTCTTTTTTTCCCCCTCTATCATTAATTAGCTGAAGGTTAATGGGACTGAGACAAACAACCCTCTTAAATGCCACGGGGGAACAATAACCCCGGTATTTCCTGCTGTGGGCTGTGACCGGGGGGTGCTGCTGCCTGGTCCCTGTCCCTTGGGAACGGCCTGGATTGTCGCAGCCTTGTGACAGCTTGGGGCTGAGCTGGCTCTCTGTCATGGCCAGAGCATTCAAGGGTGATTTTAGGATGTTTCAGGGCTCCTGCTGATAGCAGGGATGCAAATTCCAGGTTTGCTTGATATCCATTCCTGCGTGTGCACGGAGCAGGACTTGGGGCAGGGTGGGAGCAGGACTTGGGGCAGGACTTGTTGCCCCTTCCCTGCTGGATGTTTTTGTAGGTTGTGGGTGCTCCTCACTGGGTCTGCCGTGCCCTGGGTGTGGGGAGCAGCTGGAAGGGGAGCTGGGGCTGAGCAGGGTTTGGGAGAGGCCACGCAGGATAAGGAAAACAAGAAGCAGTTGTTTTTTAAGCTGCTTTGTTCTCTCTATTTCTGTAGCTAACCTTTTGCTTCTCGAAGCAATAAAGAAAAAAAAAACAACAACCAAACCCTCTTCAAAAAAAATATTGCAGGGTGTTTCTTTGTGTGCTTTGACTAAGCTGTTCCTCATAAACCAGCGGCTTTTGCGTAAACACAGGCATGGCAGGCAGCACTATCTGCTTTTCTGCAGCTGTCAAGCACCTTTGCTCCCCCAGTGATGCATAAATGGGGGAGTGAGGCTGGGAGAGGCGAAGCAGACAGACCCTGGGGTGCCCTCCTCTGCCAGGGCATCCCTGCCGGGTTCTGATCTGCCATGGGGGGACCCCCTGAGCCAGTTTGTCCCTGGATGCCACCAGGTCTGACCAGGGCTCGGCTGCAGGGAGTCCCAGGCTGGACATGGAACCAGCCAAGGACTTCAGAGTATGAGGCAGGGACTGCAAACCCACCCTGGGCTGCACCTTTGGGCAGGGGCCGTTCTCAGGACGATAAATGTGCCCCTGGGGATGGGTATCCTGGGCTGTTCTCTGAACTTTTAATTGCTTGCCAGTGCAGGAGTCCCAGCAGAGCTCGGGGTGGCAGCAGCAGCTGTTTGGTTGCTAATTGCTGTGTCTGCTCCCTTGTGGCCTCCAGTCAAAGCTGGCATGCTAAATCCAGGATCTGCTGGAGAGAAGGGAGATCTCCCTTCCACCCCTGTGGGCTGGGGCTGTGGGCTTCAGGGATTTTTTTTGTTTCCCCCCCCAGATAAAATGAACCAAAGTTCAGTGTCCTGTGACGGCTCTGATAAGCTGGAGGCTCCAGACGTGCCCCAGCACAGACTGCCCACTGCAGCCTTTGTTTATTTAAAAATAAAGAGCCCAACCTCACTATCTTGATGATGGACGAAAAAAAAAAATTCCATAAACGTGCCAGAGGCGTAATTGGTGCCAGTGGAAACCAGAAATGACCCTTTGCCTTCCCCTCCACCCACCTTTGTCACAGTGGAGTGGTTCGGGAGGGAGCTTTTCTTAGGCTCTGGTGGTGCTGCAGGAATCCTTTCCCATGGACACAAACCTCACCAGTCTCAGGAGCTCCGGGGGATGGTGGAAGGGCTGTGGTGAAATTCCAGGTGGAATAATGTCTCCCTGCCTCTCCCACTGTGATCACACCCTTTGGAGGCCATCCTAAGGGCAGCAGCACCCTGCCCAGAGGAGTACTTATGGAAATCTCGTTATCAGCATCTTTCCTAATGCAGGATCATCCCGTTATTCAGATAATTGTGCAGTCTGTTCCCTCGGAGCTGCCTGGCTGCTGGCCAGGGGCAGAGATTCCCTGTTAGTACCTTCTCCTGGCTCTCAGACCTGCTGTGCCTCAGGACAGAGGGTCCCTGGGGGCCTTTCCTGCCCTTTTGGGGGTGGTGGCATTCCCAGCTCAGCTCCTGGGGCATGGCAGGGAAGGAAAGCGGGGAGAAGAACCATCCAAGAGAGCCCCTCCCCGCTCCCACCTTCTCCTTGGCTGGTGGCTCTGCCGACCCTCTCGGAGAAGATGTGACCACAGCTGGTGCTGTGCAGGATCTCCTGTCGCTCTCTGGGCTGAGCTGTGTTAAGCCACGTGTCCCTCAGTGCCACCAAAATCCAGGTGTGACACCGACAGGTTGGGCTGAGCCCTTGGGGTTCCGTGGGAGCCCTGCGGTGCCGGCTCACCGAGGCATGGATTTCACGGGAGGATTAGTGCCACACAAAGTGCTTTTGTGCAGTTACGTGGTGTCTTTTAAATCGTTTCCTCCGACAAGTCTGTCCACACCCAAACCAAAGCAAACGTTCTGAAAGGCTGCGCAGACAAACACACAGAGCCTGCCCTCAAATGCATCTTTTTTTCCCCCACTCCTTACGGGCACCTGCTCCGTGTCCTGGGAAGGAGGAGCATCCAGGAGTGCTGAGTTAGGATAACCCAGCACAAACCTTGGCGAATTTTAACTCTCCAAACCTTAATTTCACAGCATCAGTATCTTTTTTTAATTGGTAACTTTCTCAGAGAGGAGAAAACAAAAGCTGGGGCTCTGTCACCTCCTTGCTCTGCCTTTTTAAGGTCAACGCTTTCTTTTCATCCCTTTGAGGCCCTGCACTGTTCCCAGTGCTGGCGTCCATGGGCTCCCAAGCCTTATTCCACATCTCTGGGTTGATTTCCAGTTGGCTCTCACCTGGTTTTGGGCTCACACGGAGCGTGGGTGCTGCCCGTGCTGGTGGGTGATCCAAGGTGTCCCCTGAGGAGCAGCCACCACCGCCCACAGCTGCTGTTGTCCTGCTCCTCTGAACCTTCCTCAGCTTTCCTTCGGGAATAATCTATGGAAAAGAGGGAATTTGAACCCCTGCTCACTCAGCCTGTTTTCTGGGTTGATAAACTGTAATTGCCCTGGGGAGGCGGTGTTTTGGGGTGAGGGAGCTGCCCTGGTGAAACTCCCTGGTTATTTCTCCTCCCTGTCCCCTCCCTGCCGCCTTTGCTGCTTTGCCATTTCCCGTGACTGTGCCCTCGCAGCCCCCTGTGAAGGGCCTCAGCAAACTGGGCACAGACCCCTCTGCTGTTAATCAGTGCTCTGGCATCTCCTTCACCCACCCATCCCTTTCCCCAGTGAGACTTGTTCAGGCTAAACCCAGTCTCTGCTGGCAACCCCAGACGGGCAAGTGCTCTGGTTTTAATTAGCATCTTAATTAGTTTATCAGGCGCTGGCACCACTGTCATTCCTGGATGCACTTTTCAGCAGAGCTCTTGTTCTTGCTATCCTTCAGTGCCTGATTTTTATAGTTATCACTAAGTATCATTTTCCTGGTTCAGGGAGATATTCCTCTGAAATTCAGCGTTTGTTAGCTGAGCTGGGCAATACATCTTTTTTTTTTTTTTTTCCTCCCCAATAATCAAATCTCTCCAGTTTTTCTTCTTCTGCCCAGCTCCAGATAGTGCCTGATCATTAATCCCAGAAATGTGCCGTGGTAGGAAAGGTGTATCCCTCTGACAGATAAGCTTGACTGACATAAATAATTTAGTTCCTCTGCACCTTTTTTTTTTTTCCTTCTCTAACTGCTGGAGATGGAGGTGACCCACAGAGTCATCTGAAATTCTCCTGCCAGCGATCTCCAGGTTTGATTTTGTTGTCAGATATTTGGCAGCTGTAATTTATAGTCATGCTCCACTGGCTTCAGGAAGATTATATTCTTTATTTCCATATCATTTTTCTGCTACAGTAAGTGAAGAAAAAACTATAGGTATTTTGTCTGTTTATTTTTTTGATGTGGTCTAAGTTCTGAACTCTGGGTTTCCTTTCACCCCTTTCCCTACTGATTTTTGTCTTCCCTGAGTCATCTTTATCTATCTTAGAACGGGCTGCCTGTGCTGTCATTATATCCTGCCTTTTTGCTGGGAAATTGCATTCCAGCTGCTGCCGTTGATGCACCCTTGGCTTAGCCAGGCTTTTCCTCCTCTTTGCTGGCAGAGGCTTTCCTGGAGTTTTGTCCCAGAACCACCGGGACCCTTGGGAGCATTGACCAGAGGTGAGCTGGGAGGGGGTCAGTGGTTCCGCCTTTCCCACGGCCCCCTCACAGCTTTGGGGACACAGCGCTGGCGTGACCAGCAAGTAAAGTGACCACAGGAGGGGACTGAGGCAGCCCTGGAGCAAAGCTGGCTTTCTGTCAGTGAGCAGAACCCGTGTGGCCATGACAGGGACCCTGCACTGGTTGGACTGGGAGCTCGGGCGCTGCTGACTCTGATGCTGAGCCTGCTGAGGGCCCCTTCTGCGACTGGTGCTTCTCCTAAAGGCATGAATCCCCTGAAGGATGGTCTTTATTCTCCTTCCCAGGGGTTCTCCCTGGCAGCTTTGCACCCCGGGGAGTGCAAACGTGGGTTAGAAGCTGGCTGAGACCCTGGTTGGGCCCTGACCTCTGTGAAAGGGAGGAGAAGGCGCTGAGGGAATTCCATGGAGACCGTTTTCTGGTGAGGTTTGCTCATCGGTGTAACCTCGCCAGGCTCTTTGTGACAGAAGATCCTCCTGTGTTATGCTTGGGCCCACGTTTCTCCCTCAGGGAGGCTCACCCACCTCAAAAATCTCCCTCACCAGCTCTCCTAGCTGAGGGCAGAGCACCAGGAATAATCCCCAGCCCAGCCGCTCTGGGTCTGGCAGGGCTGGCCCAGGCAGATGCCGTGTGTCAGCCTGGCATTCACAGATTTCTGGCAGAGGTTTGGGATGTCTGAGGGGTGCTGAAAGTACAGCCTGTGGGGATCCAACTGCTGCACAGGCTTTGAACACTGAGGGAGGGAAAAAAAAAATCTCTATTGGCTTTTTGCTTGTGATTTTCACTGGCAAGGCAGGAAGTTTGCAGCTGATGGGGGCAAGTCTTGGCTGCTGAGCCTGGAGTGGGATGGAGGGATTCGAGTCGAGCTTTCTCATTTCATCTTTATGGTAGTGACTCACTTGACACTTGACTTTATTCTGTAATTGTAATGTTTCAGCCTGAAGCTTTGCAGATGGAGAGCTGACATTAACGGAGCGAGGTCGTTTTGCTCAGTTGGTGTGACAAGAGCTAACCCAGGTTTGATGGTCCTCAGCCCTTCTCAGGGTTCTGTGCCAGCCTTTTCCCAGCTTGGGATGTGTTCCCAGTGAGAGTGATGGAAATACTGCCTCATCAGAGGGTGTTCCTGGTTCCTGGGGTCTCTCCAGCTCGAGGCGCAGGCCAGGCCAGGTGTTGGTGTCTCTGCCCAGAGAAAATCCTGCAGCTGGAGCTGGTGTTGAATTTGGCCGTGCTTGGGGCAATACCTGGAGTATTTCCTCACCAGGAGGAGGAGGGAGTGACTGAGAGGATGCAGTGTCCTCTTCAGAGCAGGAACGAGAGCTCTTTACCATGAGCGAGGTCGTGCATTTCTGTGTTCTCCAGCTATTCGTGGGGACACTGTGACATTGTCAGTGTTCTCTGGAGATCATTGGAAGTGCTCTGAGGTCTGCTAGGAAACATTTTATGCTTCTATATTTATGATATTTTGGTTCACAGAGACTGAGCCACTCAGGCTGGCCTCTGGCTTGGTGTGAACTTCCACACAGCTCTTCCCATCTGGCTGCCAGGTCATGCAGTGTTTCTTCTTGACTCAAAGTTTTGGTGGGGAGAGAGTTATCTGAGGGGTGACAAGGATGCCACAGGCATCTTCTAAGGTCTGTCTGAAAGATAGTTAGGGTAGACAAAAATGTAGAGTTGCAGCACTATCACTGGGCCTTCTGTGCATTTAAATGGCTTTAAAAATCAGTTTTTAGGCCTGGAATCCTCACTGCCATCACCAAATCCACTGAGCGTGGCACTGGGCCCCACATCTGATTCAACCCCTGATGAATCATTATTTCCACTACTTGTTTTTCATAATTGCTTTTGCTAATCCTCAGCTGCATTTGCATTTTCTCAGTGCTCACCATCCCCTTCATCCCTTCCTGGGAGCGAGTCTTGAGGTGTCAACATGCAGCTGGTGTCCCTGGTGGTGTTCAGGGGAGCTGGAAATGCAGGAGAAGGGAACCTTTGGCTGGTGTAAGTCATCAAAGCTGTGCTGAGATGAGTGGACCTGGAGCCATTTACACCAGCTGCAGGGATTCCCACGGGATATTTCATTCCTGGCTGGAACAGCAGAAAGCTGCTGGGGGAAATGGCCCTGTTCAAACATACCTGATGTGAGCAAGGCTCACAAGGCAGCTGAGCAATTCTCTGCTCCTTTGTTTTGGCCTGTTAAGCTTTAGCAAAATAAAATCAATCTTTTGGCTTTCTCTGCTGCTTCCTGAGTGGAGTCAGGTGTTTTACAAGCTCTCCACATCCTCTTGGCCACACAGCAGCCTGTTAAACTGGAACCCCAAGGCAGAGGCTCCCTGGCAGCATGTAGGAAAAGGAAAAGGAGTGCCAGGGTAAGTGAAGTTTAGTTACTTGAAGGGTGAAAGGTTTCCCTGCAGATAACCAGAAGCAGAGTTCAGATCTGTAACTCTGACTGATTCCAGCACTGATTCCACTTGGGTTCCGTGCAGTTGGTTAAAGGATGGGAAGGCAGAGGGTTTGTTTGGATCCTGCTGCATTAACCCCGTGGTGCTGTGTCAGAACTGTAAATGCTGCAGGACGGTGAAGGTACCTGAGTCAAGCCTTGTTGTCATCATGAAAGGAAATGGGCCCTTCTGAGCTTCAGCTGAATTTGCAAAACGTCCTGACCTCAATGTGTGTCACCCAAACCCTTCAAAATGGGGTCAGTTATAAACAACTTCATTTCATTCAGCTCTCCGTGGAATAGGAGGAGAAGGGAGGGCCAAGGAAATTTACTGAATGGAAAAGGACGGGATCTTTTTAAAAAGAAAAAGAAAAGGAAGAAATGGCTCCTTGCCAGATTTTCGGATGGAATTGCAAACAATGGAGGTAAAACCCAAGACACAAACCCATCCCCTGTGCAGGCTGGGAGCTCCAGAGCCACCGGACCAGAGCCAGGCACATCATTTCCCCTCCGTGCTCTGCAGCTGCATGGAGAGAATCATGGGATGGTTCAGGCTGGAAAAGACCTTTCTGTGTGTGTTTTCTCCCCCTCTTTCTTCCATTCAGGAGCAGTGTTGCCAGTGGGCAAACGCTAATCCATCCTGACAGCTCTGCCCATCTTCCTGCTTTGGTCTGGCAACCAGCAAACAGCTTGATTAAGGTCCCCGGGGCTTTATTAGTGCAGCTTGTAAATTAATCAACAGGTTTCCTGTGTTTAACTCTTTCTGGGAGTGTTCTGCACTGCTGTGGGTGTTGAATCAAGCCTTTAGAACTGGCTTTTTAAAAAAAGAAATATCTTCAAAGGTTTTACAGTCCTGGGTTCTTGGGGCAGGAGGTGAAGAGATCCCATGGGCTCTGCAGGTGCTGCTCGTCCAACTTCCCATCTCTAAGAGCAATTTTTAGGCTTTTCCTTTATTTCTCTTGGCTGTTCACCCAGCCACCCCCTGTAAAATATCCATTATCCCTGCAGAGGGCAGCCAGATGGAAGCTGTACTTTGCTGAGTTATCCATAAGAAATCAGATGTGCTCTGGCCCCTCAAATTAGAAGTGCACTGAGGAATTGGGACCTCCTTGCTGTCCTGAGGTTTGTTCTGGCGCCACGGCCGGAAGTTGCCAGGATGTCTTGTTTGGCAGCGTTACCTTTCAGGCTTTGGGCTTGTCCTTTAACTGTTTGGTCTCACCAGAGAGGGATTAGGAAAAATAACTTTGGAGGTGCAAACCCCAGCAGCTAGACTTTGATAACGAGCAGGAGATTCGGGGAGCACACACTGAGTTTGCAGGTGACTGCAGGTACCAGCGTGGAGATGGCTGATGTTGTATGGCTATAATGGGGTTGAACATTCTCTCCTCATGTCGAAGCTCACGGGGTTTCCAGCTTCTCACACGGGGGGACAACCCAGCTCCTTATCTCCATTTTCCACTCCTGTGCCTCTCGCTGGAGGCTCCATCAGTGCATTGTCCCCGTGTGCACCCTGCTGCCCTTTGGCTCTGAGGGACAGCACGGCCCCTGCCCGTGCTCCGAGCTGGGAGAGCAGCAGCGCTCTGCGCGTGGGATCCGCTCTGGGCCTCACCCCGCAGCCAGCAATGGTGACAGCGGGCTGGGCCACGCCGCTCCTGTCGCTTGTTCTCAGCAACAAAGACAGGAGCAGAATGTGCCTGTGCAGAGGTTGTCCCCTGCCCCAGTGTGGGGGGAGCAGCCGGCAGAGCTGCCCAGATCCCCGTGCGCGTTCCCCCAGGAAGGATGTGTTCCTGAAGCTGGCTCCAGTCGGGCCAGAGCGGGGCGAGGTGAGGAATTTGCCTTCAGAAGCTGGCCAGCATCTGCCTTCTGGATGATGTACAAATTCTCACATTCGATCATACTTCTCATGCCTATTTTACTGGAGGGCTTTAAAGCACCTTAGTGCTCGACTGGAGCTGTGGCATCCAGGTGTGAGCAACGCTTCCTGCCCCAGAGCAGCGCACAGGAATTTGGAGAGCGAGGCTCCAGCTTTGGATCCGTGTTATCTGTGGGTGAAGCAGCTTGTAGATACCTGCACCACCAGTCAGAGCTCCCTGGCAGGAGGCTGAAACACCTGCAGGAGCCAAGTGTGTGAGCTGGAGTTCCCAGTGATGCTGCCTATGGACCTTCCCAGGGGTCAGCAGAAAACTGTGTGCAGAGAAAGTGCTTTCTCTTTTCTCTGTGGTTTAAAATGTTGTAACAGTTAATCTGCTCTTGTGAGGAGGATCTTTGCGCTGGACAGAGGGAAAAGTGGCATTTCTGAAGGGTGATTTTAAGACAAGTGACTTCTGGCTGCTATAGTCTTGACAACTGAGGGCATCTTGGAAAAGATCTCAGAGAGCAGGTACCAGCAGGGCTGAAAGAAGTTGCTTCATGTAGAGTTCACAGAATTATAGAATGTCCTGAGTTGGGAGGGACCCACAGGATCACTGATCCATCCCCTGGCCCTGCCCAGACACCCCAACAACCCCACCCTGGGCATCCCTGGCAGCGCTGCCCAAACGCCCCTGGAGCTCTGGCAGCCTCGGGGCTGTGCCCATTCCCTGGGGAGCCTGGGCAGTGCCCAGCACCCTCTGGGGGAAGACCCTTTCCTGATATTCAACCTGACCCTCCCGTGGCACAGCTCCAGCTCCTTGGCACAGTTCAGACAATCCCGAGTCTGGCTACATCAGAGACCCACCCGCTGATCCCCATCTCCCACCAGCGAAGACTTTCCCTGTAGGAATTCCCACTTTTGCCCATCCCTCAGGATATCCACGTTTCTCTGCTGATGAGGGCACGCCGGCTCCATCTCTTGTGCCCACACCCCTGTGCCAGCGGGGACTGACGAAAGGATGGCTACAAACCTGCGGGGTTTGGGAGGGGGAGAGGCCACCAGCTCGGTGCCACGCGTCGTGCCAGGCGCAGCTGGCTGGGCCACGTCCCCCTGTGCCAGGTCTGTCACATCCCCGGGCTGGCCTTTGCGCGGTGCCGTGCAGCTGTGACACCTCCATCAGCCATTCCTGCTGCTTCCCGTTGCCAGGCACGCAGCGGTGACCTTTTGGGAGAGGAGGAGGAGAAGGTGGGGAGGGCCGTGGGTGGGTGGGAGGCGGTGGCAGCCCCAGCTGGGGGTTTGGATTCACGGGGTGAAGCTGACAATCAGTCCTGCTTTGCTGGGTGCAGGAAGCCCCATCCCCTCCTGCCTGCTGGGACTGAGGCAAAGCTCTCCCTGCTGGGCCCTGCCATCCCTGTGGGATGCCCGGATTATGGGAGGGAAGGATCAGGATGATGCTTGGGAAAATGCTGTTTATGGGCTGCTGCAGATTTGACTGTGTTGCCTTGGGTGTAGGGAATTTTGGGGCACCGAGTGTCCCTCTCAGCCCTGCTCAGCCTGGGGTGGGCCCTGGAGCAGTGGCCAGCAGCAGTGGGGGTTTGGGGCTTGTGCCCCGTGCTGTGACTTGTCCATAAAATTGCCACATTTTCTGTGCTGGAAGGGGTTTTTTGTGACTCCAGCACCTGGACAGTGCTCTGTCCTGGGGGTGGCTTCTCTAGAAAAGGAAATATTTTCCAGGTATTTGAGGTCAGCGTGACTCGGGAAGGTACTGTGGGCCTCTCAGGCTGGATTGGTACAAATGGCACTGCCAATCCAGGGAGATGCAGCTCTGTGTGAAGGGGTGAGGTGCAGCAGTACCAGACATAACCTGAAATGACTTAACGAGCTGCTCAAGTTTTTTAAACGCATGTGTCTTTTTTTTTCTTTCTCTCTTTAATTTAAATTTCCTCTGACATTTCATAGGCTTCATCACTCAACGTGAAGCCAAGATCCATGTGAGTGTGTGCGGCAGGATTGTTTTTAAATTTTATTTTAAATACAGATGTCTGGAATAACTTTTTTGCACACACTGTAGGAGTGTAAAGGTTTCTAAGCAACATCATTTCATGCTGTTTGCATTCGAGAATGTAAAACAGGGTTCCTTTTTTTAAAAGTCTCTGCAGTGCAGGCATAATTACAGGATCCCATTATGCAGCATTGTGTCTACGGTGAAGCCTGCCCTAATGGAATATTCTGCCTTCTGCTGGAGTCTTACCTGCTCTTTCCCGAGACACTTAAGGACTTAATTAGCGTCATTATAGACTGCCACCCCCTTCCTCAGCCCCGTGCATGAAGGGATAATGATCTGTCCAAGCTAGTGGTGTGTTCACTTCCCATGGTTAGCAGCACCACACGGAGGGAGCGTTCCGGAGCTCGCTGCTGCTCTCTCGAATTGAACGTGGAGGAGGAGGGGGGAAAGATGAAAGCGTTTCCTAGGAGCAGTAAATAGGCTCGGTGTTTGCTTGGCCTGGTCCCTGCCACGGAGCTGGGAGGGTGTTTGTCACTGGGAGATCCCCGTGGAGCTCCTCCGTGTGGTGCCTCAGCCCGTGCTCCGAGCGCAGCCAGCAGCCCTGCGGGTCTGTGCTGCAGGGCACCCACGGGCACCCCAGCCCCCCAGAGAGTGCCTGGGAACAGAACAGCAGGAGCCCTGTGGGTGCAGAAAACCTCCCCATGGTGTCCACGTGGATGTGTGGGCAGCATCTTCCACTGGACCTGCGTGTCCATCCATCCATATGTGTAATTAGAGTGGATGGAATGGTTTGGGTTGGAAGGCACCTTAAGGATCATTTAAATTCCACCTTCCACTCTCCCAGGGTGCTCCAAGCCCTGTCCAACCTGGCCTTGGGCACTTTGAGTGATGGGGCAGCTACAGCTTCTCTGGGGCACCCTGTGCCAGAGCCTCGCCACCCTCACAGGGAACAATTCCTTCCCAATATCCCATCCAAACCTAATCTAAACTGGTCCCTGCTCGCTGCTCTTGCTGGACAGCAGGTGTTGCACTGGAAGCAGCTGTGGTCTGTGGGTTGGAGTGACAGGAGGTGGCTTGAGGGCACTGCTGTGACGCTGAGGGAAGCTGGGGAGCATCATCCTCCTGCTACATGACAGCATCTGCAAAGCTCCTGTCGGCTGGACGGTCAGCGCCAAACAGCATTTGCACTGAGCTGCCCAGCAGGGTTTTATAAACATCTGGGGGCTTTTTGTGTTTTATGAGATGAGGAGTGTTGGCGTTTCTACCAGAGAGGGGGCCAAGGGAGGTTTTATTGCTGGTTAGGTAACTTCTCTGGCACGTTGTGCTGGGAGCCCCAGACATAATTAATGAGGTGTGGGAGTGCTGTGGTGCATGTGTTGTTTTGTGTGATGGCTGTTGCTGCTGCACCCCGTGCCAAGACGTGGCCGTGCTGTTTTCCTCACAGGTGGACAACTCTCAGCCCCCTCCACCTCCTGTGTCCACCCCGTGGTGGCATTTCTGCCCTGCCTGCTTCAGGTCTTTGCTCTCCCAGCAAGTTTTCCCTGGAATTCTGCTAACATCTTGCAGGGAAATTCAGCTGAAACCTCTGCTCTTTGTACTCGCTGGTCCAGGTGGGAAGGGGCACTGTGAGGGTGGTCAGGGATTCGGGAGCTGGTCCCGTGGGACGTGGCCCTCCCACAGCTGCACTCAGGGTTGCTGTTTTCAGGCTGGTGGCTCACCTCGGGTGAGAAGCAAAGCCGGGAAAGAAGGAGCTGTGATGCTGATGGATTTCCCATTTTCCTTGACTTCTTTGGGGTCCCAAGCTTCGTCTGCTTGCTCCCTCACCTCAGCACATGTGAGTGGCCTGGGGTGATGCAGGGAAGTCACCCATGCTGGGAGCAGCCTGCAAAGCCCAGAGCTGCTCCAGGGCCTCCTCTTCCTGGCTTGGAAAAAGCATCCCTGCCCATGGCAGCTGGAAGCAGATGAGCTTTAAGGTCACTTCCAACCCCAACCATTCTATGATTCCATGGTTTCCTGCTCTGCTTTGCTCTCCTGTGCTGTCCATCCCTAGGAAGGACTGGCTGCAGTGATGCAGTGCCTGGTATTTTTTTCCCCGAGAGCCTCTTGGCTCTCCCCTGGCCTTTCCAGCCTCTGCCCTCACCAGGAGCTGTGTGTGATCCCTGCTCAGAGAGCTGGGAACATCTCCTCAGCCCCGCAGGGGCACAGGAGGGTGCAGGCAGTGCTGGCCCCCAGCACAAAGCCCATCCATGCTGCAGCTCCCTGGTGTTTTCCAGGGAGATGGCCGGAGGTCTCCGGCAGCACACGCTGCCTCTGGCTTCACAAACACCCCAAAATGGTGCCAGATGGACGCAGCTTTATAGGATCACGTCGTCTGCCCTGCGCTCCGTGTATTTTAAACAAGCCTGGGAGGGGGTTTGGGCTGGATCCTTGTTTGTTCTTGAAGGAATTGATGAGGGCTTCAGAGTCCTTGTCCATCCATCTTCCATATGGAGATAAAAAGTTTTGGCTGAACACTGCTAAATGTGCCGTCATCTATCACAGCGGAGGCGGGATTGTGTCAAGGAAAAATAATCCACCATCAGGCTCAAAAGGAGAAAAAAGGGAAAGAAAAAAAAACAGGAAAGAAATAAGATTTCCAGTAAAATGCATCGCTTTTAAAAATCCAATTCACTCTTTGCCAAGTCATTGTTTGGTTTTGGTCTTGTTTCACATGAAAGCAACCTTTAAAGGTTACTTTTATCCCTCTTTAATGAGCTATAGAAATGAGGCTGGTCTGTCACAGGGCAGAGGGCAGGGATGGGGCCGTGTGAGGAGCTGATGCTCCCCTTTGGCGCGGCTCTGTGAGCTGTACCACAGCTCCCTGGCTGCCAGATTCTGCAGCCAGCAGCTTTCAGCAAGAGGAATGAAAGAGGATCATTGATGTATATCTCTCCCCTTGCTGTGGTGGAAATGATATGTGCTGCGGCGTGTGTGGGAGAGAGAATAGACGGGGCTGGCCGTGTTTTTCTGGAGCGTTCTGGATCCTGGGGCTTGCACCCTGGGGACCACGCTTGTTGCCACCCTTGCTGTGCCGGGTGCTGAGCTCTTGGAAACCCTGCAGTGAGTGAGACCTGGCCCCCATCCTGCCCCTGTGGGCCAGGGGACGCCCAAACCCCCTCCCCAGGACAGCCCTGTGCTGCCCGAGTGCGTTCAGGTGACAACGAGGGTGTCCCAGCACCTCTGCAGGGATGGACTGTCCCAGGAGCCCCGGTGTGTGACCCGGTGTGACAGTCTGCAGGGATGGACTGTCCCAGGAGCCCCGGTGTGTGACCGCTGAGTGTCCGGCTGTGCTGCAGGGCAGCGTGAGGGAGCGGTGGGCAGGGTGGGCATAGGGCACGGCTGCCCACGGCAGCGAGGTGGCTGTGCCAGCGAAGCAGGGCTGGCAAACGCAGCAGCAGGGTCTCTAAACGACACTCAACAATGTCTGTTTGGGATTGGGCTCTTCCTTCTCCCACCAGATAACCTTTTCTGCCCAGGCATCGTGCAGGAGCCGATCCAGAGTCCCCCAGCCCAGCTGGGAACGCTCCCAGCTCGAGGGCTGCTGCGTTGTCTCACTCTGCTCCCTACGGCTGTGCTGCTGAAACATCTCCCTCATTTTTCTTCCATTCACATCACGTTGCTTAAAGCTTTTAGGGGAGACCTGGCTGATGCAGAAGGAGCAGCAGTGGGGGGTAAACGAGCGGGGCCGTGCACAGAAAACCCGATGTGTTTGTGCTTCCCTGCGCTGCTGTGGATGTGGGACACGAACCTTGGCACGGGCCACGTCTGCACCAGGGCTGAAGGCAGCTGGGGAGGGCTCGGTGACGATGCTGTCGGTGCTCCAAGAGGGGTGATTTTCACCTCCCCACTGCTGGGATGCCAGCTGGAGCCTGAAGTTGGCCTGGAGCTCTGGCCCTGGCTCTTACCACCCTGTGGAGAGGCGTTTTTCCCAAATCCCCCTTTCCCAGCAGAAATCATCTCAATCTCCTCTATGGAGCCTGTCTGTGTGAGAGGGGTTTCTGCTCAAGAGGACAGGGCTGCTTTGGCTGTTTTTGCTGCTGTGGTGTGGAGGCTGCCGGGCGCTGCCCCCCACAGCAGGAGCGGCTGTCCCAGGATGCTCCACGCGGCCAGGATGTGGTGGCCTGGAGAGGAGCTGTCTGCTGGGCAGCTGCCAGCCTGGAAGGCACTCCGGAGAAATTCCCTTGGAGCAGAGCTGAGGAGGATGCTGCTTTCTCTGTGGAAGTGTCAGGAGGCCGCTGGAGGCAGTGGGCGACAGAGCAACTTTCCTATGGGAAAGTAAAGCCTTGTTCCATTTTTAACCCTTGGTAATTGAGTCCAGGGTGAAGTGTGACCCCAGGTTACATAGTTGTAATGCCTTCCCTGTGTGCTGGGCTCTGGGCCCTCAGGAGGGGGAAGGAGCAGCCCTTTGCTGCTTTTGGCCCAGCTCCACGAAGAAGCGAATTTGTCAGTGCCTGTAAATAATGAAAATCGGGAGGCAGGAAGCGGACATCTCCTTAAGTGACATCGGAGCCGACAGCCCCGTGTGGCTCTGGGGACACTCACCCGGGCCAGCGTGTGTGGCTCGGGCACAGGAAAGCCTGGGAGAGTGGCAGGGGAGTTTGGGGTCCCCAGTGGGACCGTGAGGTGGGACCGTGTCCCTGTGGGAATCTGTGTCCTGGGAATCGTGTGAACTGGCCCTGGCCCGCCAGCAGGAAGGAAGACAGCCCAGATAGGCCATCGCTTTTGGCAGGGGTCTCTCCCAGGTGTAATGAGCTTTCCATGCTCAGCTCTGTGCTCCCTGTCCATGGATGGAGCTGGGGAGTCACACAAGTCCCGTGTGATCAGCGGGGAGCTGGGCTGGGTGCTGCATCCCAAACCATCCCCGCCAATTTGGGAGCCCTGCAGGGCACTGCCAGGGTTTGGGAACCACACCCAGCAGGGGCATCCCTCAGCAGCCTGCACCCTGGGCGGCCGGGATCTCCTCCTGCTCCTTTCTGCCTCTGCTTTCCAGGATGCTTTGTAATCTGATGATTACACTGAGACAACAGCGATAAAAAATTTATTCCAGCCTCGTCATTAAAAATAGATGGCTGTAGCCTAAAGGCGACTTGTTGGGTGACTTGCTTGCTGTTCTGCTTTGTTATGAAGCCTGGAAATGACTGGGTTTTTTAAAGCAGTGTTGCTTGTTTTCCTCACACTTCTTCCCAACCTTACAAATACTAAATATGCCATGGCAGGTTGGTTTTGTTGCAGTCTCCTAGGAAGAGCTGCCCACTGGGAACTTTCTCTGCCTCGAGGATGTCAACAGATCATTTTTCCACCACGAGGAAAACAACAGTTGACTGTAAAATGAGACCTTAGAAGTTAAAAAAAAAAAAAAAAAATGGAGTGGAGACTTAGCAGCAGTCAGCAGTTCCTCTGGACTTGCTACTTCCAATATCCTTGTTGCGTATCCTACCCTTTTTCCAGGGAATTTACAAGAGCTGAGTTTTTGGTGTTAAATACTTCCAGACCTCCTCAGGCCATCAGGAGGGAGCAGGCCAGCTGTTGCTCCAGATGTTGCCTTGGGGAATGGCTCACCCATGGGAGCAGTCTCTCTCAGATGCCTTCCACTTCTGGTTGTGTGAGGCAGCTTTTATGAGTCTTATCCCCAAAAATGGCACGAGATCCATCTCTGGGGATCCTTGGGAATGTGGGGTGGGGAAGAAGGAGTGGCAAGAGGCCAGTGGAAATCCCAGAGGATGCTCCAGACACGGGAGATGCCGTGGGCAGGCGAGGACCAGACAAGAAGTGTGTGGGTTCTGCTGCCATCCCTGATGTCCCTGCTTTGACGTGGAACAAGGAATTCTGTTAACCCCACTCCCCTCTCAGCCCAGTGAACAGGATGTGCTGAGCCACCCAGGCACCTCTCCCACCTCTTGGAAATCCTGGGAAATGAATGTTTTGGTGTTAGCACAAAGCAATTAGGAAGGATTTGTGCTTTCTTGCTGGATGTGCCTTTTCCCACCTCCTGGATTAACCCTGGCTGCAGATGCTCGCTGTGGGCTGTGCAGCTCGGGGTTTGTGTGCCTTGCCAGGACCTGACCTGCATCTTGGACCAACAGCAGCAGATGAAACATCTGCTCGAGGGGCGGAGAAAACCCCGTGGTGATTCCTGGCAGCTTGGCTGGGAGAGAGGAAGGGACAGGAGGGCGAAGAGGGCACAAACGAGCGAGTGTTCAGGGTGGGAAAACCCCGGATGCTCCATAACAAACTTGAGCTCCGGGATTTCTGCAGTGACTGGAAAGCCCAAACCTCGCAGTCCCTGAGGATGGCGAGGGGCAGAGGGGCACGGCTGGGTGGGAATGTCCTCCCCAAACCCTCTGGGGAGCTGCTGATGAGGGCACTGCTGGTGGAGCCGACTGAACGGGGGTGTGAGACAAAGGCCAGCAGCCGGGCGGGGGACAGACGGCGTGTGTGACACCGTGCCACCGCCGTGCCGTGCTGGGGACATTAATTCCCAGTGAGCTGTGAGTGCTGAAAGGCTGCATTGTTCCTCAGGGAGGGACAGACGAGGATCAGAGCCATCCTCGTTATTCCAGCTGGTGGTCACTGGGGACAGACCCACGGGTGCTGGTGCTGCTCATGGCGGTGGCAGCCCCGTGCCGAGGTCACCTGCTGTGGCACCAGGCACAGAGCACCCAGCAGGGCTCACCTGGGCTCCTTTGGGGCTGGGAAGGGCATCAGGGTGATGCAGGATACCTGAAGGGAACCTGCAGGAAAGGTGGAGAGGGGCGTTTTGCAAGAGCACGACGTGGCAGGACAAGGGGGATGGCTTCAAACTGGCAGAGAGTGGGTTTAGATGGGATTTTAGGGAAAAAATCCTTCCCTGTGAGGGTGGGGAGGCCCTGGCACAGGGTGCCCAGAGCAGCTGTGGCTGCCCCTGGATCCCTGGCAGTGCCCAAGGCCAGGCTGGACAGGGCTTGGAGCACCCTGGGACAGTGAAAAGTGTCCCATGGCAGGGGTGACACTGGATGATCTTTAAGGTCCCTCCCAACCCAAACCATTCTGTGATTCTATTTGGTTTTTCAGGCAGCATCTGGGCATGGGGGAATTAAAAGGAACAGTCCTAATGCCCCAGAGGAGAAAGGGACACTAATACATGGGTGAGTAGGATCCCTGGGGGCAAATGAAGCCTTGTGGGCACCAGTGGATGTGTTTTGGATACGCCAGCAGGGACAGAGATCCTGGGGGTCACAGACAGGGATAGTGGCGTGTTCAGGCTTGGGAAAAACTGCTCCAGAAGTGAAGTTCGCTGTCTAGAAATTGATTTTCAGTCTGTGCCCCATGGAGCCTTTGGCCACCCTTTGTTTCACTGCACACAAAAGTGCCAGTTTCCATAGGATCCTGTCCCAGCAGGGAGCGTGGCTGGTGCTGCAGAGGGGTTGCAATGCTGGACCTTCTTCAGGCCTCGACAAATCACCCTGTGAAACGTGGAGCAATTGGTGTTTGCAGAAAGGTTTTGTGGAAAAGGCACTTAACCCGGAGGAAGAGGTCTGGATTCCAGTCAGCTTGGAGCTGTGGCCGACCTCACGTGCAAAGTTAAGCTTTTCTCAGAGGTAAACATCACTTTAAGGCAGGATAAACCCACCCCAAAGCGAGGAGGGCCGGCTCTTCCGCCAGCACAGGTTAATCGGTGTGGAGCTCTGCAAAGGGCAGCTCCTGGCAGGCAGCTCCGTGCACAGATCCCTCAGGGGTCCCCCCAGGGTCCCCCTGCCTGGGCTGAGCTGGGAAGGGATGAACGAGCAGCAAAGAGTCGGCTGCTGAAAATTTCCTTCTGCTGCTGGGAAGGACGAGCAGTTCTTCCTCGGGGTGAATCATGCTCCGTGCTAAGCAGCTAATCCTGCTGCCTGTGCTGGCCCCTGATAAGCTCTCCGGCCAACTCTGATGATTTTCCAGCATCTTTATTAGGAAAATAATGTCAGAAGCGTTTGGAAGTCAATTATGTTTCATGTGACTAATGTTAATTATTATCAGTTTTGTTCGTTCACCTAATCCACCAGGAATGTCCCTTTAATGGATGTCACTAATTTGTTCCCAGAGTGCACTGCCTCCCACCAGTGGATTTTGGAGCATTTCCCCAAACTCCCCTCTGTTTTGTATTTGATTGGAAGTTAATTATTGTGAGCTGGAAGTTTCCACAGGCTCCCGTAAACATCAACTAAGCTTTGCAGTCTGGGTTATTTTTACAACGTGTCAGGCAAAGAAACCCAGTGTAACAGTTTGGGAATGCTGGGAGACATCTGATGGGAAATGGAAATGGGCAGATAAGTGATGCTGAATAGCAGGTCCCTGTCTGTGCAGGAGGTAAGGAGTGTGATGGGTGTGGATGGAGGACAAAGAGAGGTGAGATAACCTGAATTAATGCCCACAGGCACAGAGTGGAATCTGACTCCTCTCTGTGCTCTGGAGCAAGATGGAGCATAAGGAGTTTTTGCGTGGATGCAAAACAATTCAAGGATCATTAAGGCAGTGCGCTGGATGAGGAAGAAAATCCCTGGACAAAAGTTTTTCTCTTGCTTCATTTAAAAAATTTTGTTCACCCTTTTCTCTCTTTTTTTTTTTTTCTTCCCTCCATGAGGCACCAAGGAAATCTAAGAGATCTTCTTGCGCCTTTTTGGGTGTGGCTGCCCTTGGAGCAGCTGCTGGCTGGCAAATGGAGCCCATTCCCTGTTCAGTGCTGCTGGGGGGGCACGCTTTGAGTGCAGCCCACAAAGAGACTGGTTTAAAAAGGGTGTGGAGGGCTCCAGACAATCCCTGTGACTCCAGCCTGTGCTCAGCCCCCGTGCACGGTTCAGCACATGGAGCTGTGCTAGCAAAGCTCCTTGCCAGCGAGCGGAGTGTTTGTTTGGAGATGGCACCGTGAGCCCCGGAGAGCTGGGCAAGGCTTGTTTTCATTCCTAACACAGTAACAAACCACAGCACTATGGAATTTATCATATAGGAGCAGCAGGAGCGGGTCAGGGGCTGTCTGAGGGCTCTGCTTGTTGTGCTTGGCTTGGAGAGAGAACTCCCAGAGGGATTTTTGGGGCAGCAATCCATCCCTGTCTGCTTTTCTTTCTTTGATGGAGTGGCAAGGAGGGGAGGCCTGGTGCAGGATGGCCCTGGGGGGATGCCAGTGGTGGAATGGGATGGGTTGGGTTGGGAGGGACCTTAAAGACCACCTGGTTCCAACCAGGGACACTTCCACTGTCCCAGGGTGTTCCAAGCCTCATCCAGCCTGGATCCAGGGGCAGCCACAGCTTCTCTGGGCACCTGTGCCAGGGCCTCCGCACCCTCATGGTAAAGATGTGGGGAAGGCACAAGAGGGGCCCACCTTGTCCAAAACTTGTTGATGCACTGGCTGGTCAGTAATTTACTTTCTTTTAAGCACAGTCCTATCACTGGGTGTTTTTTTAATAAGGCCACTGCTTAGTTTTGTGCAGAGGAGAGCAGACTTTTAGGGTGTCCTGTGCCTCGAGACTGATTCACTGTGTCTGGTGGGGTCCCTCACCTTCCTGCCCTGCCTCACATCTCCACCTCGAACTGGCACAGTGTTGCTCATTTCCCACTTTCAGTTTGGCGTGCAGCTTTAATGGAATTGTTAATTTACAGCAACTACTTCACCGTGTGTGCTTTGGGAAAAAGCTCTCAGGTTTTCCACGGGGTTACCCGACGGTGACTGGCTGTGGCCCTCTCCTTGACCCGACAAAGGTCCTAACAGGGCTTAGAGAAAGTAAAAGTGCCCTGCAGTCAGCCCTTGTCCCAGGGGGTGATTTATGGGCAGCTTTCTCGAAAGTGTCATAAACTTTGTGACTAATTCCTGGGAGAAAGCCGCTGCTGGGGCGTGCTAGCACCGAGGTTTCTCTGCCTGCAGCCCTCGGGGCAGGGCAGCTGCTGCACTGAAGCTGCTCTTGCGAAGTAACAAAGCAAAATCCCGGTTTATTTATTTGTCTTCTTGTTCTTAACAGCCTGTCGAGGTCGGGAAGCTGAAGGGAAGCTCTTGGGAGAGGCCTTTGGGGAGTGCCTGGCCCTGCAGGAACCTGAGCGCAGCACGCAGGCAGGGAGCAAACCCTGGGCAGGTTTTCAGGCAGGGCTGCTGACCTGGATGAGCCCTTCAGGTGCATCCCTCGAGCTGTCCTTGCAGGTCTCACTGCTGTGGAAAGCTGTTCACCTGCTGCACTGCTTAGGGGCGGAGGAAGGATGCTCTGATCTGAGGTTCCCCCTTTTCTGCCTCCTGCTTGCAGCGTGAGCAGAGTTGGATCACTTATTCCTGCTCTGCTTTGCCTTCCCGTCTCAAAAATGGGAATAAAGCAGCTTTGTGCACTTAAATTCAGAGCTCAGCTCCATCATTTTAGGCAAAACATGACTGAAACGAGGCCCCTCTTACCCTGCCTCCGACAGGCTCCTCACGAGTGGCCGGCCCAGAGCATGGAGCTGCCACGAGGAGATTTTCTGGGGAGGCGATGTGGTGACAGCAAGGTGGGATGAGGGTCAGGAACTGGTTATTTCTAAGAGGGCAGCCCAGCAGGATGGCTCCTGGCTGCGTCCTCAGCACAGCAACACAGGGCAACTCAGCCTTGCCTCCTTCCTCGAGGAGAAGACGTTTGCTGGAGGGTTGTGCTGGGTGCAGATGTTCTGTGTCTCTCATCCCTCAGGTCAGCTGGAGTTCTGCCAGCAGCGGTGACGTGTGTGGTGCAGCAGAGGCTGAGCCCTCCCTCAGACAGCGCTGTGGGACTTTTCTGTGCTCTCTGAAGGCTTTTATGGCACCCCAGCACAACCAGGGCCGGGGCTGAGCTGGTGGCGCTGGTGCCAAACCACCCAAAGAAGGTCTCCTGTAGCACCACTGTCCCCATGCCAGGCTGCTGTCTGTGGAAAGCTGGAGATGACTCATTTTCCCTCCTGAATTCCTGCCTCTCCTCCCTTTGGGCACCTTGCTGCCAGCACTGCTCTCCCGCCTGCCTGCACCGCGCTCTTTGCTCGCTCTATTTATAGGGAATTTAACAAGATATCAATTAAAGAAGTGAAAACAAACCCAGGACGTCTGTCAGCCAAAAAGCTGGAGCGAGGCAAGGTTGTTGGTAGCAGTTGTTTCAAATCTTGTCAGCTCTTTTTATTGCCCCTGTTGCTGTGGGACAGCTGGGCTGGACTCGTGTGTCCCAGCAGCTGGTGGCAGCCACCCCGTCCCTCTGCTGGGACAGCTCTGTCCCCTGCTCGTTCACCAGGGGAGGGATGCTAATGAGAGAAGTGGGCTTGAGGGAGTCCCTCTTTGCAGAGCACACTGCTAATTAGCTCTCCTGATTTACTGCTTTCCTGTTTGGGGGATATGGGATTGATGATCCCTACGGGGAGGATGTGAGCTGGCATGGAGAGAGGAGATTTCTGCTCCTTCAGGGCTTTCCGATCCCCCTTCCTCTTGAAAATTCCAGCTGGGGGGAGAGACCAGGAAATTGGAGATTTGTTTCTGACTGAGTGAATTAGTGTCTGTCTCTGTAAAATCTGTTTCTCTGAGTTCTGCTGCACCCTAAGTATTCTTTTGGCTCGCTGCCTCGCACCTCTGCAGCGTCAGCACGGGCAGAGCCTCCTGCTGCAGTCAGAGGCCATCCCAAACAGTCTCCAGCTCTGTCTGGGATCTCTGGTATGTTCATCTGCTCCCTGGTTTTGAGAGGGTGGGGGTGTGAACAGGCAGAAATCCTCCGGCCAGGGTCTCTCCAGGCTCAGAGCTCCTCTCCTGCCCTGTGGGCTGCAGGGTCTGTGTGCTTGTCACTGAGGGTGTGCCAGCACTGCCTGACTGCTCCCAGCGTCCCTGTGCCCCTTTTCCAAAGCTACCTGGAACAGATTATTTCCCTTTAAAAGTTTGAGCTGCTTCTGCTCTTTATTCCTGTACACTCTGTGTTCTGTATTCTAAGAGCCTGTAGTGACAGGACAAGGGGGAATGGCTTCAAACTGACAGAAAGTGGGTTTAGATGGCATATGGAAAGAAATCTTTCCCTGTGAGGGTGGTGAGGCCCTGGCACAGGGTGCCCAGAGCAGCTGTGGCTGCCCCTGGATCCCTGGCAGTGTCCAAGGCCAGGCTGGACGGGGCTTGGAGCAGCCTGGGACAGTGGAAGGTGTCTCTGCCCGTGGCAGGGGTGGAATTTGGGTGATCTTTAAGGTCCCTCCCAACCCAAACCACTCCTTGATTCTCAGCCTGGTGATGTTATCCCTTGCCTGGTTCTCTGTCGGGGGAGATTGTGATGAGCAAAGCCAGGACTTTGCCCAGGTGAAGTCTGAGCCCCCCTTGTCCCTCCTGTCACTGTCACCTCTTTCTGGTCTTTTCTACTCCTGCTGCTTCCTCCATCAGCTCCTCCTGTGCCCACCTCTGCTCCAGCTGCCTCTGATTTGTCAGGCACTTCCTCTCTCCTCCAGTTCACTTCCCCAAAATTACCACACGGAGCAAACCACCTCCTCCAGCCTTATTAAAAACACGAGGGAAATGTATCTGCACGGCTCCTGGGCTCCGTTTGATACTGTTTGATCAGCTGAGAGCAAGAGGAAGGAAAGTGCTGAGTTGGGGGAATTCAATAGGAGCCATTTAAAAAATAAAAAAAAAGCCATGTCCAAAAGCACAAGCGTGACCTCATGCACCACAGACTTTGTGATCTGGGAACCACGGAGGGCTGAGCCTTTGTGTCTGGGCAAACAAAGGGACAGAAATAGCAGCCCAGAAATATTAATTCATTGTCAAAGTGATCCCCACTCCCCAGCCATATGATTTATATGGAGCAGAAACCAGGACAGCTCTGCTTGGCTTCGTTATGTAGGGAAGGAGAGTGAAAAAAGAGTGAAAACTCACGAGTTGGGCTCAGCTCTGGGGGCTTCTGCTGTGGTCTTTAAGACTCTGAAGTGACTCCTTCGTGCCTGTGTTAGAAAATCAGCCTTCAAGTCCTGCTGTGGCTGAAGTGCATCTGGGGCCAAGGCCGCTTCTAATTCAGGAATTTCACTTGGGGGGTTATCAAACAAGCAATGCTTTGATCCTGCCTTGGCATTTGCACACCCAGCAGCATCCTGGGGGCTCGCTCTGGCTGTGCTTCCTGCCAGCTGTCTGCCACTGCCATTTCTGTCCAGGAAAACCAGCCCAAGACCATCCGGGGAAAAGAGCTGTGAAGGAGAATGAGGACAAACGTGGCTCACGAAAGGCCCTTGGGGACAGGGAGCTGGAGGGACAGGAAATGTTTCAGAGATTGGTCTCAGTTTGGTTTATTTTCTGCTTAGGCTGTCCCAATTTGTCCCAGTCCCTGTGTGTCCTCTGCTGCCCGATCACAACCTTGGGCCAGCCTGTAAAGGGCCCTGGCAAGCCAAGGACAGCCAGAGTGAGGAGCTGTTAAAAACGGGAGCTAAAACAACAGGTGGAACTGGCACTGTGCTTGTGTGGCAGTGTGAGACCCTGCTCCAATGAACCACCTTCTTTTCATCTTGCCATTTTCTGTGAAATGGCTTTTTCCCCCTCAGGATCCTGTTTTTTTTTTAAAAAAAGAAAAATGTATTTGGCCGCCTGTGTCTGTGCAGATCAAACAACCAACTTTCATCCTGCCACGCAGTGAGTCACAGGGGCCACAGTGACTCTGTCTTACAAATAACCCCACAGCCCCCTTGCAATTGCTCTGCAGGCTGGGATGGGTTCCTGCATTCCCCAGGGAAAGGCAGATGCAGGGTGAGGGAGAGACCCAGGGAGAGATGGTTTCACCCTCCTGAAAAGGCTTTGATGACTTTTCCTATCTGCTTTTTGTCCTCTTTGCAGCTCGGCTTTGTGCTCCGATGTGATCTCTGGGAAATGGATGTTTCCTTTCAACCCTCCTCCACCTCCATTCCTTTGTGTCTCTTTTTCTCCCCCATCTCCTTTTGGTTTTTTTTTTTTCTTTTTT
>VZRQ01001599.1:353986-412833 GCA_013397975.1 Machaerirhynchus nigripectus
TTTTTTTTTTTTTGCAGGGGTGAGGAGGGGTGGGGGTGGTTTAGAAAGATCTCCTCTGTTAATACACCCTGCTCCAGCCACTCAGCATCAGTGTATAAGGAATGATATTCCAAATGCTCAGCTCTTGCTGAGGCAGTGGAAGGGAGCGGGAGAGGAGAAGGGAGGGAAGGGAGAGGAGAAGCTGGGTTATTTCCTGAGGAAGCTCTGTTGCAAGGAGTCTTGCATCAAGGTTTGGTCCATTGACAAAGGTGCAAACTTCCAGCTTTGAGTGTTTGGGGAAAGGAGCAGCTTGTGCTGAGGTGACACCCTTAAATTCTTGTGACGTTGTTGTCCCAGTCTGTAAAATGTGGGATAATGCCTCTCCCTCCCTCCTCTTCCCCCGAAGAACTGCTTGGTTGTGTGGTTCTTTGGGATGTCTGGACAGTGGCACCCTGAGAGCTGCAAACAAAAGAGACTTCAGTGCAGCAGAGGAGTTTTTCCAGAGGTGTTTCTCCCTGAGGCAGGACGGCACAGCACATTCCCGTTTATCCCAGGCTGGGAAGGAGGGATAACAGCGTTTTGGGAGGGCTGCACCCCTCTGGGCTGGGGTGCCTCGTGCCCTTTCCTTCAGAATCAGCTCCAATCGGGGCTGGCAGGGTTTTGACATCAATTAAAAGGGGAGCTGCAGCACCCAGCTGTTTTTCCTGCCTGCAGTACGGCCTCTCACCAGACCTAATCCATCCTCACATCCACGATTTGTTTCGAGCTGCTGATCCCTGGATACCCTTTTGTGAGTGACCCCTCGAGGACAAAGACCACGAGGGGTGGAGTGGCAGAAACCATCACCTGCACAGCTCCAGGGACAGGCCCTGGTGGTGGCCTCGGCTGCTTCTCCTGGTCAGTGTCACCAGATAAGGGTGGTGTTGGCCAGTGGCCATCCCAGAATAATCCAGCAGTGAGGAGCTAGAGCAGGAGATGAGGCTCACTTAGAGATGCAGAGAAGTCCAGACACATCTCATGTCAGACACAGACATAACAGGGCATTATTTTCATTTTATCTAATTTATGAAAAATGGGGGAAAAAAACCCGCCCTTGCTCAGTCTCTTCTTGGTTTTCCTGCGTGTTTCTGGTTTTTAACTTTTCAGAGCAGCAAGTGTGACTCTTCCAGCTGCCTAATTTCAGTTTGTCTTCTCTTAGTATCTCCATTTTCTGCAGCTCTTCATGGTGACTCCCCAAAACCTCTGGGGAGTGGAAGGTGTCTCTGCCCAAGGCAGGGGGGTTGAAACGAAACGATCTTTAGGATCCTTTCCAACCCATTCCATTCTATAAATAATTATTGAATAAATGTGATCTTCCACGTCGATCTCTGCGACAGCGTTTTGTCCAGCTGGGCCATCAGCCAGCAGCACCTTTGGGCACTTGTGCTTCTCAAAATTGATTCTCCTACAGCTACAGGAGTTGGGCATTTTCCTTTTTTTTTTTGCATGCATGCGAGGTCTCATCAGTTTCTCGGAGCGGTTATAAATTATTAGCAACTGTAGCTAATTAATCTCAAGGGTTTTGTGGTAAGGTTGTCTAGCACACATAAGAGAAAGGAATACTTTTATTTTACTTGGCCATTTTTTGGGTTTGCTGTCGAGATCTGCTCATTCCTTAGGACATGAATTTGGGCAACACGTGTCCCTTGCAACTGAATTTCTTCCCCAGAATGCTCATGCTGGTAGCTCCTAAAGGCTTTCGTGGAGCCCTTGGAAGTTGTGTGAGATATAAAACATAAATGAATGACTAACTAGCCTTGGCATAACTCCCTGAGCAGGGTCTCTGTTGATATGGAGGCTGGCTACAGATAAAAGTATCCTCCTGTCTTGGTAGTGATGTGGTTTGGGTGAGGTTTTAATCCAAGACTGTGAGGCCAGATGAGACTTTTTCAAAGGAGTATCTTCCCTTGGATCATTCACCCGCTTTGGAACTCTCAGAAGTCTATTCATGACATGGCTTTTATTTATTTCTTTACCTGGTGGTTAAGTGTTAACAGGCACCAGAATATTTCCCTCCAAAGCATCTTAGGATCCTAAATCTTGAAAATAAATGGGGTTAAAGTAGCTAAACAAATTATTTTGCTTGGTGGTTTTTTTTTTGGGTGCGTGGGGGGGGGATTGGTACAATTTTGATTGATTTTTGTGCTGTGTAGTAGCAGGAGAACCAGAGTCAGCCACACTCCCTGCACTACCTACATGTGCAGAACGTGCAGAGATCACGTCTTTACCTGGGGGTGGCTGGCATTCTGGAGAGGGCCCTGCCTCTGAGTCAGCTCTGATGGGTTTCACTCTGCTCCAGCAGTAGTGGTTCACACTTGGAGAGTGAAAAGCCCTTCTAGATGAAGCCTTGCACGCCGTGCAGAGCCGTAGCCTGCCTCAGAGGCTAATTTAAAACCCATGTTCTGCTCCCAGCTCCAACGTGCTAAGGAACAGGCAGCACTGACAGCTTGCTGAGCAGGAGCAGTGATTTGGAACCCTGATTTGCAGAGTGTGGGGTGTGTGTGTGTCTGCCTGAACGGCCCAAATTGCTGCCTCTGTCAGAGTGGTGGCAATTAATTGCAGATTGCTGCGAAATTCTGGCCTGGATTTCCTCAATCCCACAGAGGAAACCAGCACAAAAGTGACGGGGTGGGACTAAGGAAACCAGAACACGAAGAGAGGGTGAAAAGCCTCGGTGGTGGTTTGTTGGGCAGGTGGAGGGAGAGGGAGGGAGGCTTGGGAATGCTGTGAAGTGGTGGGATTAGAGCAGAAAACCACACATTTTTCCTTTCTGCCCTAGTTTGGTGGACTTGCCACGCTTCAGCTGTGGCATCTCTGTAATTCTTGTTATGGGAATAAGCACTGGAGAACACTGGAGAGTGGTTCTAGCAGGGGTTTTGTGGGGGGTGCTGGAGTGCCCCTTGCATCCAGAACAGCAGAGCCACTTCTTCCAGCCTGACAAGCTCCTTTGAGGAGCAAAACCTCGGAGATTGCAGCCCAAACAGTCCAGTTATTAATGATGATGCTCCTTTTGGGGGACACGCAGTCTTCTGCCTGCTCAGAGCTGGTTTCTGCAGGATGGTCCTTTATCAAAGTGCAGGACTCCAGGAGCAAAGAGCTGCCACTCTCCAGGACTTTGCTGAGCTGCTGAAATCAATAAAATCTCGGAGCAAAGAAGCAGCAGCAGGACCACTGCTCCCAGACAAGGATGTGAGGCAGACGCTCCCAATGTTTCTGGAATATTGCAGCCACCTCTGGATAATGTGGGGTTTGGTTTTTTTCTTCCCTTTGGGATTTTTTTACATGTGCTTGTTGCTTTCCCTTTTTAGTTTCTTTGCCTCGCTGCTCCTCTGCCTGGTACATATGTCCATGTTAATTAGAGGAAAAAAAACGAGTTATGCTTTTAAGTGTCTTAATTAAGATTTTTCTTAACACCCCCCCCCAACATTTTCTCAGAGTTTCTTTTTTTTCACTGACATCTAAAACCGTTCTTAAAAGCTGGTGTTGGAACCATCTTGTGCTCAACAGTTGACGTGTAGATGTCTTTGCAAACACACAGTCCTTGGGTAATTCACCTTCACAGCACCACTGAGACCTGTAAAGGCCTTGCTGTGAGCAGCAGTGAGGTGAACTGTCTCAGGGAATTGGGGCTGGATCTGGGATTGGATCCAGTCCTCCTGAGGCAGTCTGAAGTCTGGTTCTTGAGGAATGTCTCTGAGTACAGCTGGAAAGTTGGTTTGTGTTTAAAAAGTAAAAATAACGTTGCTCAGAGCACAGTCATTGCAGAAACAGCATCTATTTGTTCAGTGTTAGGAATAAGAGGTTTCTCAATGGCCTGATGGAAAAGCTGCAGGGAATTCTCCTCGCAGCTGAGATCCTCTGGTGGGTATTGCAAACCTCTCCTCTGTGGAGGATCCGTGTTTGTAGTGGGAAATTGAATTAAAGCTTCTGATTCCCAGGCAGTCCAATGAGACTGGAGTGGCTTCAACCCAAACTCCTTGGGGTAACTGTGAGATGTCTCCCTGGTCCCCAAAGCCACCCAAAGCTCCTCGCTGGCCTCCTGGCCAATTCCCTCAACAAAAGGGGGCGTTGCTGCCAGTATGAAATTTTGGGGCCCAGTATGAAATTTTGGGGCCCAGTATGAAATTTTAGGGCCCAGTATGAAATTTTGGGGTCCTTACGGCCTTGGGAGGAAAAAACCACTGCAATGAGGAAACCTTCGTTCCCAGGGCCGCTGTGTCACACCTTCTCTAACTCTGAAAAACATCTGCACCTCCCGTTCCCTACTGATCCCAAGCTGGCAGAGTGTGGGGCTGAGTTCTGTCCTGTGGGGATGGTTTAAAGCAGGTTCATCCCAGAACTGCTCCGTGGGTCACAGGTGGCTCCTCTGCTCCTGCCCTGTGATGTGTGCCCAGCCTGAGTCATCCCCTGAGCAGGGTCCTGGGGGCTGATGGCAATTCCCAGATCCTGGCTCTGGGGGGGTTTGGGAATTAGTGGAAGCTGCTCGCAGAAAAAAAAGTGCCTCCATTTCCCTGCTTGTGAAATGGAAGTTCTGCTGCTCTAAATCTCCCCCTGCTCACCAACTGTTTTCAGATAAACAGATGAGAAGTTGCTCAGAGGAGGGGCCTCAAGGGGTCTGAATTGGCCATCAGCAGACCTTCAACTGGAGTTAATGAGATGGAGAATTAATAACCCCACGGGTGGGTCAAGCTACACTAACTCTGTACCTGTGTGCATAATTGATGGTGCCCCCGTGCAGAGATCTGCTCACCAGTGTCCTGGCTCGGGTTCTGCACACTCAGCCACCTGGCACAGCTGAAATGAATCCCTCTGTGCCCATCTGGCAGCCAGGGCCTGCAGCTCTGTCAGGGATTTGATCCCGTTCCTGCTCCTGGGGTTGGGTTCCCCTGCTTGGCACTGAGATGGGAAGGCAGGAGCACTCCCTGCTCGGCCCCTGGGAAGGAGCTTCAGTGGCCCAGAGCTGAAACCAGAACCAGGACCTGCTCCCTGAGTTTGAGTTTCTCCTTGGAGAGCGGATTTGGGTGTGCTGGGGGATTTCTTGGCTTCCCTGTAGCAGCTGAGGAAGGAATCTGGGCATGCACGGCGCGATGTCACTGAGGAGCGAAGCACAGAGGGGGAGGGACAGCACCTCGCAAGGTAGGAATGCCAAATCTGCCCCAAACTCCTGCAGTTAGCACACCCAGCTGCTTGGCACAGTGGTTATCTGTTGTTCTGGGATTATGTGCAATCCCTGGTAGAAGGTACAGAACAGTCAGATAGCAAGTACAGAACAGCACTCCAAACCCCTGGCACCTTTTCTCCGGGTAGTTGTAAGGCCTTGGTGTTCTGGACAAATTTTAGGGGCTTTTTTTTTTTTTCTTTTGAGCCTGGAGAGAAAAAGCTGTGTAATTTCCCCCACTTTTACAGCTTCCTCCACTCGCAGTGGGCCCGTGTGCTGCTACAGCAGCCGGTGCCTTCTCCCCTGGCAGCACCTGGGGGGTGACACAACCCTCCCGGGGCGCTCGGATCTGCTGCGGCAGCAGGAGCCACACGGACTGCACCAGTCACTGCTTACGTCCCAGACAGGACAGGCTGCACCCAGGGCTGAGGGACGGATCTGAATTAAACCCTCCTGGCAGGCTGACGTGCCTCGAGTGACTGAGCTCGGCTTGCACGAGCCGGCAGCGTGACTGTTTGTTTGGGTTGCTTTATTTCCAGATCTTCCTTTGGAAGCGCTCTCGCTCCTCGGGGCGAAAGCTCCACTTTCCCCACCACTGGCTGGGCTGGCGAGGTTGGAGAATTTGGTTTTTGGCTTCTGCAGGAAGCCTGGGCTGCCTCCCCTGCTCTCCTGCTCGGGGCTCTGGCCGGGCTGCCAGTCATGGGAAGGGCTGGCTCAAGCAGACTCTTCCCAGCCTAAAGGCAGCTCCTTAGCCGAGTGTGCTTCCCAGGAAATGGATGGGATTTTGTCAGGCTGTGGCCTCTGGGCCCGCCTAACCTGCTCTTCAACTCCTCCAGCAGGCTCTGGGCTCTGGCAAGACCACTGCTGATGTTTAGGCCTTGCCTTTGTGAGTAGAGTTTAAACAAGCCAAGCCCAGCTTGTCTCTGCAATGTGCCAGTGAATTCATGTTTTATTAGGACCAGGAGAGCTTTCCTGTGGTGTGTCCTGGCCAGAGCAGATGAACAGAAGAGACCACTCCTGTCCCTTTGCTTTGCTCTGTTATCTTCAGGTTCCCTTTACTGCATTTGTGTTTTGGTGAAGGCTTTTGGAGCCTCTTGGTAATGAATTGATTGTGATTGATACCAGCAAGTCTCAGATCCCTCCCTCTGCTGCAGCAGAGCCTTATTGGCTTTCAGGTGAGGGACATGGTAAGAAACCTGGAGAGAACGCGGTTAAATGGTTTAGGGCTCTCAATCATCACAGTTTATACTGAATTTTGTGTTGAGACACAGTAACTGTACAAGAGACAAGCAAGCATTGGTCCGGTGCTGTGTGAAAGGAGGGGGACGTGTGGTTTCTGACATTCTCTGCTTTTCAGGCCATTAAAATGTGATTTGTGAAGCAGTCAAACTTTCTTCCCTGACTGTTCATAGATCAAGAAAAAACATGTCCTTTCTGGAGCTCTTTTATAGGCTCCTATCTGCAGAAGAGCATAAAAGAAATGCTTTTTAAATTTGGGCTAGTAAATTCTGTTAAGAATGCTCAGATTCTGGGGGAAAACATGCAGCCTTCCTTAGCTGAGAGCTTCCACCAGCTCCTGAATCACCAGCAAAAGTGTCCTTCAGATTGGGAACAAATCCCTGTGTCCATCTCACTGTGGGCCTTTCATTGAGGGGCTGGAGCGTGTCCAGGGCAGGGAACGGAGCTGGAGAAGGGGCTGGAGCCCCAGGAGCGGCTGAGGGAGCTGGGAAAGGGGCTCAGCCTGGAGAAAAGGAGGCTCAGGGGGGCCCTTGTGGCTCTGCACAACTCCCTGACAGGAGGGGGCAGCCGGGGGGGTCGGGCTCTGCTCCCAGGGAACAGGGACAGGAGGAGAGGGAACGGCCTCAGGCTGGGCCAGGGGAGGCTCAGGTTGGACACCAGCAGGAATTCCTGCAAGGAAAGGGTGCTCAGGCCTTGGCAGGGGCTGCCCAGGGAGGTTTGGAGTGCCCATCCCTGGAGGTGTCCAAGGAAGGGCTGGAGGTGGCACTGAGTGCTCCGGGCTGGGGACAAGGTGGGGATGGGGCACAGGATGGGATTGGACTCGATGGGCTGGGAGGGCTTTTCCAACCTGGGTGATCCTGGGATTCCATGATTTCTATGATTTCTGATTCTATGCACACACCTGGAATTTGTGGGAATTTCCTTCTGCCTGCGAGTGACCTCCTCCAAAAAACATCCTTCCCCTTGGCTGCTTCCAGCACAGCTGAGACACATCCACCCTCACTGAAGGGCCTTGCTTTAGGAGCACCTGCCCACGGGGGCATCTTCCAGAAGGAATTCTTGCAGCTTTTCTGTAGCCAGCAGTGGTTTCCATGGGGGAGAGAGCACAGGGGGCACAGCTCCTTCCACTTGGAGGGTTCAGACACGGAGCCAGCGCTCGGATTTTTGGCTCTGCCGAGGCTGCAGCGACACACTGGCTTCTGGAGAGAGGCTCAAGGCACTCTTCTCTCTGCCCTCCTCCCACAGCACGCCCAGAGCCTGCAGGCACCTGCTCCAAGCATCCTCCTCCTTGTAGCGGGGCCGCGCTTAGGTAACAGCACAGCTCCTGTTGCTCGCAGGGAGAAAGAGGGAGATGAATACAGGGGGCCACGTGTGTCTAATTTATTCACTCTGTCATCTCCCTGGCTTCTCCTTAGCCTCCTGGCTGGCTGAAGGCTGTTGGGAGGCGCTTGGGAAGGAGGCAGGGCGGCACAGAACGCGCCGTGCGCTCGGGATCGGCTGGGCTGCAGGATACACACAGCGTCCCCAGCCCCGTTTGCTTCTCTGGGGGCGAGTTGTTACCTGGTCTCAGCCAGCAGAGAGTGAGACCAGCGAGGTGCAGCGTGCAGTGACATGGGCCAGGCTGGGAGTTTAAAACCTTGGCTTGCCCGCCCAGGCACATTTTTTAATTTTTTCCTCTTTTTTTTTGGTGTGTTTTCTCCTCTGTTCCCCAGAATAGTAATCAGCTGGAGATCAGTGTTTCCTGCCCACTCCTTTTCTCACAGGAGTTGTGCTGGTGGAGTGGATGCTGCCTGTGACAACCCCTCCTTCCAAACATGGGGCTTTTTAAAATAGTCACTTTCGTTGTTTCCCCTGCCTTTCATTTCCCTTCCCGGTGTTTATTCAGGAAAAAAAGTGAGATGTGGGTGAGCCTCGAAGGGCACCTCTGCCCTGAGTTGAAGTGAGCTGGAGGGGACGTGGCAGGAGCTGCGCAGAGCTTTGGCCACGGGGGCCTTGAGGCACACATTTGCCCCTGTGCTCGGCACTGGTGAGGCCACAACTCGAGTGCTGTGCCCAGCTCCGGGCCCCCCAGCTCGGGAAGGACGTGGAGATGCTTGAATGCATCCAGAGAAGGGCAACAGGGCTGGTGAGGGGCTTGGAACACAAGCCCTGTGAGGAACGGCTGCGGGAGCTGGGGTTGTTTAGCCTGGAGAAAAGGAGACTCAGAGGTGACCTCATCACCCTCTACAAACTCCCTGAGAGGTGGCTGTAGCCAGGTGGGGCTCGGGCTCTTTTCCCAGGCAACAACTGACAGGACGAGAGGACACAATCTCAAGCTGTGCCAAGGGAAATTTAGGCTGGATGTTAGGAAGAAGTTTTTCACAGAAAGAGTGATAAAGTTGTGGAATAATCTGCCTGGGGATGTGGTGGAGTCACCATCCCTGGATGTGTTTAAAAAAAGACTGGATGTGGCACTCGCTGCCATGGTTTAGTTGAGGGGGTGTTAGGGCAGGACTCGGTGATCCTGAAGGTCTCTTCCAACCTGGCGATTCTGTGATTTTCCTGCACCGTTTCTTACTTCCTGGGCTTGAACTTGCCCCAGCAGAGAGGTTCGGGGTGTCTGTGCTCTGTCCCTCCTCCTGCACAGCCCCGAGCTGCTGCTGGCACCCACAGCATCCCTCAGCCCGCCAGGGGATTTTGCTCAGCGGTGCCTGCGGGAATTCCCTCCCCACTCGGAAGGTTTTAACAGGCTTTGTGCTGTTGTTCTGTTCTGTTCTGTTTCCCCCTTCATTGATGATTTCTGGTATTGTTTGACAGAAGCCGGTGTTAACACCGAGAAAAGGATTAAACCACCAACTGAGAAAAGCACGGGAAAAATCTTGAGGAATCAGGGATTTTTTTCACTAAGTTCACCAATTCTGTGAAGAATAAGCAGGAAAACATGATCTTCCCTGCTGTAATTTTGTTATAGGGAGCAGCCTGGGCCCCATGTGTGGGGAAATGCTGTGGGGGATGTGTTTTCTGGGAGCTGTTGAGCACCAAAGAGATTTGGGACACAGGACCAGGACGTGTTTCCCTCTCACAGGATGCTCACCCCTTACCCCACCAGCCAACACAGTCTCCTGAGGCCCGTGCACCTCTCTTAATCTTCTGCTCCAGAAATCACTTGGGTTTAGCTGTTTTCCCCCTAATTTTGGTTCAGAGGGAGTGAAATCTCTATTAACCTGCCAACCACAACAACGAGTGGAGCATCCTGTGAGTCTACCCCTTCTCTGCTCAGGGCTCCTCTCTGAGGCTGCAGCCCAGCCTGAGCTTCGGAGAACTTGTACAATTCGGAATATTACCAAAACCAGGCAAACAAGAGACTCCTTCCCAGCCCCACACACACCCACGGACACATTTACACACAGAGCAATGCTTAATTCTTGTCATCCCCGGGCCTGGGGGCTGTTTATATCCAGCACTGCGTTGTTTATATGTGGAGTTCATCTCCTCAAGTGAAGACAGATTAAGCAGCGGGGTGAACAGACCAGTTTTGTGAACTATGGGATTTCCAGCCTAGAAATTCTGCCAAGACCGAGCCAGACAAATTGGTAGCACAGCAGTGTTTCTCATTAATGTACATGGAAAGTTGTGCCTTGCTGATAATGCACAACAGCATCCAGTTGGGAGGTTTGGGAACCCATCTGGGAGCAGCTATCGGAGCTGTATTCCAGGCTGGATTGAATTGTCTTGCTTTCCTCCTCTGACAGGGGAAAAAAAAAGTGCAGCTCCCTTGCACTGACATCCTGAAATATGTGGGAATATTAGCGAGTGGTGTGGTTTGCTGAAGAGAAATAAGATGATTATACCCTCCCTTCCCTCCCTGCGGCCGTCCCTTGCTGTTTGTGGTTTGCTGGGTAAGTGGTTGTGGTGCCCATCTTCCAGCCCAGGACAAATTATCTCCAGCTTGAAAATAAGATTACCTGCCATAATTGCATGTGGTGGTTTCCTCCGCTGCCGCCAAGTGTGGATGCTGATGCTCGGATTTGCGGGTTGGCTGCTTTGGCATTCTGCACGGAGCACTCTCCTCCTCTCCCCAGCACTGTTAACACTTTGGGGACAGCAGAAAAGAGCCCCAGCCTCGTGTCCTGAGCTGGGAACTGGTGCCTTATTCTGCCGGGAACTTCGGGGCGAACACCGGACAGAAGAAAGGAACCACGTCTCTGTGTTCCCGTTCCTAACTCATTTTTTTGTCCTATTCTTTATGCCCCCACCTCCTCCCTGTCTTGGGAAAACGCATTTTAGTTCCAAATCCTTGTTTATGGCAGGCTCTGGAGCAGAGGGTGTGTCTCCAGCGTCTGGCACAAAAGGTTGCAGTCACCATCATCCAAATAACAAGAGGCCACTTGGCCTGGTTGTTGGGGGACCAAATAACAAGAGGCCACTTGGCCTGGTTGTTGGGGGGACCAAAACCCCAGCAATCCCTGGTGGACTGGACTGGAAAGTGCCCAAATTCCCCCGGAATTTGAGTCTTCAAATGATCTCCTGGACTGGAGGCTCGCTGTCGCTGCTGCTCCTGATGTGCATCTCCAGGATGCGGGATTCCAAACAAACACAGCTGTTTCTGTCTCGGTGCCCGGAGCTGCGGGGACAGCCCCTGATAAGGGACACAGTTGTGCCCGGAGGGGCTTTGCCTGCCAGCCCGGCTCCTTCCAGCTTTGCCTCGGGCCCTCCTCGCCTCCCTGTGTGCTGGAGGAGGAAGCTGGCAAAGGGCTCGCATTGTTTGGGGCTGGACAGCAACAGCTCCTGCCTTGGCTGGGGCCGGCCTGGGGCTTCTGACCTGCTCCATCCCCCTGGGGTGAGAGGAGCAGAAGGGATTGAAGAGCTTGGGCTGTCCTGGAGGATAGTCAGGAACCTGCAAAGCTCTCCTTCCCAGCTATGGGTTAAACGTCTCCGCAGCAGCTGAGCAGCCCCAGCCTGAAGCACCTTCCCACTGCCTGCAGAACCATCACTTATCTTATGAAGTGATAATACCAAAAATTTCTATTTTTTGGCCTATTTTGAGCCATTTTTCATCCCGTGAACACCTTTCTCACGGCCCATCAGAGTGATTTATTCAGACCGTCGCCAGGAGCCAGGTGGGGATGCTGCTTGAAGAGCTAAAAAGCTGTGGCTGGGATTATTTTCTCTTTTTTCTGATCGTATTTCTTGAGGCGGGGGAGGATGATGTTGCTGAAGGATGAGAAAAACGTGGGTCAGCCAGTCCCCAAATCAGCCTGAATTCCTGCTAGTAAGTGTCACGTCTCCAGTGGTGCCTGACTGCCGAAAAGGACAGGAGAGATAGCTCTGATTCATGGGAGGGAGGAAGAAAAGTGATTAAAAAGCTTGGACTCAGTTTAGAGATGCCACAGAAATGCCCAGGAATGAGTAAATATGGTTTTGACCCTGAAATGACAGTGATGTGCTTGGAAACACCTGGCCCTGCAGGGCAGCCTGAATTCAGAGCAGGGTCGGAGTTGTGCACCGAGCTGGAGTAAACCTGGGGGAATATTTATGGGCCAGTGAGTGGTTCTCAACTGTTTGGAGAGTGTAGCTTCATCTCACTATCCGGGCTTTTCTTCTGTTCTTTTTTCCCTCGTCTTTCTTTTTGCCTTGTTTTTTTCCCCCTTTCTTTTTTCTTTCTTTTTTCCCTAATTTTTCCTTCATTTTTCCTTTTTTCTTTCTTTTTTCTTTCTTTTTTCTTTCTTTTTTCTTTCTTTTTTCTTTCTTTTTTCTTTCTTTTTTCCTTTCTTTTTTCCTTTTTTCCTTCTTTTTTCCTTCATTTTTGCTGTCTTTTTTCTTTCTTTTTTCCTTTCTTTTTTCTTTTTTCCTTTTTTCTTTCTCTTTTCTTTCTTTTTTTCCCGTTTTTTAAAAATCTTTTTCTTTCAATTTTTTTTTTTTTAAATTCAAACGCCAATATTCCTCTTATCTCTCCCAAATCCTGCTGAGTTACCCCTGATTCTCAGCAGCAGCAGCTGCCTGTGGGTCTCTGGCTGATGCAGAGTGAGCAGCGAGGGCTGCCCTGGGCCTGGAGTGGGATTGCAGAGTGCTCCAACTTGGCAAGAAACTCCTCCAGGCCTTTCAGTAGTTTTTTTTTTTTTTTTCTTTAGAAAAGCACAGCTCTTATCTTGTGAAAATACAGATATTTTCTCCATAAAGACAGAATTTTCCTAGTTAAACATCCTGGCTCGTCTGCTCCGACAAACATCATCCCTTTGTTATTTGGGTTTATGTGCCAGATTTTTATAATTATTAAGTAGGAACAGTGAAAACAGTGCTTTAAGGGACTGGTTCAACTTTATAAAGATCTTAATTCTGTGAAAGCACCTTTCTCACTTGCTGTCCTCTCTCAGGAGTTGCGTAGCAACCACCTGCCCTCTCAGGTCCTGCCTTGAACCGAGTATTTTTTGTGGAGAGGCTGAACTTGACTTAAAAATAGATATTTTACCCCTGATGAGTCATTTTTCCACGGGAAAAACATGTAGTTGGAGTATGGCTAAGCTAAACTTCACAAATTCGATCTACAGTGGGCATTTCTCAAATGTTTTGGGGCTGAGACAGCTGAATTAAAAGCAGGGGTTGGGCTGAGCGACGTTCGACTCCCATTCAGAGGTTTGAGGAGCTGCCCACAGCATGGAAGGGCAATTTCCTCTGGAAGGGGATCCTGCAGAGGGTTCCACCAGGTGTGTGTTTGTGTGGGACCATCCCCTGGGTGAGCTCTGGAACCCCTGGGCTGGGAGATGGAAGGGAAGCCTCAGCTGTTGTGGAGGAGTCCGATCCTTCGCCCAAGTTCCCCGAGTGCTCCTCTCAGGGACCAGCAGAACTTCACATCTGAGCCATGGTAACAGTTCAGACTGAGAGAGAGAGGGTTTGGATTAGATATTAGGGAACAAATCTTTATTGTGAGGGTGGGAAGGCCCTGGCACAGGGTGCCCAGAGAAGCTGTGGCTGCCCCTGGATCCCTGGCAGTGCCCAAGGCCAGGCTGGACATTGGGGCTTGGAGCAGCCTGGGGCAGTGGGAGGTGTCCCTGCCCATGGAATGGGATGAGTGTTAAGGTCCTCCCCGCTGTGATTCTATGACTCTTTTTTTTGTTCAGTTCAGTAATGAGGAGAAAATAAAATACTTGTGGGGCATTTGCCACTTAAAAATTGGTTCTGTCCCTGGGCCTGTTGCAGGAGCCAGAGCAAAGCACCCCTGGTTTGCACAGCTCTGCTGTAAAATACACGGGCAGAGCAGGAAAGACTGAGGAAAAGGTGATTTTCCAGTGCCTTGTAACCTGAGGATGCTTCCCCCAAATCCATCTCCCTTTGCAGAGTCAGTTTCCCCTGGAAGAGGTGGGGAGGGGAGGCTCCCTCCTGGATGCTGAGGGACACCAGGGGAAGGAGGCAGCAGGGCTGGGAGGAGGCTGATGAGAACCCTTTGGCTCAATGACAGCCAGCGTGGGGGAGATGAGAACTCCTCACAGATGCTTCTGCCGAAGGCCAGCACCTGATGGGAGTCGAACCAGAGCAGCTTTTCTCCACTTTTTAAAGAAGTTTGGCTCTGGTGTGTCCGTGTGACCCCCTGAGTCAGCAGCTCGGGTCCCTCCAGGGTGGCACAGGAATAGCTGCAGTGATGGGCTGTGGGTGGAAAAGCTCAGGCTCTGCTCTGAAGGAGCTGAGTTGTGGCTGGCAGTGCCGGCAGATGGCACAGCCCTGATCAGGGGGATCCACCTGCAGCTCCTAAGCACAGCTGCTGCTCCCCCAAACCCAAAGCAGCCCCTGTGCTTCCAGCAGCACCATCCTACAGGGCTCCCCTCACAGTCCCTGAGGTTGGAAAAGCCCTCCCAGCCCATCGAGTCCAAGCTCTGCCCCATCCCCACCTTGTCCCCAGGCCAGAGCCCTCAGTGCCACCTCCAGCCCTTCCTTGGACACCTCCAGGGATGGGCACTCCAAACCTCCCTGGGCAGCTCCTGCCAAGGCCTGGGCACCCTTTCCATGGGGAAATTCCTGCTGGTGTCCAACCTGAGCCTCCCCTGGCCCAGCCTGAGGCCGTTCCCTCTCCTCCTGTCCTTGTGGTTTTTACTCTCCCAAGCCAGCTCAGCCGTGGCTTTTATTTTTGCCCTCTCTCCATCTCACTTTCAGCAAACTCTAAATACCCCTTCATAACAGGGCCTTCACATGGTGCAAATATGTTTAGATCTCGTTATGGCTGTTTTCTCTCATGGGATTTCTCGTGAAATCTATTTGCTAAATGAGACTTTCATCCCCTAAGGCCCTGCAAATTTCTTGTGCAACCCCTGTCTTCGTGTTTTGCGCTACTCCTGCATTTTTTTTAGGCTAAGCAGATAACCTTGAGGCCCAGTGCGATTTTCTTTCACTGTTAGTCCTTTTATAAGATCACGGGACTCTGTGAAATATGGATTCTTCAGTGGTTATGGAGAAAAATAAAAATTCCAAGTATCCCTGAGGAGGGGAAATAAAGGCAGCAGCAGGGTTTTGTTAACATTTAGGCAGAACCAGCCAGGAGAATGACACTGTCCAGATGGAAAGAGCCACTTCCTGGCTGTAAAGATAACTCACTAAAGGAAACATAAGCTGTGGCTGCGCTGGCGATGAGAAACACAACCAGTGCCAAGAATTCACCCCAAGCCCGGTGGGAGCTGCCTCTTTCTTTCCCTCGTGCTAAGGGTTCAAGCTTACTTAGTTGGGAAATATGCCCAGCATTTCCTGAGGAGATGGGGTGGCCCTCGAGGCACAGAGCTCGTGTGGACCCTCAGGAGCTGGGCTGGTTTATTGCTGTGCAAGAATCACAGAGAATTCTGAGTTGGAAGGGACCCACAAGGACCATCCAGCCCAGCCCCTGGTCCTCCCCAGACACCCCAACAACCCCACCCTGGGCATCCCTGGCAGCGCTGCCCAAACGCTCCTGGAGCTCTGGCAGCCTCGGGGCCGTGCCCATTCCCTGGGGAGCCTGGGCAGTGCCCAGCACCCTCTGGGGGAAGAACCTTTCTTGATATCCAACCTAAAATCCCCGTGGCACAGCTTCATCCCATTCCCTGGGACACGAGAGTGTGGATGACCAGAGGGAAGCAGTGTGGGTCTAGGTGAAGTGTCCAGCTCCCTGCTGGAATTGCTGGTGCTGGTCTCTGAAAAACCCTGGGGTTTTTCCCTGGCTGGGAGATGCTGGTGGTGCCCAGGATGTCAGAGAAAGGAAGAGAATTTCCTGGAAACCTCTGTGCCAAACCTGCAGGAGCAGAGTTGTGGTGTCTCCTCTCAGCGATGCCCAGAAGAGCAGCACTGCAGGTGTCACTTTGGAATCCTGTCTCTGCAGCAGGGATTTCACAGCTCCCTTAGGAGGAGGCTGCTTAGCCAAAGGGTGTGAAAGAAAAGCTCACATTTTTGGGTTTGGCTGTGGGGTTGTGTACACCAGGCTGTTTTCCTGGTGAACCCTCTCTGAGCTCACTTCCCGGTGGGAAGAGCTGAGCTGGCTGTGCCAAGGCTTCAGCTGCAGAGCATCTGCTGAGATCACACTTGCCCGTGTCGTTTTCCCTCTCCAAGGTATTCCACAGCCTTTTAAGTCCCCAAAATTAACTGAGCAAATTGAATAGCGGGCCGTAGCTCAAGGACTGTTGGCTCCTAATTTGAGGTGGAGGTGAACACAAGATGTGTCACGGTGCGTATTTAACTCTCCCGATTTAGACCCCCTCGCTGTGACATTAATTCTCTTACTCAGAATGACTGAATTCTTCCCAGGCCTGGTGCTTGCTTCCATCCAGTGGGTGTGCCTCAGACTGGAGGTGTTTCACAGCTTTTCCTTTGTTGCCATGGCAGGGATAAATACTTTAATGCGCTTGGATTTGGATGCTGGAGGTTTTCCTGGATGTCAAACGGAGCCTAATGCGTAGGACAAATTGAACCTGATGTGCAGGATAAATTTAAGACCTGGGAGTTCGGTGGTTTTTTGGTGATGTTGGGTGCTCTGTTCCACCTGGGAACCTTCCTTTGTTAACCAGCCATGGCTGTTAGCTCTGCCTGAATATTGCAAGTTAAATCTTAAAAATATCCTCTATGTGGGATCTATTTTGGTTGGGATTTTTATAGAAGTTTATGAATTTTATTTTTTTTTTCCCTCTCTAACAGATCTGGATTCAAATTCTTCTTGATCATCTTGGCTTTGCAGGCAAAGTGATGTAAAAAGTGGCACTGAGCACAGCTTCTCTGGGAAAACCATGAGCCCGTTTGCAGGGAAATGAGGAGGGGTAGAATCTTTTCTTTAGGATGAGGTTTTGCAGTGAGGTTTTGCCTGTGTCTGTATGTGAGAAAAACAATACAAAAATCAACCTTTAGATAACACCATGTATCTGAAATGGGATTCCCAACCATCCTGCTCACCAGGAAGGATTTCAGGCAGATGTTCCACACAAGCTTTGGCTTTTCCAGCCCTGGCTGAGGCTGGAGCTGTCTCAGGGCCATCTTCTTCTATCAACTCCTCTCAAAGCTTCTCCTTAATCCAGACTTCCTCTCTCTTTTGGCTCAAAACCTTCTGTCACTTTTTTTCCCCCCACTGGAAGCAGCCCAGCAATTCTGCTTTTCTATTTATGGATTTTTTTCTATTGTCCTGACAGAGCTGCTTAGGATCTGGCATGTCACAAGTTCACCATTGTCTTCTGGTCCCCTCGTTAAGGGCATGATTTGTCATGCTGAGCTCTGGAACAGGTCCATGTTGCACTTGCTGGTGCTTGGTCACTCTCTGTAGCACGGTGGGAAGAGCCAGAGCAGGGAAGAGTGGCTGTCCTGTGGGCTGGGGCTGGTTTTTGTCACTTAAATATTCAGTATTTTTCTCCCCTGTGGGTTTTTTTCCCCCATCTGACATGCTGGAGAGGTTGTGTAAGTAACTCATAAGGTTGAAATCACCCAGGAAGAACCTGGGCTCCCATCAGCTTTGAGATCACAGGGGGGAAAACAGCACTTTTTTCTGGAGAAGGATGCTCTGCCTGACAGGAATAACCGCGCAATGTGGGTCAGTGTGACATGACTGGCAGCTCTCCCGGGAAGGAACAAACCAAACAATGTCACGAGTCAACGCTGAGGTGTTTTGTCCAAGTGCCAGGAAAAAGGAACAGGGGAGAAGCAGAGGATGCTGCAGATCGGAGCTGAGAGGGACGAGAGCTGCTGCTCCCTGGGGAGAGGATGGAGAGCTGAGGGTTCCCGTCAGGACGTGGGACAGGGGGGTGGCTGGTCACAGTGACAGGCTGGGGACAGCACTGAGGGGGTCTTGTGGTCACAGCAGTGGGACCAGGGTTGGTCTGTCCACGGTGGGAAGGGGGAGGCTGCGGGGAGGGGCTGGGCCCCGTGTGACAGCACTGCTCTCTTGGGTTTTACTGGAAAAAAGAGACATAAAGGCCTGATTTACAGTGCCAAACTGTGCAAGCTCAGGTGGGACAGGGTCCACAGGGCAGGGGTGGGCTGGGACAGGCTGAGGGAGCTGCTGGGGTTTGGAGCTGGATGAGTGTGAGCTGAGCAGGATGCTGGTTGGTGAAGAGCAGAACTCTCCCTACCCGGTGGGGCTGTGCTGACAGAAGCAGTAGATTTATGAGCCCTCTCCAGCCACTCTAACTCGCCGTGTCACACATCTGACCTCCCACAAACAATCCAGGGGCATCAGCACCTTCCCAAGGGCCTTCAGGGAGCTGGCCTGCAGTCCACGCCGCGTGTCCTCGCCTCCCCTTCGACCCCTTCACCCCACTGAAGGCACTGGGACTGCTTAGGGGTGGGTGAGGGCTTTGTGAGAGTTTCTGGAGCCTGTGCCCACGTGGCATCAAGCCAAGCCTCCCCCCTGAGACAACCTGGGAGCCCCCAGCAGAACCTCGGGCCCTGGCACTTCTCTCTGGCTTCCCAACACCTGCTCAGCGAGAGGCAGGGGGTGGTTCCTCCACAAGGGGGGAAATGGCAGAGTTTTCTGGAACCTTCGAGCCACCCCTGCCAAGGTCTGGAGAGGAGCACATGGACAGCCCCCCTGGGCTCTGCTGCAGCAGCTCCTTTTTCCAAGAGGATCCAGCCCAAGCCAAGGGAGTTCTCCCGACAGCCTGGTCTGTGCTGACAGAGCTGCACCCGTGGCTTTTGGTGCTGAGCTCGTTCCAGATGGCACTTCCCAGCTCCAAACTGGTTTGATTTGCTGCAGATGGTGTGGGTGAGCTGCCGTGCCCCGAGTCAGCCGCTTGCTGAGCCCCAGCTCCTGCTCCTGGTGCTTCACGCTCGGCCGTTCAGTCTCCCGTGGAACGCGAGAGGTGGAGATTCCTCTGTGAACTCCATAAAATCCGTGTTTCTGCCCACTTCAGGCTTCAGTCACTCCCCAAAGAACGTGCCAAGGGCTGAATAAAAAAAGAGGTGGCTGCCCCAAAGGGTTTGCAGCTGACAGGGTGGGGGCTGCAAGGACTAAGGGCAAAGCATCAGCGATCCCAAGTTCAGGCTGAAGTGCCCTGGATTTGTTTAGACTTGGTTTCTCTGCTTCCTCCCATGTGTTTTCCTAATGCCTTCTGAAAGGGGGAAAAAGTACTTGTGAGGAATGTTTGGAGTAAATTGCTGGGAGAAGTTGGAAACACAACATGCAGTGCCAGGGAAGGGATGGAGAACCATGGCCTGGGATGCAGGGAGCTGCTGAATGACACCAGGGAAGGAAGCTGAGAGGTGAAAAACTCTCTGACGAAGGGAATTTGCTGCCTCTGGTGACTCCCTGTCCTGCCTCTGCTCCTGCAGCATCCAACCTCTGCGAACTTTATCTGCTGTCTTTAATCTCTCCTGTTCATCTGCCACCTCCTCCTTGGGGACACCGCTGGCTCCCTCTCAACAAAAAGAGGGAATTAATAATCTCTTAAAGTTTGAGCTCTTGTTGCAGCAGAGAAATAATGCACTGGTAAATGCTTGGCTGCTGTTGGGATCCCACTGGGCCCGAGCAGAGGACAAGGGAGATGGGTGATATAACATGGATGCAGAAAATCAGGATGAGCTGTTGGCGGGGAGGAGGACACGGGCAATCATTTGTCACTCAGAGGCAAAAATAGCCTCGTCTTCATGCCTGGATCTGAGGGTAGTAACTGCCTCTGGGAACGCTGCCTGTGCATGAATGCTCTCAGATATTCAGGCTCTCCAGCCCTCCCATGCTGACAAGGAAAATGGGAGCATCGAGCACATAAAATGTCTCAGGGAGCAGAGTCACCCCTTTGTGTCTCACCAGCACATCCATCCCATACCAGGGGACAGGTCGGTGCCCTTCCTGGGCTGGGAGACATCAGTCCTTCCAGTGGGTCCTGCTAATTGTGGTTTGATGGCACGTGGAGCAGCCAGAGGGTCCCGGTTTCAGGTGCAGGTCCCTCGACGGAGCCCCGCGGGCTGTGGGGGATGAGCTGCCTTTCTCTCCTGTTTTTCATGTGCCGATAAGCTCGGCGTAATCCGGGGATGAAGACACACAGGCTATTTCTGGTCTCGGCCGAGATCTTCCCATGCCTGAGAGGCAATCTGCCTGACTTAGCATTCCCAGGGTGCTGCCAAGCACAGCAAAGCACGGAGGAAGTGGCTCCTGCCTGCACAAACAGAAGGCCGGCAGGAAAGGGAGCCAGGCTGATGCCTCGTGAGACATCCCAGTGCTGAGCCTCTGGTTGTGTTTGGCCTGGGAGCAACGCCACAGTCCCATAAATCAGCCATTTCTCCTCCTGAACCCCACAGCCTGCTGCCTGCCTCACGTTGAAGGTGGCTGGGGAAAGAATAGATGTGCTGACCCCTGTGCCCTTCTTCTCAGCACATAAAGCAAGTCTGGAAATGGGCAGGTTCTTAAAAGCTTTTCTTCCCTCTTTGCTTCTCCTGGGTAGAGAAGACAAACTGGTATCGTTGTACTCCTGATTCTCTGCGCTCTGACGAGAGAGCAACCCAGAATATTTTTATTGAGAAGGGCAGAGAAAAGATGGAATATGAAATCTCTTCATATTGAGATTTTCCTGACTGTCTTGAAGTTAAAGAAGCGAGGAAAGTATCCTCTGCTCTCCTTCATCTTCCTTCTGTGTGTGTTGGTGGGTGTTAAAGGTGCTTTCTCCTCCTCATTCCGAGTCTCCTGTTATTTATCTCGTCCCTGTTGTTTCTTTATGGCCCTCCAAGACATTTTCTGGCAGTGCTGAGCTAAGAAATGACAGCCCAAAGGGAAGGTCCCCAGCCTGTCCCTGGTGCTGATGTCCTGCACAGGTGACGGGGGTGTCAGTGGTGGGATCAGGCCCTGCAACATCTCCCCCTTTCCCAGCTCGTGTTCCAGGGAGGTGAACTCACAGCCACACACGAGATCTGCAGCCACAAAATCTGCAGCCACACGCGAGATCTGCAGCCACACACGAGATCTGCAGCCACACTCGAGATCTGCAGCCACACACGAGATCTGCAGCCACACACAAGTCTCTGAGGGGAAAACACAGTGGGCGGATTTTTGAGAAGGGCCGGGATTAACCTGCCAACCTCTGCAGCTATAGATAGAGAGATGTCTGATAGAGCTGCTGCCTGGGGGGCGTGGGCAGAGGGTTTTCATGCCCGAGGGTGTCACAAAAGATGCAGCAAAGGTGCTGGTGTTGCTGAAGGACTCTCTCCCTCCAGTGGGGAGCACAGGCTCATCAATGTGTGTAAGGAGTTCAGTGTGTGCTGCACTGGGCTAGGCAGGCACGGCCAGAGCTGGGATGAAAATGATTTCCTGCACTCTCAGAAGGGATTTCCTGCTCTCCTCAGTCTCACCTGGCTTCTCCAGTCCTGCTCCTGCTCCATCCCATCTGCATTCAGGCAGTGCCTGCAGCCCTTGGGCAGCACATCTGCGAGAACTGACCCTTCTGCAAGGCTCCCTCTCCCCCTGTCTAATCCTTGATTTTATGTTTTCTGGTCATTTCAGCCATCTCCATCCCCTGCTGGAATTCTTCTCCTCATTGAAATGTCACAGCTCAAGGGCTAAATTTTTCCCCACAGTCTCTCCCTTCTGTAGGTGCAACCTGTAGAGGAGGGGGATTTATGCCCGTGACGTTCAGGCATCTCCAGGGGGTGTGTGCGGCCTGCACTGAGGCAGCTTTGAAAAGGAGGAAGGCGTATTTTAAATAGCTTGATCTAAAATTGATTCCAATCTGTCTCTTTATGGCAGCAGGCAAAAGTAATACCATTTCCAGGCAGGTGAGGAAAGCTGCCTGATGTGGAATTTGAGTGTGATCATGACTGACACGGATTTTGGGAATGTTCCAAGGAGGAGACACGTACAAAAGTAAATCCTCTGGCAGCTCAGCAGCAGAGTGGCTTTACAGCCTGGGTGAAAGATTGCAAGTGGGGACATCTTAGGAACAAACAAAGCTTCAGAAAGGCTCTGTGGCAGGGATGTGCATCTGTGGAATACGAAACTGAGCCCAGGGCTGAGAGCGCCCTGAGCAGTGAGCCCGAGAAATGAAAAACACCCCAAAACAAGCGCTGCAAACCACCCCAGCAGCTTCCTGGTGCTGCCTGTGCCCCCCAAACAGGGGGGACACCCAGGCCACACACTGCACTCAGAAGTGGCAGCATCCCTGGGAGGAGGAGGAGAATGCCCAGGAGGAATGACCCGTTTGGGCAGCGTGCCGTGGAGCCCATGGCCTCCCCTGCCTTTTACTCAGAAGTGATTCAAAAATCTCCGCCGGTAAATGGAGAGGCACCTGATTCCCATGGCTGATTGTCTTTTCCTGAGTGGTTTTGTTTCTGCACTGGTAGTTTTACAGTCTAAGCAGGATAAGAATGTAAAGAGGAAATTACTGTCAAACAGACCTTTCTAAATTGCTGTCAGTGATGGCAGGAGATGAGCCAGAGAGATCCTGTTCTTGTCAGCCTCGCTGGAGTAGCGTGCTGTCCTCATTCAAGGAGAGCCCTTGTCTTTTTTAGCTGTGTGTAGGATGAAGCAAATAGTAAGTCATGTAAATGATTGATTTGCTTTGCTGCAGATGATTGAAATGTGGCGAAGTGGCAGGAAAAAAGGAGCGTGCAGTGCTGGGAATGGATGAATAATGAATGGGGAGGCAGTTTGCTGGTGAGCCGTGGCTCCTGGTTTTCAGCTGAGCCTTCCAGGGCTCCGTCACGCAGTGACACACGGGGAGAGGTGGGCACAGCCACGAGGGCTGTGCCCAGGCAGCGTTGGTGACACGTGCGTGGTGCTGGCTGCTGGGTCACCCCTCTGGGACCTGCCTTAGCTGCACATCTGCACGTGCACAGCTGCAGCAGGGCCACAGCCTGCGCTGAACACTGCGGCGGGAGGCTGCTGAGTAGCAAAGTGTGACTGAATGAAGTTTCAGTCTGGATTTTCTCCCACATCACATTTTTGGTGTTATTTCCCCGCTGCTGCTGCTGGGCTCCCTTTCCTTCTCCCTCCCTCCAAACACTGCTCTCACCTCTCCGATTCTTGCTGTCAGTCCAACAGCGGAAGCAAAAACCATCCTGGATCCTCAGGATGGTGGATGGTTGGACTCCTGGGCCTCCCATCCGAGACAGGACCACAACCAAGGGTGGGATCTCACGACTGAAGAGCACTGGCCCAGATTCAGATGCCCTAATTTCCACCTTTGTCTCTGTCTGATGTTTGCTGTTGGCAGATGCTGCTGAAAGCTGTGGGTCTTCCCACGGACCACAGGCTTGTAAATGAGGCAGAATTTAGGTCAGCTGAACCTGGGCCAGATTGTGTTGAGCCATTCATTTGGTGCAGTCCATCCCTTTGAGGGTGCATCCTCCTGCCTCACAATGTGGCATCTGCTTCCTGGCAGGGGTAAGAGAAAAGGAACTTCTTGGCCACCAGATTTTCTCCAGCTGGATGGAAAAGCAGTTTCTGTCCTGCCTAGGGCACACAAGTTTGGAGGAGTGAGCCAAGATATGTGATGGACACAAAGAGAATTAGGTGTGAGGATGTATCAGCAGCGATCTCTGCTTACTCCCAAGCGACAATCTCAGAGTCTTTCCTGCCCTCAACTTTTTTGCAGGTAATTTTTCAGAAAAGCAGTCCTTAGACATTTCCTCACACTTCCATTTGGGGAACAGAAGCTGTTTTTTGGAGGTGGGATCATCATCTGCAACTTGTAGGTGGCCTTCAACTCTTGCTGTTCACCTGCTGTGCCACAGACCCTGCTCCCACAGGGATGGTTATCCTGCACTCATCCAGCTCTATCCACATTTCACCTTTCCAGGCTGGAAACAGTTAAATTGCCACTCTTCTGAGGAGAAAAACACACGCCTGAGGTCTGTAAACCTCACTGGAAAAAGTTGGGTTTAATTTTAGCTCACTGTGCTGAAGGCAGGTCCCGAGGTTATGGTCCAGGATTTCCAGGGATTAAGTAAAGTAGGGCACAAATTATCTGGGTCATGGAAGGTCACCTGCTGCCGTGCACTTGTTTCTCAGCCCTCTGGGCTCTGCTCCCATGGGAGCTGGTGCCCTGGAGCTGTGGGAACACAGGGCATCGCATCACCCACCGCTCATTTCCCCAAAGAAACTAATTTCCCCAAAATAGTGGGGAAATATAAAAATAAAATTAAAAAATTTAGGTATTTTCATTGAAATAAAAGCAAAATGAAGTGAAACCGTGGAGGGGGAGTTTGGGAAGGACATCCATTGTGGTGCTGGATTCTGGCTGGAGCTTCTGTCTCCAACCTGCGTGCTGAGAAGGCCAAGCAGCTTCAAGAATCATAGAATAGTTTGGGTTGGAAGGTCATCTAGTCCCACCCCCGACAAAGAGCAGGGACTTTTTAAACTCAGTCAGGTTGCTCAGAGCCCTGTCCAACCTGGCCTTGAACGTTTTCAGGGATGGGGCACCTGGCACCTCTCTGGACAACCTGTCCAGTGTTTCACCACCCTCATCAGGTAAATACAGTTTGGAATTCTGCTGCCCCTTCCAAAGCCTGAGCACCCTTTCCATGCAGAAATTCCTGCTGCTGTCCAACCTGAGCCTGCCCTGGCCCAGCCTGAGGCCGTTCCCTCTCCTCCTGTCCCTGTTCCCTGGGAGCAGAGCCCGACCCCCCCGGCTGCCCCCTCCTGTCAGGGAGTTGTGCAGAGCCACAAGGGCCCCCCTGAGCCTCCTTTCCTCCAGGCTGAGCCCCTTTCCCAGCTCCCTCAGCCGCTCCTGGGGCTCCAGCCCCTTCCCAGCTCCGTTCCCTGCCCTGGACATGCTCCAGCCCCTCAGTGTCCCCCTGAACTGAGGGTCCCAGAACTGGACACGGCCCTCGAGGGACCTCAGCAGTGCCAGCACAGGGGACGAGCACTGCCCTGCTCCTGCTGTCACCCCCCAGGTGCCATCAGCCTCTTGCCCACCTGGGCACACCTGAGCCCCTTTTGACCAACACCCCCAGGTCCTTTTCCCCTCAGGAGCTTTCCAGCCTCTCTGCCCAGCCTGGAGCTGCAGAGAATTGTTGTGACCCAAGGGCAGGGCCAGCACTCAGCCTGGCTGAACCTCACACCCTTCCCCCAGCCCCTCACTCCAGTTATTCAGCTTCTTGGCAGTGTTCTGGACTGGGCTCCAAACCTGCCCCAGCTCCAGCCTTCCCAGTGGCCTCTCCAGGCTGGGCACAGCTGGCTCAGGAGCTGCAGGAGTGTGGGATGTGCTGGGAAGGGGCTCCCTGGACATGAAACAAATGGAGACATCATTAGCCCGGAACAGCAGAGCAGGAAGGGAGCTGGACAGGCCAGCTGGAGTGTGTGAAGGCAAATGGACTGGGTGGGAGGGAAGGGAGGCCTGGAAGGTGGCTGCGTTTGTCTAGACAGTGTCTGTAATGATTTTTTTATTATTTATTTTATTTTTGTAACTGCTCTCTCTGGACAATCTGTTGCAGCCAGGTCCTGGCAGGACTGGCAGCCCCTCCTGGGACTGGACTGGGCACCTCAGAGCTGGTCCATGCCAGAGACAGCAGCCTGGTGGGGAGGGGGCTGTTTGTCGTCAGGGGAAGAATAATGATGCACCTTTCCTGGGACATGGGATGTTTCTCACTTGGGCTGCCTCGCTGAGCTGACACTGGGCTGTGTTGGCTTGACAGCTGTCAGTCAGAGTGGCTGATGTGCCAATTAGCCAGGCCCATCAGCGGCTTTGGGATTTGTTGTCAGGGCTCTGTTGGCAAAAGCAACCCTGTGAGGTTGCCCAAAACCCAACCTCCTCCTGTCCACACCAGACTGGCAGGAACTGGGGCAGCACCTCCACTCTCAGCCCCAGCAGCCTGAAATCCCAGTGAGTGTGCTTTTGCTTGGCCCCTCTTCTGCAGCAGCAGCCTGTCTGAGTCTGGCATTCCTGTCTGTATAATCTTTTCTTGTTCTTCTGCTGCCTTTTGCACTTCCAGAGAGCACAACTCAGTGCTTCTCATGAGGGAAAAAAAAATCCCATTTTGGAGCCATGCTGTTTCCTGACCCCCCCCCGGTCAGCAAAGCCTCTCCAGGACTGTCCAAAGCTTTGCTGTACTCTTGTCTGGGACAGATTTTCGCTCCACAAGAGAGCATTCCTCATAATTGAATCACTTTAATGCTTAATTAGAAAAACGCTGTGTTTCCTTGGGGAAGAGTGAAGCACACTGTAAGTGAGGGCAGGCAAGGCACCACTGAGCTCCTTCAGCCCAGCATAGCATCCCTGTGGGAATGCAGTGGCAGAGCAGAGCTCTCCGAAAGTGCAGCTTGTTACTGGCCTTTTTTTGCCCTTTCTTCTCCCAGGACAGGAGGCTGGGGGGAGCTTGTGCTGAATTTGGCTTTCTGTGAGGTACTGGCTGGAGAAAATGCTGATTTCTTCTTCTGCACAGCGCTGGCGACCTGGAGAAATCAAGGGAAGGAGGTTGTAGCAAGGCGGGGGTCGGGCTCTGCTCCCAGGGAACAGGGACAGGAGGAGAGGGAACGGCCTCAGGCTGGGCCAGGGGAGGCTCAGGTTGGACATCAGCAGGAATTTCCCCATGGAAAGGGTGCCCAGGCCTTGGCAGGGGCTGCCCAGGGAGGTTTGGAGTGCCCATCCCTGGAGGTGTCCAAGGAAGGGCTGGAGGTGGCACTCAGTGCTCTGGGCTGGGGACAAGGTGGGGATGGGGCACAGCTTGGACTCGATGGGCTGGGAGGGCTTTTCCAACCAAAATGATGCTGGGATTCTCTGAATACCAGGAGGCCTGGCCTTTATCCAGTGGTGCTCCTCTGGCCAAGGTGCCAGGGACAATCTGGTGGTTTAGTGGTGTTGGGAACCATGAGAGGTGGTCCCCACCTAGCAAAGTGCCCATTTGGATGTTGATGGTGTGGCAAACGTTGTATTCAGTGGGGAAAATAAAGGTGGAAAACTTGTTTCCTGCCCCAGCTGGCTGCTGTGGTCATTTCCAGGAGTTTCCCTGCTCTTCCAAGCAGGACTCCGGAGTGAACTTCATTTGGAGTGAGCAGAAACGAATCTTCTTGAGATGACAATGGGCAGGGATTGCTTTCCATGGACGTGGTCAGAATCTGGCTCACTTGATGGGTGTTTAAAACCTGGTTTAGTCTGTGGGAGCTAAACCCCACCAGAAGGTGCCTGAAGTTCAGTGGCCACAGGAATTGTGGAGCACCAATGGCTTTTCTTTGCATAAAAGGAGCTGCACGCAAGGGAAATCGATAATTATCGCAGCGCACATTTTTATGGCTAACGATTTGGGTTGTTCTGAGCGGCAATAGGAGCTGCCTGTGGGTGCGTGGGTGGAGAACAGATACTTAGGAGATGCTATAATTTGTATTCCTGCTTTTGCTTGGCCGGGTCTGCCATGGATCTGCTCTGCTCCGTCGCTTGTGCTGCGCTGGGGTTTGTAAAACAAGAAATTCCAAGGATTCGGTCACCCGGTCGCAGCCACGGGGACCGGGATCGTGGAAGGTGTTTGCCCATTTATAGAGCCGGAAAGCTGTGTCTGCTTGGCCTCCCGTGGATGACCTGCAGCACCAAAGATCTCAGCTGTGAGCTGGATCCCACTGTCCCCCCTCTCCCAGGCAGCTCTGCAGGGCTGTGGGCATTTTCCCTGCGTGGTTTCGGTGTTTGGGAAGATGCTCTGCGCCTTTTCTTTCCCTCTGCACCCTCCCGTGCCTCGGAGCTGCCCTCAGCTCCTCCTGGCACCAGTTCTTGCAGTGCCTGTACCCCTGAGCACAGCCCACCGGTGACAGCCATCCCTGACCCCCTCTGCTGCTAAGGAAGAGCAAAATGAGACACGTGCTTCCTCCCTGCTCCCCCGGGTGTCTACGGAACCCACCAAGGCTGGAAAGAGCCCCAAGAACACCACGGGAATGTCCTCCGGGGGCTGGGCGGCCCCACTGCCACAGGGGACGGCAGCCTTTGAGCCCTCACTGAAGGGACATCAACAAATCAGGGGGAAAAAAAGAGCTTCTCTGCCCAAAACCTTCCACGTTTATTCGCAGGCATGGCTGGTTTGTGGATAAGCACTTGAGCAGTTGTCAGGGCGAGCTTCTGCAGCCTCGGGAGGAAAGGAAAGAGCCTTGGAGAGGGTGAAACGCAGCCCTCCACCCCAGCTCCATGTTGGGTTGCTACTGTTAAAATGTGACTAATGCTAAAAATAATTCCGGTGTTGCTATAGAAACTTGCAGGGTTGCTACGTGTGAACCTGGAGAGAGCTGAACCCTCCTCAGAACATTGTTTTTCCCTTCCCCTCAGCCGTGTTCACCCCAGACAGGACGAGCACAGCCTTGCTGGGTTGCCACAGCTCTTTTTTTCTTGTGCCAGAGGATGGGTGGGAGGTCATTATTTTACCTACTTCCATCTCTCCACTTCTATTCCTTCCAGCTCCTTCTGACACAGATTTTTGAGTCCCATCTCCTGCTCCTTCCTCAGCTCTGGTGAGGAGCAGGTCCCCCTCCTGCTCTCCCACCTCCTCAACCCTCTGCCAGGTTTTCCCTGCTCTCCATCTGTAGTGGAGGGAAAAGGATCTGTTGTGAGCTTCCTGGAGGCCTGGAGGTGAAAAGTGCTTTTGTATTCATTACCTTCATACCAGTGCCCCAGTCTGCCATCCCCACCTTCCTGTCCCTCCCAGCTCAGGGAGCTCCTGTGCAGGAAGCTGGGGTTTTCCAAGCTTTTTAGAAGAAACCAATCAGGGGATCAGTTCGTGTTTTTCCAGGCTGGAATGACAAATGCTGGAAACTTCCACTCAGTTAGGGAAAGAAGCTGGGATTAACCCAGTGACCGAATGACCAGAGCCCCCGAAGGACAGTCCGGCTCCTTCACAAATTATCCTCCAAGGCAGAGAGAACTTTCCCCCTCAGCACTGCCGTGGCTTTTTCTCAGCTTCACTGAGTGCTGTGGCTGGGAATTTGGGAAAGAGCAGTGACCTCGTGTCTCTGCTCCAGATTTACAGCTTGTCCCAAATACGAGGTGGAGCCGAGTACTTGTGGTCAAATTCACTGTCATGACAGTGTCTTGCAGCAGTGACCCGGGGATGATGCAGAGGAAAGCAGACAGAGAAGAATTTTTGTTTCCCAGAAGAGAAAAAAAAGAAAAATCTTCTTTTAAAATCCTTTTCAAGTTTGTTGCTTTGAAAGCCTCTTTCTTGCCCTGGGAATTTTAAAAGGATTGTAGGATTTTTTTACCTCACACCTGAGGGTTTGCATCCCTCTGGCATTGATGCAAGTCAACTCCTGGAGGTGATCCACAGCAGTAGGGGGTCTGGAGGCCTTCCAGTCCTACCTCTGCTCAAAAGCAGTTGTTCCCTGTTGACATCCACAACCCATTTCTCCATAAACCAGGCTTTTGGGGCTGCTTCATATTGGAAAAAGCCTTTCAGCCCTTGCCTTTCTGATGCTGGAGAGGCAAAAAGGGCCTGCTCTCTGCCAGGCTAGCAAGGGCTGCTTTTTCTGCCTTATTTTTCAGCTCCTCCACCAGTACCCAGACTTGAGAGGGTGCCAGAGAAGGGTTAAGAATAGAAAGACAGATGAGGCAAGCTTCTGGGAACTTCCCCTGTCACTGAGGCACAGGAACATGTGTTATTCCCTGCCCCTTTGGCAAACACGGCCAACATGACTCTCCCCACCTACACACGTTTGCCAGCTGGTCTTCTTACTGTCTGTCTTTCAGCATCTCGAGCTGGTCGAACCTGCCCTGCAGCCTCTCCACCAAATCCTTCTCCTGGCTCGCTGCCACCTCCTTCCCCACCTTTCTGTAGGGGAGAGGGTCTTTCCCTCCTCAAGGAAAGATCCCACGTGCCAAAGGGGACAGGTTGTGTCCCATCCCAGCCCTGTGTCAGCTCATACACAGCATCCCTTGTTTAAAACTTGGCAGCCCAGCACTGCTTTGCAATCAGAGGAGTTTTGCTGTTGAACCATCAAATAGTTTGGTTAAATATCAAGCTGTGATCCGGCTTGTCCAAACATCGTCGAGGCTGGATGGCCTCTTGTTTGGGAAGTGGCTGATGAACCAGAATCCAAAGATCTAACGTGTTTTGTGGTTTTTAATGTGACTGTTGGACTTGAGCTTCTTTCTTCGGAAGTGATTAAAAATAGGATCCATGCTTAGGTCAGGCAGGTTTGGCGAAAGAAGGATCAGCCCAGACGTATGAATTGGCCTTAAACTGAATTTCTTGAGAAATCTGAATAAAAAAAGCCCAACAAACAACGTTGGCTTTTCTCAAAGTTGTTTCCATTTTCATAACCATGTGCAGTTTCTGATGTCAAGCTCCTGACAGACACTGTCCTTTGGGAATTCCAGTCTGGCTCAAAGTAGGAGCTAAATCGCAAGGAATTTATTCACAAAATTTATGGCCAGTGGCACGGATGCCAAGGATTTTGTTGCAGGAGTATCTGACACTTCTGTGCCTCGCTTTTTCAGTATGCACAGTAATTAATGCACCAACATAAGTTAATTAGGGACTGAAGAGGCAAGGATGTCTCTGAACTCCTTTCCTTGGCTGCAGTTACGATACCCAAGTCCCGACTTAGTCTTTTAACCTGGATATTTTCATCCAGATGGAATATTGGGAACTGGAGTTGTAACTTGAGCTCTCCCTATTCCTCCTGCGGATTTCTGGAGGAAACCCAAAAGGTACAGAGCTGGAGTTCCTTCAAAGGACTCTGGACCAGAGTGTCCTAAAAGTAGGATGGAAAACTCCATGAGAACCAGCTCTCTTGTGGTATCCCAATGTTTGGTATCCTCATCCCATGTAAATATAAATAAGCCCTTCCAGAAATCTTGATTCATATTCAATTCCAAAAGTGGCCCCAGGCCAATGTTTCTTTGGGACAATTCCTACTGAAACCCTCCCAGCCTCAGTACTCACCAGCTACCAGAGCATCAATCTTGGACTCTCCAGTGCAGGGAATGAATTTGGCAAGGGGGACATCGCTGCTGTGTCACCCCAGCGGAGAGTTTCAAAGGGAGGAAGGAGTGTTTTGATCTGCAGGAACGGGGCTTCCTTTCCAACAGAACCTCGTGCTCTGTCCCTATTTCCTGTGGGTAATCCATGTGTGTGCTCCCCTGCCTCCATTTTCCACTGGTAATTTGGATGTACTCACACACTGCTCCTGTCATGCTTCATCAGTCTCCTTTTAATTAGGTGGTAACATCATCGGGGGAGAACATTTAGCACATAAGGCAGCTCTAGTACATTTAATGAATAATAACAAGTGCACTTTCTCAATTATTTTTTTCCATTCTCTTACAAAATAATGTGTTGGTGGCTTGTTCAGCAACCTGCCCCACGCTCTGCCCCAGGGATGGGGGCCTGAAGGGGCTTAGCCCCTGCAGTTTGTGTTGGAGGCTTGGGATAGACCCTCTGGCAGAACGGGAATGCTCCTGTGGGGTAGCACCACTTCTGTGTGGGCAGGAAGACAATCAGAATGGCTTGGGTTGGAAGGAAGCTTAGAAAGATCTCATTCCAACCCCCTGCCGTGGCCAGGGACACCTTCCACTAGACCAGGTTGCTCAGAGTCCTGTTCAGCCTGGCCTGGGACCCTTCCAGGGATGGGAACAGCTTTGGGTAACCAGTTCCAGTACCTCACCTCCCTCACAGTAATTAATTCCTTCCTAATATCCAATCTACTCCCACTCTCTGGCAGCGTGAAGCCATTTCCCCTTGTCCTGTCGCTCCATCCCTTGTAAAAAGTCTCTCTCCATCTTTCTTGTAGGTTCCCTTCAGTTCCCATCCCTTGTAGGTCACAATTATGTCCCCCCCAAGCTTCCTTCCTCCAGGCTGAACATTCCAAATTCTCGTAGCTTTTCCTCACGGAAGAAGTGTTCCATCCCTGTAACCGCCTTGGTGGAGTCCAACAGCTCCATGTCCCTCCTGTGTCGGGGAAAAGGGGATTTCTTCTCACAGAGAGGTGCCCTTGTGAACTGTAGGCAGATCGATGTGACAGTCACAAGTCCAGGCTGGGGTACCTCAGGTATCTCAGTTTCTTGTGTCTCCTGGCATTGGGTTGTTCATTTTTCTTGGGCTGCCCTATTTCCTCTTGTCTCAATTATCATCCAGAAAGAAAAAAAAAAAAAAGCAGCTCAGGGATGCTCAGCTTCTCCTGCAGAGCTCTTTGAGATCCGTGGAAGAAAGCTGTCATATCTTGGGAAGTAGTCACATTGAAGTGGTAATTCTTGGTGTTTAAACAGGATCTGATGACAGATGGGATTGAATGCAAAGCAGCTTGTTATGAGGTTTTAATAACTGTGACAGACCTGGGGAAAGTGGTGGTGGGGGGTGTGAGTGATCCAGAGAAGGCAGAAGCACATGATGCAGGATGACAGCTGATGGCATTGCCCGGGAGGGAGGATGGATTATGCTGCAAGAAATTTGTGTGAGTGTTTTGGGGAGAAGGGAAGAGGAAGGGAAAAAAAAAAAAACCCAAACAGAGGAAAACTCCACGTTCCCACTGTTCTGCCACGTAACAGAGCTGCTCACGACAGCACAGCAGTGAGTGCCAGGTAATGTGGCCTCTAAATATAGGGGGGAAATATGTCAGTGTTAGTGTCAGGTTGGGAATTAAGGGAAAAATAGACTCTCCTTCCTGTCAGAGCTGGGGACTGCAGGATTTGCAGGCTGTAAACCACAGGGGATGTTCTCTCCCTCGTGTGTCTTCACTCGTGCCCACTCTGTCTTGCAGTGTCTCCCTGAGGGTGAGGACAGGATATCCCTGGGAGCTGAAAATCCGGGCTTTGTGCTCTGTGGGGAGCAGTGGTGGGGCTAAGCCCTTGCGAAGACTCTGCCGTGCAGTAGAGAGGGATGTGGAGGATGCACCTGCCTGGTTTTCCTGAGGAAGAGTCTCCTGGGGGTGGAGGTGTTGCTTTGTTGGTTTGGAAGGATCCCCCCTGAGCTCTGTGATACCTGCTCAGAAAGAGAAATCACAGCACCCTTCATAGAATCCCAGAATAATTCAGGCTGGAAAAGCCCCCCCAGCCCATCGAGTCCAAGCTGTGCCCCATCCCCACCTTGTCCCCAGCCCAGAGCACTGAGTGCCACCTCCAGCCCTTCCTTGGACACCTCCAGGGATGGGCACTCCAAACCTCCCTGGGCAGCCCCTGCCAAGGCCTGAGCACCCTTTCCATGGGGAAATTCCTGCTGGTGTCCAACCTGAGCCTCCCCTGGCCCAGCCTGAGGCCGTTCCCTCTTTTCCTGTCAAACTAAATCTCGTGGTGATGAACTCAGTGCCATCAGTAACCCTTGTTTGGACCCAGTGCCATTAATAACCACGGAAAAACTCAATATAGTTTTCCACTGGGCTTGTGCACATCACCATTTTGTCTCAAATCACAACAGCTTGTGCTTTAAGGAGCTGGGATTTGCAACGGCCCAGCATTGAAAATGAGTCTGTGACTGGGTGTGTCTTGATCTATTAATTTTTTGGCCTTTTGCAGCTGCCTCAAGGTGCTTGTGCCACCCCAATCTTGGAACTGGTCTGAGCTAGGAACACCCCAAACCCACCTGGGGCAGTTTGCAGGGGGCTCACAGGTTCCTCCTGGGACGCAGAGCAGAAAACAGCTGCCTCTGCTTTTAACTCGGAGTTTCACCCAAGCAGCAGCTCCCCTTTTGTAGCCTGCATCCTTTCTGTGGGAGCATCCGAGACGGGCCCCGTGGTTCCCATGAGCTGCTCCCGCGTGCCAAGAGAAGAGGCGGCTCCTCAGCTGGGTCCCACTTGCACTCTGCTGCTTCAGGAGAGGGGATTGAGTTAAAATGGAGATCGGGAGCTGCCCAATTTCAGCAGTTCTGGAGTCCTGAGAGCTGGGGAGCTTCAATGACTGAGCACAGCAGGAAGTGGGTTGGCTCCAAGCCTTCAAGGCTGCAGGGATCTGTCCTTATATGTAGGCTCCCTCTCTGGGTATATCTCTGGGTGTGTATATATTCTACATGCATAAATTCCTATATCTCTTTTTAGGTCATTCGAGATACTTCCTAGTCCACGGCAGTTCCTAAAAAGAAGTTGTACAGCCTTCAGCCTGCTGTTGAGGAGCAGATGATGTTCTGATGATCATTCCCTTTCCCAGCCAGCTTCCTTTCATCTTCTGGATTTCTTTCATGGGGAATTTTCCCCCCCTCTCATGCTATATTCTGCTGAAGGCAGCTACATGGAACTGGAGGCTCAGTTGATCTTTTTGCTCGTTTCCACCCACAGAAGTCTGTCTTTTATAACATCCTAAATACCTTGGTAACAAGATCATGGGTCTTGATTTGAAATCAGTCTTTAAAAGATCTTTTTTTCTCCCCTTTCCTTTCCCAGATCTGAACACTATCACAGGGGTAAAGACATGCACCTGCCCACAAAAGACTGAGAGGCTTTCAGGGCCCAGGTTCCCTTTGGTCCCTTTTCTAACAGGGAATTTAATCAGGTTTCTTCTTCCCCTGAGAACATCTCTGGTAATTCAAAGCATTGGAGTGGAGGAGAAGACTTGGATTTGGCTGTCACTCAGAGCACAGTGACACCAGGGTAAATCCTGGCATTACCTTCACGGGATCTTGGAATCACAGAATCATGGAATGGTTTGGGTTGGAAGGGACCTTAAAGATCATCTGGATCCCACCCCCTGCCAATGGGGGTTTGCTCAGGTCACTGATCCGTGGCTGGGCGGGTTTTATCCCACTCTGGGCTCTGCTTGGGCCGCCTGAGAGCACCTGGTGTGTCCCCAGCTTCCACCTCCCAGCCCAGAACCTCCTTCCCCACAGGCAGAGCTTTGCCCTTGCAGTCAGAATGGGGGCCAGTACAACCTCAGTCCTTTCCTTTGCTGGAGCTTCTGGCCATTCTCCAGTCTCCACAGCAACGCCTTCCGAAGGCCTGGCAGGGGATTAGGGATAAATATGTGTAGGAAAGGGTATTCTTTTGATGGATGGAGGTCTCTCTTATTAGAAAGCAAGTAAAAATAACACAGAGAACAGTCTGCAAGCTGCTCTCTGGATGAAGGTCTGGATTATTAGACTCTCAGCAGAGGATCTAAAGTTGTGTCAGCTTTGCATGGCTGGGGGTGGGATGAGATGAGCTTTAAGGTCCCTTCCAACCCAACCCACTCAGTGATTCTGTGAATGTCCAGGTGTTTGTAGGGCTGCAATCTGAGCAGCTCCGGGTCCTTGATGGATGGTGACGTTGGAGGGTGCCTGATGTCATCGCAGAGTTTCAAGCAAACCTTTCCAACTGCTTTGCACAATCGTACAGACCTGTGAACTGAACCAGGGATTCTTGTGAGTAATTCTGGTAATTAAAGTGACGCTGGAACTGGAAGGTGGGGTCAGCAGTTCCTGGGGCTGCACAGCCACTCAGACATCCTGTGCAGGGGGCGAGGCAGGGAGTATCAGTAACACCACACAAAGATTTGCCTTAGTGAAGGGACTGGGAATGGCCTGAGGTCATCCAGCACAGCTCTCACTGCCTTGTAAAACCCTCTGCTTCGTGAGCACAGTCAGATGTGACTCAGGCCCCAAGGTGATCCCTATCTCTGCCTGCTGTCCCCCAGGTCACCCCCTGCTTTTGGGAACTGTCAGCAAATTCTGACTTAATGAGCGCGGAGTCCTTCTGGATGAGGGTGTGGGGGGAACATTTCTCGCTTTTCCAGATTCTTCCTTCTCTGTCACAACAGCTGGGAGCTTTCTTTGCCTCGGTGCTTAATCACTGTGCTATCAGAGTGAGGAAGGCCTGCTCTGCTGCCCGCCAGCGCAATTCCCAGATATCCAAATGGGAAGTTGGATCCCAGACCCAGCCAGTTCTGTGAATCAGACCTTCCCTTCCAATCTCACCCTGCAGACTGCATTTGGGGTTGACGTGGTGTTCTCGAATCCCACGTGCTTGGGTTGACCTCCAACGGCATCCAGGGAAAGAGCGGAAATTCACTGACGTCGGTCCCGCTTTTCGCTTTTCGTTCTGTTCCCAAAACAAAAGGTGATTCCAGTGAGCCCTGGGGGTTAATCCCGGTGGAATGGGAGCAGGATGTGGGCTCCAGCTGGTTTTAGGCTCTGTCCTCAGGATCTGTGAGGCTTTGGCAGTGGAAACTTTGGCCTTTCCGTCTTTGTTCAGTTGGCATCCTCATCTCCCAAGGACTTCACGTGACAGGGAGATTTTGAACGTTTTTAACACTCGTGGCCACGAGGCAGACAAACTCTAGTGAAGGAGAAGAGCCATACAGGCTGATGGTTATTTTCCTTGGAATATCTGCCAGGCCTTTTGCCTGTCCATCCATATTTCCAGCCAGCAGACCTTGTAGCCAGGTGTATCCAGGTTCTGGGTAGGCACCTGGAATCAATGGGACAATAAGTTTGCTGAATGTAATGATGAGTTCTCTTTTGGGGAAGGATATTTCCAGAGAATAGCTCATGTTGGGACGAACCCCACGCAGTTCAGGATTCTTCACTGTTTCCCCTTGGAAAGCTGAAAGGCACTGGCAAATAAAATGCATTTTCGGTTCAGGAAACAGGATGGAAAGTTGTCCTGAAAAATCTAAATTAAGGAAAGTAAGGGCACCAGAGAAAAGAGTGAGTGACCTCACCTGGAGAAGAGCACATTCCAGGTGGTGGGAGGAAAACCCATTTTCTGAGAGGAGTGTGGCTGGGCATTTTTCAGCTGAAGGATCCCTGAGAGAAAACAGAATTATATCCACTAGGAGGTGAAACTTAAGATAACCACACTAAAAAAATCATGATGATGTAAAGGTTTTTTCTACTTCCAATGTTGGGGTTTTTTTCCTTATCTGATCTCCACCTGCAGCTGGGAGTTGGCTTGTTTTTATTGTGTTGAAAGATCTGGTTTGCTTGAGATCCTTCCAGTAACATTTGCAGCAAGGTTTCCTTCCAGATTGTTGTCATTAGTTCTCAGACACAGCTGGATCTGGGTGGAAATTCAGCTCTCTGCCACAGACATTCTCAGTGACCAAAATGCAGCATTGCTGGAAATTTCTAGGGACAAGACAAACTGAAGCAGATTTTTCCCAGACAGGAGAGTGGATGTGCCCTAGTGCAGGCTTTGGAGAGGACATCAAAGATCATTTATACCCCTCAGCCAGGGCAGAAACTCCCAAGTCCTTAGATATTATTGAAAACGAAGAGGCAGAGAATGTTTTTCAGCTTTAATTTGGGGCCAGCCCAAAGGGATACCCAGGGGAGTGGAAGGGGGCAGGAAATGTCAAGGCAGGGCTTTCCAGCACTGCTGAATCCTTTGCATTTTGTGGATGATGCTTAAGAGAACATTTTCATTTTCACGGTACATCAGCCATGTGCTTTGTGCCCACAGACAAAACTTAAATGCCACGTCCTTGCCCAAAGGAGTCTTGTATTGAACTGAGTGCTTTTATTTTATAGGGACACGTGTCTGGTGAGAAACAAACTGCACTGAGTTTTTCCTCCCTCTCACGCGAAGAATTATTGCACACGAGCTGAAAGTGGGCCAGCTGGTGGCATTGTCAGGTTCTCAGAGCCTTCCATCTCTGCAGATGCTGCCCACAGGGCACAGCTGGGCATCTCCTCGGAAATATTAGCAGCAGGCTTTCGGAGGGGAGCAGCTCTTCCCCATTCCTGCCCTTGTCTGTGCAGGCACCGCTTGTGTGGGTGGGTTTGGACCTTGGCAGCTGTGGAGCCACGCCAGGTGAGCTCTGGGGATGGGTGGTAGCACTTTCATTTAACTTTCAAACTGTAGCCACAGGGAAAATGGAGCAAATTTGTACCCAGGAGTGGGCTTATCCTAAAGGCTCCAACATCCCGATGTGAGGGAGTTCTGGAGAATGTGAAAAGAAAAGGAGACACCGGGTTCAAAAGCATCTGTGGGGATGCAAACTCACACACTTGCTTTTAGTGTGGAATATATTTTATCCAAAATTCCTCATGACACGATGCCCTCAGCATCTGCTTCAGGCAACCCTTTTTTTCCCAGCAATCATGGAAAATTTGCTGCTTTGATTCGAGAGCTGTGCTGTGAAAAGGCGGCTGCACACCTGGCGGGGGAGAGTCACTGCTCTCAGTACCATTTGTTTTTTTTTTTTCTTTCCCCAAGCTCAAGCTTTTGAGATCATTTAAAGCTGAGAGGTTTGGTTTCCTGGTCATTATTTCTCCCAGCACTTGTTCTACCATGCCTGGCATTTCTGTTGGCTTCCTGCTAGATAAGCTGCGCATTTTCTATATCCAAGCAGATAAGAGAGTGGGTTTGGATTAGGGATTAGGAAGAAATTGTTCCCTGTGAAGGTGGGGAGGCCGTGGCACAGAGAAGCTGTGGCTGCCCCATCCCTGGAAGTGTCCAAGGCCAGGCTGGACAGGGCTTGGAGCAGCCTGGGACAGTGGAAGGTGTCCCTGACCTGGCAGGGGGTGGGATGGGTGATCTTTAAGGTCTCTTTAAACCCAAACCATTCCAGGATTCCACGGTCGTTCTCAGCCAAACACATTTTTCAGTGCTGGGTGTTTGGGAATGCCCTCACTGGGTGTTTATCTGCCCTATTCCTGTGTCCCCTCTGTGTGTTGGGAACAGCCCCTGCAGTGTTTGTGGAGAGCAGGACCCCCAGCTCTGAGCTCCTCCTGGAGGTTTGGGGGACAGGTGGTTGTGTGCAGCTGCACGTCGATGTTTGCACAAGGACAGCAATAAATTTCAGGCTCTCGTGTCCCTAAATGGTGCAGTTTGGCCTGGGATTATGTCCCAGCCTCAACAACTGTTTGTTAATAGTTAAGGAGGGCTTGACAGATTCTTAACTGGTTAATAAATAGCTCAGGGAAGAGAAGGGTTCTTTTCTAAATTACAGGTTAGTTTGCTTTATTTTTAGTGATAAAAATTATCATTATCCCCTGCGTGTGCCTTGTAAAATTTCTCGAGAGCACAAGTGAGTGACAGGCCAGTGGCACTGAAATCACTTGTGCTCTTTTTCCTGTGTTCAGCCAAGGCAACTTCATCTTAGTCTCTCACATCCTATGAAATATGGTATAGGATTGAATAGGCTGTCATAAATAAAGCTTGAAAAGGCCTGTGCAGCTTGGCCCCAGAGCCTGTCCTCTTGCAAAATCCAGGATTACGAATTCCAGGTGATGTCATCTCAGGTATGAAATCCTTCCAGCCAGCAGAGATCAGGTTATTTTCCTAAGAGCATTCCTGAGATCTGCTGCCTGTGATTCCGGGATCCTGGAATTGGTTTTGTTTCTCCATCTGTCGGAACAGCCCCGGCAGAGAGTGCTCAGTCTCCCATCCCCCTGGATTATTTGGTGAATGTTTCTTTCATCTTAGATCACAGACAGACAAGCATCAGCTCACGAGGTGTCATGTACCAGCTACTGAATTTAGAGCTGCAAGAAGCAGAAAACACAGGCTCTGCTTCTTTAATTAGTTCCTGCATCTGCTTTGTTAGCTGATCAGAAGCCCAAGAGCAGAAGGAGTATTTGGCCCAGGACACCGATAGCCACGCAGTGAGATCATCAACAATTCTTTCCAAAAGGGAAGGTTAAGGAGTCCTCCTCCGAGGTCCTGAAATAGATTTCCTGCTGAAAACCCAGATAGTTTCACTTTTTCAGTATCACCCGACCACTTCTGGCCATTCTGTGGAGGGTTGTGAACCTCGGTGGAGTTCCTACCCTCAAGCACATGACTTCCAGTAAACCCTGGGGCTGGAGTTGAGGGATCTCCTGCTGTCTCACAGCTGTGTCCCCCCTGAGCTGCTGGTCCCTGCTCTGACCGATCTCCCAAAGGACCAACGTGATCCCAGCATCCAGAGGGTTCGTTTGCTGGTCGATGCAAAGCCTTGAGTAACGTAGGGACAGGGTGAGATCAAAGGTTCTCGTTTGTGGTCTTAGTTTGGGGAAGGTACTTTGGGGTTTGTCAGCAGTGGCACATGGAAAATTCTCCTTCTGCGAGCAGGAAAAGCAACATGAATCAAAGATTGTGTGGCATGGGACTTCTTGTAGTGAGTTGGTGGCTCTTGTGTGCGGGACTGAAACTGCAGCCAGCGTGGGTGTTTTTGTAGGGAAACGTAGGGAGAACAGATCTGTCTCATGCAGATAAGGGTCATGCTGTTTTCTTGGAAATACCTGATTCTCTAGAACCACCAACTTCTGCTGCCCGTGTCAGCCTGCCTGTGGGACGGGGTTACATCCATCCACACTTACTGCTCAGAATGAGAGCAGCCAGCCTGCTCAGCTTAGTATTGAGTTAGGAATAGAATAATTGCATGTGTTTAGTTCTCAGTAAGATAAAATCAAGATCTGGCATGGTTGTTTTAACCCTAACAGCGTGCACAGACTGCAGTTTAATTCTAAGCACCAGTTCTAAGCTGCATGAATGCCTGGGGTTAAGAACAGGACTGACGATTGTGGGTTGTGTCCACATCCTGCCTAGCACAGGGTGTGTTTAGGGCTCCCTTTTCTAAGTGCATCCTTTCTATCTTTAGGCTTCGGGTTGAAAAGGTCTCTTTCCTGAACTGCCCAAGGGCTGCAGTGCAGGTGCTGGGCTCAGGGGGATTTATTTCAAGGGCTGCTGATGATTTCTGGGCACAGGGTCCCTCTGGCCCTGGGAGCACTCGATTGAGTCCCCGATCCAACCGTGCTCAGCCACCACCAGCTGTCCTGCAGACTGATTTAAAGCACAGATTTACATCACAAACTCTTTGCTGGAAGCACCACACTATTCCTGTCCTGTGCCAAGGCTTGACTGTGAGCTGGAGCAGGGGCTTCTTTCTGCAACTGGACCAGTTTTTTTCGCTGGCTCACAGGACTCCCAGGGTAATTTTACTGATTTGGATAAGAAAAGGAGGGGTGTAAGCACATTTTGGCAGGGCACGAGGGTGGGAATGAGCAGCAGGGGCTGCAGGCACCTGAACCTTGCACTGCTGAGTGCTCTGTGCCCAGGGCTGAGGGCAGAGAGCTGGCAGGGGACAGAGGCTGGGTGATGCCACCCAGCAGCCCTGCCCTGTGTGCCCAGTCCTGGCATCGTTATCCCAAAAGGGACAAACTGGAGCAAAGTTAAGCCAGGCCTGGAATGCAGGGGTGCCACCTGTGCAGACACCAGAGCAGCACTGTAATTGTCAGGCCCAGGGATGTGGATCTGCCCTTGGCACGTTGTCCCTGCTCAGTCACGCAGGGAAAACTGTCCCAGGTGAGCTCTTTCAACTCTCTCCAACTTTTCCTGATCCTGGGAGGAGGCAAGTGGAGCTGAGGGCCCCACCTTGTAATTAAAGGCATCAGAGACAAGGAGCATGGAAGACAATAGTTCCTAATGAGCAGCTGCCTGGGTTAAGTGCCAGTTTTCCCTCTGGGTGACAAGGTGAGGGGACGGCAGAAGGAAGGAGGGAAAGGGAGAGAGGGACAGCCAGGTCTGCAGCTCTCCCTGTCCCCCTGGAGAGGGACATTTGGTGGCTCCCAGCAGCGACTCTCAGCCCATTAATTCCAGGCAGTTTCCAGCCTGGAGGCACAAAGCAAATACCCACATGTCAGACTCTGTGCCCTTTCCTGGAGCCCGGAGCAGAGGCTGGAGCACGTCCTGGTGCCTTTGATTACACTCAGATATTCTGGCTGTTGCTCTGTTTCTCCCCTTGCCCTTCCCCTGCCGTGACTTCATTTTGGGAGAACAAGGGGACTATTCTTGGAGACCATCCTCATCCTAGAAATCATAAACCTGGCAGCTGTCCTGGCCCTTTTTCTTGGACTTGGCCCTATCTGCAACGCTCGTGGCACATCAAAGGAGCCAACACGTGCTCCCAAAGGGTTCTGCTCTCTGCTGGGGACACAAGTGGCCTGTCCTCACTTATCAAGCTGCTCCCAGAGTCTGCTCCTTCTGTTTTACCGCAGCCCCACGGCCAAAAGCGTCTTTAAAAGGCAATATTTGAGAAATAACCTCAGGCTAGGATCAATCACAGGGAGCAACATCAGCACGTGAATAATGTGGATAGGAGAACCAGGAATTCTGAGGGTGGGGTTTGAAGGGCTCTCGCAGCCCTGAGTTCCATCTGTGTAAAATGACAGCTGTGTGTGGTATTTTTTTTGTTTTGTTTATAATTTTAAGAGTCTTTTTGGTTCGCCCCTCCATTAGCATTTCCTTAATAGGGATTTCTTTCTCCCCACCAGCCCTCTTAAAGATGAAGAATGAGACAAATCCAGTGTGGGCTGGGTGGGCTGCAGGCTGTGTCCTGCTCCAGTGTTTGTCACTGGCCACCTGGGGACAGGGAATAGCCACGGCCTGGCCACACGCTGCCCACTCAGAGGCAAAGGAGAATGAGGTGCTGTCACTTCAGGGCATCACTTTGTGTCCACCTGGGCACACTCATTGGGAATTCGTCCTATTTGGAGAAAAAATAAATCAGTTAATTAAAAAAATTACTATTTATTTCACTCCATCCCAGGCTGTGCAGGGAGTGATCCCACGGCACAGCAGCGGCGTGGTGAGAGCAGTGACTTTTCACTCTCACACAGCTGATGGGATGGCAGGGCAAGCACACAGTGCAAAACCTCAAAGCTGCACAGATTCCCACAGCACGGGCCCGGTGAAAAGTCTGGTGTTGCGTGGTTCTCATGAACGTCATTAACTCTGCTCTGAGTCACCTGGGACATCGACAGGCTGACCATTTCCAAAGCAGAAGTGATTTTACCACAGCAAAGCCGATACCAGAGCACGTGAAATGCTGAGGAAAAGCCTTTTCTTTACACAGCATTTCAGAGTTTTTCACCAAAAGCTTTGTTATTTTTGTGGAGTGGATTTTTCACTTGGAGTTGAGCGCTTGGACAGAAAATCCACCTTGTTTCCGTGAAATTTTGGGGCAGCACTGTCTCAGTGAGGGCTCAGAGAGCAGGGCTGGGTGAAGGAGCACGACCAGCTCCAGCAGAACCCCTGAGAAGAGGCAAAGTGTGCCGTGAGCGAGTGGCTCTTTGCTTCAGTGCTTTAGCAGATTCTCTCTGTGAGCCTGGCTTATTCCTGAGACTTTATTTCGCTCCAGCCAGCTCAATTCCACACTGACCCCGGGCACAAAACCCACCGGAGTGGGGAGGTCAGTGTGGGCCGGGTTTGGCAGCCCACTGCTGCTCAGGGAGGAGCTTTGCTTCCTGGGGTTAATGTCCCTGATGTGGGACTCTCCGAAGGGCTGTGGGTCCAGAGCCTCTGAGCAGCAGATCCACGGGGGCGTGGCAGATTTTTGGGATGACGGAGCTTTTGGGAGGACGGGCAGTTTGGGTTTGGGACTGGGAAAATCTGCAAAGCAAAGGGTGGGAGCTCTGTTCCTTCGCACATTTCTCCTCCTGCAGCTGGGTTTTTGGGGGGTGTGTGAGGATCTGGGAGGTGTTTTCAGAGCAGGGACAGGGGAGCTGTGTCTGGGTCAATCACCCAGGGAATTCCAGGATCCTTTCCTGTGTTTTCCCACCCTCCTGTAGCCAACCTGCAGCCTCTCTGACACTGGGAACAGATTTGCCTGGAGCTGTTGGGCCAAACCTGGCACTGATGAAGGGGTCACTGCCCCCCACCCATGGAGGAGCTGGTGGGGGTGGTCACGGTGGGAATGACCCATCTCCACGGCACAGGAATGACCCTGCAGCAGTCCCACCCTGACAGGCACCGCCAGCACAGGGGGCAGACGGGCCAGGGAAGCTCAGGGGCCTTTGGAAACCATCCCTGCAAGGACATGGGGCAGATTCAAGCTGCCCTTGTGTCCTCTCCTCCTGGAGATGTGAGAGAAGGAGGTGCTCCCACAGAACCGATGGAGCACGGCCCCGACTGGGGCCTTGTCCTCGCTGTCCCAACCCACCCACGGCTCCAACCAGCACAGCACAGGTGTAAAACTATAATATCTTCCTCTCCAAAGAAAAGGAAAATGTCCTGAAAACATCTGCAGGTATGCTGGAAGGGCCCGTGCCAGGGCAGAGGGAAGGATTTCTCCTGGGGGTGTTTGGCCACTGCGGTGGCACAGATGCACGGAGCTGATAATGTGCTCTGAGTCACTGCTCAAACACAGAACTGGCCAAACCAGTGCTCAGGGTATCTCAGTTACCACGGCCTGGCTCACTGAAGGGGGGAAAATGAATGATTTTTTACAAGGAAACATCAGTGCAGTCAAATGCTCCCAGGGAATCTCCCGGCCACGGCCTCTCTGGGGAAGCAAAGAGGAGCCTTTGATGTCCTGGTCACAATTCAGTTCAGCAGCAGCATTTGTGGCTGTGCTGTTCTGCTGATGCTTTTCTTGTAGCTTTTAACCCCCTGTTTCCACCTCAGCAAACCAGTTCTTGCCTCTGCTGAACAGATGTTTGGATGAGGATTTGTGGGAATGGGAAATCCCGGGAGATGCTCTCTGCTGTAATCACGGAGTGGGGTCGGAAGGGACCCCGGGAGGACATCCAGTCCAACCCCCCTGCTCAGGCAGGTTCCCCCAGAGCAGCTGTGCCCTGGCTGAGCTCGGGGAGCCCTGCACTGACCCACAGAGGAGCTGCCAGGAGTCTCTGTGCTGTCCCTGCTGCTCAAATTCCGGCCCCAGCCAAGGTCTGAGGAGAGTCCTCTGCACACCCCGTTGTTGTTCAGGTCGGGGCACATTCCTGGGAGCAGCACTTGCCCTTTTACAGCTCCTGCCTCAGCTGTGCTGTGCTGTGGTGTTTTCCCCCAGTGACTCCCCAGGATAAACCTTTCCTGTGATTAACTGCCCAGGTGGGCTTAAAAGTGATAAAACAACGGGGCTGAGGTGGGACAGGAGGAGAACAGAGACACGTGGATGGTCTGAGCTGTGTCTCTATTTTCCACACTCGGTGCTCTGGGCTGGGGACAAGGTGGGGATCGGGCACAGGTTGGTCTTGGAGGACTTTTCCAGATGAGTCCGTGGCTCTCAGGCGGTGCCTCCCTCCCCACCAGGAAGGTGTGAGGCACCTCTGTTCTTCCTAGGTGAGGGAAAAACGTGGGGGTAAAACAGGAAGGATTTCACTGTTCCTTGTGGGGGTTTAAAAAGCCTCCTCCATGAAAAAAGAGGCCCTCGAGTTTAGATTTGCAGCAGCCCCAGCAGTTATCCAGCTGTGCTTAACATCTGCAGCTCCCAAGGAATCTCTGCGTTCCTTTCCCGCGCCTGTTGTCTTTTCTGGCAGTCCCAGGTGTGTTTGGGTGGTTTATTTGCTCCTCTGGATGTAGGTGACGCTGGTTTTTAAACCAGCACATCCCAGCTTGGACAGAATCCCCCCGGACTTGCGGATAAGCAGCGTGTGCTGCTGGGCCTGGCGTGGAAGGAGAGCAGGGTCAGCGGTGTCTGGGCCAACCCCTCGTCTCCACAAGACCCACATTTAGCTGGTTTTGCCTCTGGAGACCTGGCAAAGTCTGTGCCACTTCCGAGCGTGCTGATGCACCTGAGCTGGGGAAAAACACAGGGGGAGTTAGGGCCGGGGAGGAGCAGGGTGAGGTTGTGTCCAGCTCCCAGACCAGGAGCCATCCCACCCCCCTGCTGGTGCCTGGCTGTGTCTGAGGAAGGCTGTGCTCTCCTCTGAGCCCCTGGAAGGTGCTGCCTGGGCTGTGTTTCCCCTCCCAGACCCTCCTGGTGGCTCTGGGGAGTGCTGTGCTGTGCTGTCCTTCCCTGCAACAGCTCTGTGAGGTGTGAGTGCCTCACACTCCTGCTCCGTGTGGTGTGAGCAGCCCCTTCCCAGCCCCTAATAACCCTCCTAACTCATAGAGAGGGAGGGAGGTGGAGCAAGAGCATCTTCCTGCCCCGTGGGACACCACAGCGGGGCTGCAGGGCTTGACCCGAGTCCCCAGCGCTGCCAGCAGGGACCAGCTGCTCCCAAGAGACAGGTCCTGGCCTTCCATTTTAAGCCTCTTTGTAAAAGGAGGGCTCTTTTCATTTTTCTCCCCCCACCCCCCCTTCTTCTTTTGATGCCAATCTCTATTGTTTGAGGAAATTTTTGCTAGGAAACTGGGACTGGGGAAAAGGAAACTCGAAGACAGAGCAGCCAAACCCTTTGCAGGAATCTGCTCTCTTCTGAAGGTTAAAGCTTGTCATTTTTCTGATTTACTGGAAATGATTGGTGTTTCCTTTGTTCTCCTTTGTGGTGGCTGCTCTGATAAGCCCTGAGGGATGCTTTCCTTGGACAGATCTGGAACTTTTACAGCAAAAGAAGTAAGGAAAGTAAACCTATGCCCTGTTATTCCCTATTCCATTTCTGGTAAAGCAGGGATTTTCCTTGTTTCAGAGAAGGATTCAGGACTCTGTATCTATAATTTTTGAGGGCTTTAAAAGGCTGCAGACCCTGAAGCACCATCCAGCCCAGGCTGCTGTGATGGGAGTGTTCCGAATGCACTGTGTGGTCTGACCTTTGGTTTTTCGGAGAGTGGCTTCTGGGACTGACACAGCTCAGAGATGGAGAGGTTTTGGAGCCTGATGTGAAGTTTGCTGGGAGCCCAGAGCCCTTTCCAGACAGAGTTCAACCCTGAGACCTTTCCAGGACCAGGGCAGGAGAGAGCTGCAGCTCCAGGCTGAGCAGGACTGCGTGTGGCCCAGAAATACAGAGAGATGCTGCAGGTCAACCCCCCCGATAAAGGAATAAATCTCGCTGATTTTAGGAATAAACATCTCCTCCCAGGCTGGGTGAGGGTGGTGAGTGCAGAGGGTGGACTTGGCCTGCCATGGTGCAGAACTCGTGCCACGTCAGGTGGTGCTGCTGCCACTCAGTCCTGTTTTTTCCTGAGGTGGAGCCCACTCACACCCTGGGAGCTGCTCAAGGGGTGCCATTCCCTGGCTGTGCAACAGCAAACCCTGATTATCTGTGCCGGGGTCCCACCTGTGCCAGGGTCCCACCTGTGCCAGGGTCCCACCTGTGCTGGGATCCCACCTGTGCCGGGGTCCCACCTGTGCCAGGGTCCCACATGTGCCGGGATCCCACCTGTGCTGGGGTCCCACATGTGCCAGGGTCCCACCTGTGCTGGGATCCCACCTGTGCCGGGGTCTCACCTGTGCTGGGATCCCACCTGTGCCAGGGTCCCACCTGTGCCAGGATCCCACCTGTGCCAGGGTCCCAGCCACCACCTCCCTGGAGTGTTCTGGGGCTGTTTGGGTTTTCTGGAGCACCGAGATGTGTGGGAATAATGTGTCACGGGCATCCCTCCGGAGAAGGCAGAGCCTGGGCTCCTGTGGCTGTGCTGAGCTGCAGGGCAAGCCTGGAGGGGGATGGCACCTGCTGTGGGCAGCTCTGCTTGGAGGGAGGAAGAAAGGGAACCATCCTCTTGCCGTTTGGGGAGAGCTTGGACCAAAATTTGGGGACAGCAGCTGAGTGACCCCGTTGTCCAGCCCTCCCACACCACCACCCACGACTCAGGGGCCTGTTCCTGGCCATGCTGAGGTTTTCTGTGCTGTGCTGTGAGGTTTTTTCCAGCCTGAGGTAGCACAAGGAGCCAGCAGCTGGGCTTGGTACCACCCTCGTGCCTTCTCCCTCCAGCAGGGTGACGGCCTTGCCACCAAACCGCTCCAGGTGACCCAAAACCCTGCCCTAGTTGGGTTTGTTTGGGTTTTTTTTCAGCTGGCCCACGGCTGCCAGCAGCATGGTGGGGGCAGCTGGAAGGAGACACGCGGCAGCACTGCTGATAGAGGTCCAGGTGAAGGACTGAAACACCTGCTGGCACCAGGAGAAATGTTTGCTGTGGAATTGCACCCTGAGGTGCACGTGGCTGCTCACATGCATCATTTCCTCATCATCGCCAGATAAAAAGGCAGGTGATGGATGGGCTGGTGCAAGCCAAGAGCGGAGTGAAGGCAGCAGGCTCAGCCCGTGCCAGGCAGGGGAGATGGTGTCTTGCAAAGTGTCCTTAACACCAAGAGGTATCACAAGTACCGTGAGACGTCTCCCCCTCTTTGCTGCTCGGAGAGCTATAAAAGATGCTGCTTCCTCTTTTATTTAAATAAAGCACTTCAGTGGCAGCGTGCACTGCGAGAGTGGGGCCTTTCCTTCGGGAGAGATGTGGGCTTAAAACACACGGAGTGAACTCGTGGTCACAGGAAATTCAGTGAGTGGTTTTCTGTTGATTTTATCTCATTTCACCTCAGCGCAGCTCTTGCTCTGGGCAAGCCCTGTCCAGGCCAGAGGATGCCCTCAGGGAGATGAGCGAGAAGAGGTGCACGATGAGAACTTGACTGCCACAACCAAGGGACTTGGAGCCACATTTCTGCTTGCTCCAAGGGGAAAAGAGCTGAACCAGCTGGAAGATACAGGGGTTGAGTGCCCCTTCCATGCTGTGCCCATCAACGCAGTTTTCCTTCAGCTGCAGAGCTTCTGCCACCAGCTCTGAGATCTCTGAGCCAGCCAGGATGGTCCAGACAGCCCCACACAGCCCAGCTCCAGCTCACCTGCAGGCACATCCCCATCCCTCAGCACATCCAGGGCCATCCCAGATCCACCCAGGGCGTGTGACACAGCTGAGCTGTCCCAGCATCACCTCCCAGGCTGCCCAGGAAGCTGTGTCCACCCTCCACGTCCCTCCCTGGCCAGTGTCACCAGCCCTGCTGTGGCTCACCTCCCTCCTCTGGATGGGCACTGAAATGGGAAAACCTATTAAAAAAACCTGGGGGAAAGGTTTTATAGATATTGCTGCTTGGGGAGGCCTTGTTTTCCTCCTAAATCTGGGTGAGATGCTTTGGGAAGCTGTTTTCCAGACACTGCCGGGCCCTTGTCCTGGGAAAACCAGCTGCCAGGAGTGCTCACGTTGGTGTTGACTTCAGGAAAGTCAGGCCACTGCTCCCCCTCTGGCCTCGTGCCGTGATGTGCCAGTGTTCGTGAGCATCCAAAGCCTGGGATGGGGCTTTTCAAAGGGAAAGGTTGAACATCGTCCCAAATTCTGGTTCTCTGGCACCACAAAGGACAGGCTTTAAAGTCCTCCTAAGTTTTGTAACATCTGAGATGTCTTTGAGCCCAAACCCAGCCTGGGGGTGGAATGAATCCAACGTTCTGCCTCTGTGAGACAGCTCTGGTTGCTGTGGCTCCGTAAGCGTCCCCAAATCCACGTGGGGCTGGAGCAGTCGTCTTTCAGCTGCCTCTCTCAAGGTGTCTCCCAGAGGAGGACACCAATCCTGTGTCCCCCTCCAAGTCACAGAGGGAAAAACACTGGGATTCAGACCTCAGCCTTGCATTTGGAAAAAAAAAATGGCCAGTGCAGGTGTAGCAGGATTCTGTGACTGCAGAGATTTCCCTGCCCGTGACAGCAGGGATGGAACAAAATGATCTTCAAGGTCCCTTCCAACCCAAGCCATTCCATGATTTATTGGAGTCTCTGTAAAACCCCGCTGCGTGACTCAAGGGTTGTTATCTCCAGTCTGAACTGTTGAGTCTCAAGGGGGTGCTTTGGATTTTTTTTTTTAATAAAAATATCCTGTCTTTATTCAAGAGCTGAGATAGAAGGTTCAAGCCAGTATCCCCTGGGAAAACTCTCAAATTGGCAGCTAAAACAGAAATCCCAGTAGATTTGAAGAATTACTGATGCTTTATAGGAGAATCACTGGTATTTATAGAACGTGGACGTGCATTTAATTTGGAGACAGTCGTGCAGATGTAGCAGAGCTTGGCACTTGTTTTATTTTGCTGGTAAGGGTGCACAGGAACAGGAGAGCCGTTCATTAGGACTTCCTGCTTTGTTCCTCCTGCCTCTGCCCTGGGTGCTGTCCTCGCTCAGATCTCCACCTGCCTGTTCCTGCAGTGCCCCTGAGGTCACTCAGGGCTTCACACCAGTCCTTGTGCAGCGGTTTAGGATCCCTGGTACAGTGGTTTAGGATTCCTGGTTACAGGCATTTAGGATCCCTGATTACAGTGGTTTAGGATCACTGGTTGCAGTGGTTAGGATCATTGGTTGCAGTGGTTAGGATCATTGGTTGCAGTAGNTCTGGAACCAGCCTTGGGCTTTATGATGTCTCCACCCAAGCCCCAACCCCTTTTCCCCACAGTGGGGCCGCAGAGGAAAGGCTTGGCTGGAGAGTTGCTGGGGGCACCAGAGGGCAGGGAAAGACTGAAAACTGCCCCGTTGTAGGGCAGCAACGACGGGAGATCCCCACAGACTCAACTCTGGTCCTGCTGTCACCCCAGGGAGCTCCAGCTGCTCTCACAGCCCTGCTGAGCCAGGAACCCCTGGCTCCCCAGAAGGGTTTTCATTGTTTCCATGGCTCTTGGTGAGCACACAGCCCCGGAGTGGGGAGATCCCTGCTGAGCTTGGTGCTGGGCTGCAGAGAACCAGGCAGGCCCTGCCCTCTGGGCGGCTCTCAGGGGATAATTTGATTTTCATTACACACCAGCACTTCTGCACCGAGCCTTTTGGGCAAAAGGTCTAACCTGAAGCCTCTTGCAGGATTTTTTTTTTTTAATTAAAGCAGCTACTCTGATTTTTTTTTCCATGGCAGGAAAGCCAGCAAATCTCTAGGCTACCTGCTAGAGAAGAAAAACCAGGCACCATATGCAATGTAGCTCTTGCTCTATCTCAGAAATGCCGAACTCTGGGAGAGAATTCGTCCCACCAAACGCCCACTGAGCACATTTTTTAAATCTGGTTTCTCAGCCTTTCAGGAAAGGAGAAGCAAAATCTTCTTGCCTGCTGGAACTGGGCCCCGTTTCATGAAATTAAATGGCTAAGGAGGGGGAAAAAAAAATACATCCAAGGCAAAGATGCTATTCTCAACAAAGGAAACAGTATATGCAACAGCTTCTGCAGCATTCCTGCAACATGATGTCTTTCCCTGCAGAGTCTCAGTCAGGAATTGATTGTCTGAGCAGAGAATTGCTCGATTCAGAAAGGCTTAAGGCACACTTCATCAACTGTTTGCTAAAAGGATGAATAGATGGGCATGTGTGTGTGTAAATCTGTAAACCATGTCTTGTTCTGCCCCGAGGAGGACAGCTGAGGTTGGGTTCTTTGCCACTCGTGCTCTCAGGGCTGGGGATGAAGGCAGCAGTGTCCCACGCACGGGGCCGGGATTCGATGCCATGGCTCGGAAGGAGAGCCTGTGGGCAAGGGGAGGTGGCACTTGTGTGACAGCCTCAGCTGACAGAGGGGTGACAGCACTCCTGCTCTGATGGGTTCTCAGTTAAGGGGAAGCCTGGTGAGTCTCTCTCATGTGGGTTCTGTTTTATCCCAGGTTTTTCGCAGCTGATGTGTGGATGGTGATTTGAGCTCCTGGTGGCACCACTGCTGTGAGCTGTCACTGCCACCACTGCTGTGAGCTGTCACTGCCACCCCAGCCCTTGCGCTGCCATGCCCCTTGCTGCCCTTCTGCTCGGGGTGCTCTGCTCTTTGGGCTGATTTGGCTGGAATTTTGGTGGATTTCGCCCCGCTGGGGGGTTCTGGAGGAGACCTGGGAGCTGGCACCCACCTCAGAGCTGGGAGAGGCGCTGCAGGAGGGCCCTGCAAGGACCAGGGGTCCCCTGGGAGATGCTGAGCGGGGAGGGGAGGGCTCAGGGGCTGGGTGACCTGGGGAACTGCCACACGTGTCCCTCAGAGAGCCCTCCTGCTCCCAAACTGGCCTCGGGGCAGTACTGGGGTGCCAGCAGGAACGATGCTCTGCGCGTCCCCCTCCTCGGAGCAAGCCAGAGGAGCCCACAGCAGGAACAAACCTGAACCCCTCGGCCAAAGACCTGCTTTCTGCCAGCTGAGGCTGTGCCAGGGGGGGATCTCTTCTAGGAAAACCCCCAGAGAAAAGCTGTGGGACCACGCAGCAATCCCTGCAGCGCCCGTGGGAGCAAATGTGCACCCACAGCCGAGGCTGAGGGACATCCTGAGCATCTCATGCTGGTTTGGGCTCTCTCCATAAATCCTGTGGGTGTCTCAGGCAGAGATCACAGTGACTCTGTGTCCCTGGCTCGCCCCATGTGCATTGTCCCTCTGAGGTGACACGCTGGGGACAGTCCCTGTGTGGCCCTGGCACGGCAGGTCCAGCTGAGCAGAGCTGCAGGGTTTTGGTGGGCTGTGCCCATGAAATCTGTGCCACAGCCCACCAGGCAATGGCTTTGTGCCCGGGCAGCTGGCACAGGAGCACCAGGCATCCCCTGGGCACAGAGCTTCTTGCTTATAAATTAACTACAAGTCACCAAGGGTCAGCTCCCTTTTGCTCTATTATGCATGAAAAGTTCAGGAAGGTCGAGCAAGAAGTGAAAGATGGTTTTTTTCCTTGATAGTTTTCTGCCTATCCAGTAGCCCTGTGCCCTCTCTTACTGTTTCATTCCAAGAGAATGACTCCTGAGTAGAGACTTAAGAAGCTGGTCCCGTTTTTAAGAAGGTGACAGAGGCAGTAAATGCAGGATTTGCCTTGTTTTGGTTGGTTTTGGTTTTCCCATGAGCTCCTAAGATGTAAAATATTATCAACTGCTGCATTTAAAAGTGGCCTTTCAGTCATTGCCCTGCCTGGGGAAATCAGTAACAGGTGAGAGAGCTCGAAGCAGGGGCAGAGGAGCTCCTCTGTTTGTGTTTCTCACTTGTCATCTGCTCCCCAAAGAGCTCCCAGAGGTCAAACAGCTCTGTCTGCCTGCTTTGTCTGTCACTGAGGCCTCTCCTGCTTTCCTGGGAAAAAGCTGGGCTTCAGGCAGCCCAGGAAAGGCCGGTTATCTCCCCCAGATGCCTCCCAGTTCTGACAGATTCGCCTTGGCTGCTTTTCACAGAGCTCAGGAGAAACCCTCCTGCCAGCAAATGTGGAGGGGTTTGTTGTTTTTTTTTGGGTTTTTTTTTTTTTTTTTGCATTTCTTCCACAGAATTTTCTTCTTCCTTCTGGGGAGGATTTCTCAGTCTCCCAAAATTCGTCACGTGGTGTTTGTGTCTCATGAAATGCATCCTCCTCGCCTGTGGAAACGCTGCTCCCTGCTCATCCCGGAGCAGGGGCTGTGGGAATGGTGCACAGGCACATGCCAGGGATTCAGGGATTCAGGGATGGATTTGGAAATGGGCACCAGCTCTCCTGCCTGCCCAGTGACCCTTGGCTGAATATGGGTCAGTTTGCATTTCCCAGCAGAAGGAATGGAAAGCTTGGGGGGGTCAGGGGTAACCCTCGCAGTTGTTGCACTCTGGCTTTGTTTGTTTGCATCTCCAGAGCACGCTCTGATCCCAAACTTTTCCGCTCTGGGTAAACTGATTCCGGAATTTTAGCCCAGCCTGAAGTGGACAAGTGTCCCCAGCTTCCCCTTCCCCCGTGGGGGCTGCTTGTCACCACATGGGTGCTGGCAGCCTCCCCAGGGAGAAGGGGAAGGGGAGAGGAGTTTCCCCAAGGGTTTTATTTATTTATTTTATCAATATTTGTCAGAGATGATGCTGCTTTTCCAGAGAGTCCCAGTTTGCAGATCTCCAGGTTTCCCGTTTAGGAATTCCTATCCACCATCGGAAAAATCCTTATCCCCAGTTAGCTTGGGACTGGTATCCAGCACCCAGAGATGGCACCCAGCCGTTCCCAAGATCAGCCTGTTGCACTGGAAAGTCCTTCTGCTTTCCTTCCCTTCCTGAAATAATGATTTGCATTTATATAACATTCCTAAAACCTCCTGGGTGAGCATTAGCTGACCCTGCTGAAGACACAGGCGCGTTCCTGCTCTGCAGATGAAGGAAGGAGGGCAGGAAGGAGGAGGGTGACAAACTCGTGAAGGTCACGCAGCAAAGCAGGAGCAGAGCTCGGACTGCAGTTCCCTCCTGCTCCTTCCCTCCCGCTCCAGGCACTGGCACACAGCACTGAGAGTCCAAATTAAGAGATTATAATGCATAATCCACACTGGTGTGCCAAGAATTCTCTAAATCATATTACACTGTCACATAAAATGATGACTCATTTGGTAACACAGCCCACAAACCAGTTCCTTTATGTTAAAATTACGTGGACAAGACTGGATTTAAAAAGAAAAAGGAGAGCTTGTTGTGTGTGTAGTGAATGCTGAGTTATAGATGCCTCCATGGATGTTATTTTGGCTGATGCTGAAGGAGCATTTGTGAGCCTGTTTGTTGACGGTGGTGCTCGGGCCCAGAGATGCTGACATTCCACTAACAATAATAGGAACTGCCTCTGTTTGTTTCTAAATTGGAAATTCTTCTTTCCATGGGCCCAGCCCACCCTCCGCCCCCGCCGGAGGAAAGGGCATCGTCTGGGGCTGGCAGGGGAGCATCTCCCAGCAGGGCTGGAGCTTCTGGGCTGCAGGGCTGGCCCTTGTTTGGGCATGGCCAGGAGCCCCTCTCCTCCCCACACCCATGGGAAGGGTGGAGAGAAGGCACCTCTGGTTTGTGTGCAGCATGAATTCCCTGGCACAGCCAGCCCAGGAAAAGGTGCTGTCACCAAGTCTCCCTCTTGCTGCCTCTGCTGCCTCTGCTCTCCTCCCTGCATCATCATCCTCGCTGCCACCCGGGCTCCTGCCCTTCCTGGCAGCCTCTGCTGCTGTTTGGGGACTGTCACTGTCCTTCCCAAAGCCACTTGGGACGTGGCTGGTGCGAGTGACACTGAGCTGTGTTTTGCTGCGCTGTGGTTTCACCATTTCCTTTTCCTCTCCCTGCCTGGGCTTTAATTCCCGCAGCTGAGGAATCTGTGGCAAAATCCCTTTCTGCCAGGAATGCCCACACGTTCCTCAGCTCAGAGCTGCTCTGGCATCTCGTCAGAGATGGCTTCTCCATCCCCTGTGTGGCTGGCACACGTCACAGCCTCTCTGCTGCACAGAGAACTCTGTCAGGGCAGGGTCTCACTGCTCCTTTGGCAGTTGGAGCACGGGATCCATCCATCCCTGCAGGCTTCCCTTCCCTGCCTGCACCACATCCCACGGGTCACCTCTGGCCCAGCACCACTCTGCCCAATATTCCAGAAAGTGTGGTTTAATTTCCCAGCTTTGGGTAAATGAGCCAAATTTCCAGCAGGCACTGAGGGCAAGGATCAGGAAACAGCTTCGATCGCTGCGTGGTCAAGGCCAGTTCAAGAAGCTCTTTGCAAGATTTTCCAACTGTTGTGCTGGAAGCTCCTGCTTCCCTTCACTTCTTAGAGGGGGGAAAAAAAGTCAGAACCAGTTTGTGAGCGTGACCTGTGGAGACCCTGAGCATCCTGTGCTGGGCAGGGAAGGAATTGCTTTCAGCAGTCGGGAGGCGTGGGTGGCAGGAGGGCTCTGTGTGGTGCTGCAGGATGCTCTGTGCATGCATCCCTCCTAAACAAACCCCTCTTTAAATGTGTATGATGGGAATCCAGGGAACAGCTTTTTTTTTTTTTCCTTTTCCACTCGTCTCCAAGTAGGAGAGAGGCTTATTAGTACTCTCCTTCCATAGGCAAGATGCGGAGGCTGGGAAGTTGTGAGACGAGTTACATTTGCTTTTATCAGGCAAATCTGCTCTCTCCTGGACAGTCCCTTCAGCCAGGAGGAGGAGGAGGAGAGAAAGCTCGAGGTGCTGGCAGGAGCTATAGGGGGAACCACACAACACCAATCCAGCACAGCCACGGAAATGAACTGGTGGCAGGAGGAAGGAATTATTTCCATGCTGGATAAGTACCTGTTGAAGAAAATGTGTTGAATGTCACTGGTGTGCGCTCAGAGGAACTGCAGTCTCTTGGACACGGTGGTGTTTGCATGTTGGAAGGGCACTGTAGGCTGGGACAGTCACCTCACGTCTCTTTCCAGGGCATTTTCCACCTGCAGCCTCTGAGAATTCCCAGGGAGCCCCCGCTAAGCAGGGGAGGGCAAGGGAGGCTTCAAGGTGAGGTGTGATGGAAGGGAGAGCGGTTTGGGCAGTCTCAGAGCTCCAGACAGATGGAGCTGGAAGAGAAATGGATGCTCTGAGCATCTCCTTGGATTTGGAGTCACGGAGAAAGGAAAAATCCAGAGCGGAGGGTGCAGGGTGTGAAACGGGAGCGAGAGCTGGCAGCGCCCGGGCTGTGGAGCAGGGTTGGGCACAGCTCTGCCAGCAGCAATCTGGTCTTTGGGGAAGACAGAGAAATCTGGGAGGTCCACAGGATTTCAGGGGAGCTGTGAACGAGACTGAGCTGGCCAGTTTGAGAGTGGAGGAGCAGAACTGGGGTTTGCTGGGTGGCCAGGGAAGGGTGATCCCACCCTGAACTGGGATCTGGGATGGAACGAGACCCCCCTTAGGGGCAGGAGGGGAATCTGTCTGTCCCTGCCCCACAGACAGACAGATTCCTCGCTGTTTCACGTCGCTGTCGCTGGAAGAGCCGAGTCTGTCATTATTTCCTGCCATCTGTTAGAGACTCGAATGGCAGCTGCTCCCAGTGATACCTCGCAGCTCCCAACGGCTTTCAGCCCCCAAAACTCGAGCCCCCGGGGGATTTACAAAGACAGTGCAGCCCGTTTGATGCCGTAGGAAGGGTTGCTCCTCGGGCTGGTAACAATCAGTGGAAATTTAGCTGTTCCTTGGAAGCTATTTGCATCTCTGGGAACATTATATTTATACAAATGTGTTTATATGACTGCTAATATTTCCCTCTTGTGAGAGGCCTGGCCTGTGTGGGCGCTTATAGGAGGGTTTGTGTCAGATCCCTGTCTGCGACAAACCTCAAGTGGAATTCATCACATTTTTGGTTCAGAAAGAAATTTGTCTCTCTTTTCCTTCCTTTTTTTTTGGTCCGTATTTTAAAGGCCTGGGTACACACCCCTGCACAGTGAGATTTAGGAGTGATTACAGCGAGCTGGGAAGCAGCTGTCTGACATCAGTGGGATACAGAAAGCTGCGCAGAGACTTTTTCCTTTGCATAGTATTATCCTGATCATACTCCTCTGATCCCACTGAGATGAATTTTTTATAGGGGGCAATAGAAAACGCAGAGGGAGAAGCAACTAAAATGTGTGCAGCTAAAAGTGTCCAGTCCTGCCAGCTGGATCCAGCTCAGTTTTGTGGCTGCTCCAGAGCTCTGCTCCCGAGTTTGCCCGTGGCCAGCCTGTGACCTTGGACAAGTCTCCTGGGTTCTTTGTGGCTCGGTTTCATCACTTATGAAATTGGGATAATGTCACCTTGTCTGCAAAACGGTTTGAGGTCTAGTGGTAAAAACTGCTCGGAAGGAGCCTAGGTGATATTACTGTTTTATATTTATGGGGTGCAGATAGCAAAGCAAACGAGACCCGTGTGGGCAGGTCAGGCTGTCCCGGGCTCAGAGTGAGGGGGAGAGAGGGAAGGGGATTTCTTCAGAGGAGCAGCCGTGTGCCAGGCATACAGAAGAAACTGCTGACGTGTGTTAGCAAGAGTTATCAAAACTTGCTGGAGCGGAAAGAATCTTAAAATGCTAATGAGCTTTCATCTGCGGAGCCTTGGTTGGGCCAGTTGTGTTCCTCTCTGCTTTTCTCCAGGCTGACTTTGCAGTGCCTTCCAGCCCCCGCTCAGTGTCCGCTCCTGGCTCTCTTGTACTCTCTCTGAGTGGTTCCTGGGGAGGGTGAAAATCCTCCTGGCATTTCCCAGGAGCGTTGTTTTGCGTTGTGACGAGAGGGGGATTTTAACAAACTCTCCATTTCTGCAATGCCAAGAAGCAGGAGCGTTGATTGCGTTCCGTGTCCCGAGGATGGGCATTTCCATTTTATTGTCTTCTATTTTTACCTCGTTTTGGGGACGAGGAAGGGCTGGGACGCCCTTGGGACGGGCAGTCTGTGGGCTGGTGTGGCCGGGGTGTGGCAGGAGGGACGGGGACAGGGCTCGGGAGGTGGCACCCAGCCCGCACATGGCACACGCATGAGCAGCCCCCGGCTGTGCAGAACCGGCTGCTGCCGCCGGCTTTTGAAGGCGAATTTAAGCCCTAAAATAACAACTGCCACTCCCTGCTGAGGGAAAGCAGCCGCGATTAGCGAAGCCTCCCATTCCCCGCTGTCTGGTGACACGAGGACTTTCCCCTGTGTGTCACTAAGGCGACATTGCTGCCCTCCCCTCGTCCCCGAGGAGGAGCACTGGGCTCCTGCTGCCCTCTGACAGCTCCGGCACCAAAGGGAGTGGGAGGTGTGTGCTAACCTAAGGAGACAGCAGATGGGTGCAGGCGCTTTTGAGAGCAGCTGCTGGTGTCTCGTTCAATAATCCCATTTTTAACAAATCCGTATGATAGCGAAAAAATTGCTGGAAATTAGGTTTTTCTGTCCTCTCTCATCTCCTGAGCCACACTTGACCTGTTCAACACGAAATGGGGATTAAAGGCTTGTTATTTTAGCTGCTCTATAATAGATCAGAGGCTGATCTCTGTCAGGCTACTGAGCTACTATTCCTTGGCTCTCCCCTTCTTCCCACCTTTTCTTTTGTGTCCCAGGATATGTGATAGTTCAGAGATGTGACTTCTGCTAAGGGACACGGTGGCTTTTCCCAGAGGTGTCATGAGCCCAAGGTGTTGGTTGCAGCACATTTTGCAGCTCTGAGGCTCCCAATTCTCCAGTCTTAAAACTCTGGAAGCTGCCTCAGGGAAGGAAGGCTTGGCACAGTCACTTCTGAGCATCATCACCTCTCGGGCAGCAGAAGTGTGGCCGGGAGGAGGGAGGGAGCCTTGCTGTTCTCCATCGGGGCTCTAAACGTGTTTTTCTGCCTGAGATGCGAAGGGAAGGCACTTGTGGAGCCGATGTTGTCAGTGCTGCTGGCTGCGGGCTGAGGTGTCCTTCGTCACCGTGGTACCGCCGTGCTTCAAACTAATCACGCATCTGCCGACACAACACTCCCGCTAATTCCCTCTGCTCCCAGGTGGGGAAGCCGTGTCACCGAGATGCAAAGTGGCTTATCCAAGGTCACCCGCAAGGAAATGGCACGGAGAGGGAAAGAGCTCGGGTTTATCGACTCCCAGTGTTCCCCAGTGCAGCCGGAGCCCTTCGGGAAGGTGTTGCTGATGCACAGGTGTGCTTGTGCTACGGGAGAAAGAGGGGTTTTTTCCTAGGAGGGAGAGGCAAAAGGTCTGTCGAGGGTCTCTGGGGAAGAGCCGGGCCCGTGTTTGCCCAAAACCCCGGCTGGCAGCTCCTCCGACAGGTCTCAGAGGGTGCTCCCCGGAGCTCCACACCCCCGGAGGGGCACCGGGGCAGAGCGGCACATCCCGGAGAGGCACCGGGGCAGCGGTGGGGGGCAGAGCGGCGCATCCCGGAGAGGCACCGGGGCAGCGGTGGGGGCAGAGCGGCACATCCCGGAGAGGCACCGGGGCAGGGGTGGGGG
>VZRQ01001599.1:414705-430770 GCA_013397975.1 Machaerirhynchus nigripectus
CTTGATTAATGGAGACCTCCCAGCTCCAACGTTTGTTCTGGTGGCCTAGAAAATCTCGGTCGTGTCCCTCCAGGTGGAGGCTGTCTGGGAGGATCGCACCGCTGGGGATGGTCCATCTGCAAACATTTGTCAAATTGCGCAAGGCAAAGCTATGCAGGACACTTGAACGCCTTTGCTGAGGGCTGGATGATGCTGGGAATGTGTCTTTTCCCCAAATTCAGCTCGCTTTTTACAAGAGTAATGACAGTCCAAAGGAGCTGTTAACCTGTGGCTGCAGAGGAGCTTTTGGATGTTTGCAGTTTGGAAGTTCATAAGCGTCTTTTGTCGGGTTGGACCCCATTCAGCAATTTTTCATAAGAAACTGAATTTCAGATGGATTGTTTGTCTTTCATTATCCACATGGCAGTGCGGAGGGAAGGAGGTTTAGAACTGTTCTTGGATCAGCCCTTTTGAAAATTAGGAAGATTTTCCGGAAGACTGAATGGTTGGATGAAATCCTATTTATAAATGCGAGGGCTGGTTAGAATTACTCAAAGATTATCTATCAGAATTAAGTCTTTCCTTTTCTTGGTCCAAAATGCACCTCCCTCTTCGCCCTGCAGGCTGAGCAAGGCACTTTCCCTCTCATTTTGACTAACAGAGGAATTGCTCTCTGTCCCATGGACCGAAGAAACTTTTTAATAAAACCCAACCAACCAAACAGAACATCTTCAAACTGAAATTTGCTTGCTTGTGTTAAATTGATTCACTGCAGAGTCACTTCTGTCATTCTGCTCACCATAAATAGCTTAAGGTAGGAAAAGCCTTTTCAATGAAATCAAATGTAGAGGGAATGTGGAGGGACCTGGCTCCCGGAAAAGCCAAACAAGCAACAATTCAGGTTTTACATAGAAATGGCAGTGCTTTTCTCAAACAGCGGAATTCAGTTTTAAATCCTATGGAATACAACTCATTTTTGTACCTGAGTTTGTTCAGCTCTTGAACAAACCGTGCTGGTTACATCTTTTAAATCCTTGCCTGGCCTCATCCGCTTCTCTCCACATTTCCGTGGAGTGATACAAGAGCACACGCTATCGGTGCCGGAGGAATTTGTGTCTGAGCTTGGGAAACTCGTGTGTGCCAAGTATCCTCTGGTTGATGCACAATGGGCCGAGGCTTTGGCAAATTAACAGCGAGGTTCCAGCCGGAGCGAGCGGCACTGAAATGAGTAATGAGGCTGTGGCTAATGAGAGGCAGCTTCTATATTTGAACGGGCTGAGGAGGCATTGGAAGGGAAGAGAGCTGGGATGTGTCAGATGCGCTTAACAACAGGCCTGAGGTGCTGCTGGAAGTCGCTCTTATCTGGGTGACAGCTAAGTGACACACGGCACGACACGCGGATGCCGCCTCCGGGCTGCCCCGGAGCCTTCGGGATGCTCCGGGAGCAGATCTCCTGGAGGAGGATCTCCCACTGCATCTCCAGCACAGGCTGGGAATTCCCGCTCGGATGTCGCCGTTTCCCTGCTCCCCTCGCCTCCCCAGTGGCTGCCTGTGGCCCACGGTGATTTGCACAGGTGGGGAGGCAGGAGGGACTCGCTGGTTCTGGAGGCACGGCGTGGTCCTGGATGCTGCAGGTGCTGACGTGGCCGTGCAGCGCTGCAGCTGGTGGGCAGCACCTGGGCCGGCCTGCAGAGCGGGCTGGGAGGCTGAGGGCTGCTGCTTCCAGGGGATTCACAGCTCTGTGCCTGGTTTCCCCTGCGGGGCTCCGCAGGGAATGGCTCTGGAGTTGGGGTGAGAGAGGCAGGGAGCAGCACAAACCACCCCGGTGTGGTGGATGGGGCTCCTTCCTCCATGGGGCTCATTCCTCCAGGTTGATTGCTCTCCTTGGCACACGCAGGGCTCAGAAAATGCTTAATAACCAGTGGGAGCAGGAAGATGCCAGGAGCTCAGCGGGGCAGGCTTGGGAGAAAGGAAAATCCCCCTGATCCATGGAAACCCTTCTGAGGAGCAGGGTCCGGGAGGCTGGGACAGCAGCAACGTCCCCGTGGTGCCAGGGTGAAGGTGGACAGCTGCTGGGACAGGCAGGGCGGGCAGGAGGCACTCACCAAGTGCAGGACTTCCCAGTTGGGATCCAGTTGTTGGTCCTGACCCAAATAGGGGCAATGGTATTTAACAAAGGAGCCAAATTCCCTTTTTAGAATCTGGCTGGGATCTGATTGCTGTGCTTCTCCCACAGCCTTCCTCACAACTGCGAGGAATACCAAGTATGAGTGGCATTTGTGTCTGGTAAACACGAGGGAGAATGGGGCTTGTTCTGGCAGAAGTGACTTCGTTGCAAGAAATTATTTTGTATTCTTAAGGAAACGGCTTCTAATCATTAACCCACTCTCAACAAGGCAGAAATCCCAAGTTTAGGCCTTCATCAGGCTGATGCTCCCATCTGCCCAGGGAAACAGGGCTGGCTGGAGGGTCCTGATTACAGCAGAGCAGCAGGAATTTACAGCTTGTGGGTAAAAAAAATGACATTTCTGTGTATTCCTTTTCAAAATACCGATTCACTTCTCTTCTAAGAAATGAAGAGCAAAGTCCATGCAGCGGGAAAAGATCTCTCTGCCTTCTCCTGGGGGTTAAAATCTCACTTCAAGGAGCACTTTTGTTTAGATTTGTCTTCTGGTCCCTCCTCCCTCAGTTGGTAGTGATGCACCGTGGGAGGAGTTCTTGTGATTGTCAGGAGTTCAGTAAATTGTTTGATTTGGCTGCAGTCTGACTTCAAGAAAACTACAAAATACCACTTCAGGTTGTTCTGGTTGGAGTGAAAAAGGTACCTGTTCAGACCAGTTTTTGGCTTGGGTTTGGTTCAGCGCTGATCAACACTGACTGCAGGTGTTAATCCAGCCCTATTTTGCCTGTTTTTCTGCATCCTTTCGGCCGGGAGTTGAGGATTTGAGAGCCTGTCACTGATTCTGATGACTCCCCGTGTGAGCTTTGAGCAAGTGGCTTTATCACAGAGTTGCGTTGAGTGTAAGGAAGGTAGGAAACCCTGGCTCACACGGGGGTACGAGAGTTAATTAATTATGAAGCATCTCCAGGAGGAAGGTCGTAGAAGTGCAGCAAAAAAAAAAAAAGAGATTAATTCGCTGCTTTCTTAGCAGCCTTCTGCTTTTCCACTCTCCAAAAGGAAACCTGTGAAGCTGCTCAGCTGTAGATTCAGAGGCAGAGCAGGCTGATGGGGTGACCGAGGACTGTCTTTAACCGCGGTGCGTGCCCCACACCGCGCCGCAGCCGCCGGCACCGTGACCCCAGCGCTGCCCTTGGCTGCCGGGGCTGGAGGAGCGACCGTGCTCCGCTCCAGGCAGGCATCACCTCCCGGGCCGGTGTTAAATGGAGCTGTGTCACGCCCCGTGGCCCGTGGGCTGTCACACACACGCAGCACAGTGCCAAGTGTGTCATTAAAGCCAGAGCTTTCCCTTGCTCTCCACTGCGTAGTGCTGGGCACAGGTGCCCTCTCTTCTCTTTTATTGTTTATGCTCCAGAGGGGAATCGCTTTGCTCAGAGGTCTGGCAAACAGCACTTTCCCCCCTTTTATTTCTATTTATTTCACCTTTATTTCTTCAGATAATTGCTGCAGGCCAGGAGGACCTGTGTTGTCACCATCTCACCCTCCTGCAGCCGCCTAAAATCCCACCCCCGAGTGTCTGTGTGTAGGCAAAGCCCTCGGAGAGCCCTCCCTGCAGGCAGAGGAAATCGCTGCTTCCCGGCACGTTATCGTTCCACAACCTATGGAAGCGCTCGAGGATGCTGAAGGTGTTTAACTGGAGGCAGTGGGGTTTGGATGTGCGGGCACCAATGTTTATTCGACAGGAGAAGGATGAGTCACTGCCAGGCTCATGCCGGGCTTCTCTCTCCCGTCCTGGCGAGGATCCTCCTCGCACTCCTCGCACGTCACATTCCCTGGCTTTTCAATCGGGAATGCAAATAATAAGTAAGCACCTCTGTCGGGGATAAGTGCGGTGGATTTAGCGGCCGAGCTCCTCGGAGTTCTGGAGCTGCACTTTCGGGCGGTCGGTGTCCCGCTGCGGGGTTTGCCTTGAAAGGCAACGTTTTCCTTCTCCTCAGCATCCCTCTGTTTACAGAGCCTATCTGTGCGGCTCGGCACAGATAAATTAGGAGCAGGCTCTCCTAAGGTGGAGCGTGCACGTCACCGTGATGGATGCGGTGGGTTCAGGAGGGAAGCAGGGAAGCAAGCTGGCAGCACCAGGCAGGGGCAGAGCGAGGGAGAGCCCAGGGGCTGCTGGCTGGGGTGGCTTCATGCACCCTAGGATGGGACCAGGCTGGGTGAGATTCCCTGCAACACGTGTCAGATCCCATCTGAATTTCCCTACGGGGAAGGTGTGTGCGATCTCCTCCATCTCTTCTCTTCCTATTTCCACTGGGTCTTATCTCCTGGGTTTGTCTCCCTTCCCCTGCCCGCAGCAGTTTTTGGGAGCAGTTTGGAGCCCTGTGCCGGGCCCAGCAGCCAAACCACAGGGCTGACTCACGACCTGCACCTTCCCCGCTCCTCAGGAGCTCCTGGGCCACAGCTGGGGCTCCCTGGCACCCGAACGCTCCGTTCTCCAGGCTCACCCAGGGCACAGGCGTGCTCAGCTGCCAGCAGGCGCGGCAGGAGGTGGGAGCCTGAAGGGCTGTGGGGAAGGGCCTGGCTCCGTGTCACATCTTTGGGGGAAGTGTTTCTGTCCACGGCAGCTGGAGGAAGTTTTGCTGCAGGAGGATTTCCATACTTTGTTCTGTCCTCTCATTCAGGCAGCTTCTCCACCCTTGCCCTCGGTGTCACCGAGCTGCCGTGTCCTGGAGGGGACGGACCCTGGGCCAGCGGTCCCCGCGGTTTTTTGGTGCCCTTAGCGAGGTTCTGCCACTTCTCCCCATTCCTCCCCATCCCACCTCTTTTCCCCAGAGGCATCAGCAGGGCCAGGCCCTTCCCAAGGCTCCCTTAGATAAGATCTGTGCCTATGGGAGGACTTTTTTGGTGGGAAGGAGATGCTGTTTACTCTTTGTTATTCCCTATCTCGATGATGGCTGTGTTTGTTTTCCCTGTGTATGAGAAAAAGAATGAATCACTGGCACTGAGATGTCTCCTTGAAAGGTTTATTTCAGCTCACCTGTGCCAGCTTTTTCCCTTCAGACCTGGATGCCCTGTTGTCTCAATTACTGAGCGCTGGAACATGAATTCCTGGTGTCTGAGCAGTTAAAGTGGGGCTTTGGGGAGGAGGGAGGGAGGAGAAAGTGATTTCTTGCTTGTTAATTTGTTTTCCCCTCTGTGTCCAGGGAGATCTCCTCCTCTGCTCTGTGTAAGCAGGGCTTGCTTTCCACCCCGGAGTTTTTTCTCCCTGGGCTCTTTCAGACCTCTGGCAATAGAGCAGCTCAGGAATCTCCTGCTGGGAGGATCTGACCCCAATCCCTCCCCTTCTCCAGCAAAACCATGTCCTTTTTTTGTTCCTTTCTGCACCTTTCTGCTGTAAGGAAACCCAATCAGGAGATAAGAAATGATTTCTTGCTTGAATTGCACAGGAAGATTCCTTCAAGAGAAAACCATCCAACTGCACCCCAAAGCTTTCGCAGTGCAGCTGGGAAATCACGTTTAGGATTTTTTTGAAGGGAGAAAGATGGATGGAGCTGTGTTTGCAGGGTTGTTGGCTGCACAGCTGCGTGTAACAGGTTTAATTTTTGAAGTTTGCTGGTTTTGCTGTGGATCTTTACAGGCTAATGATAATTTTGCACTTTAGGAATTCTATTTTAACCATTTTCCTGTGATTGCACTCCTGATAGGATAATGTCTAATGGTTATGTGGGAGAAATAAATAGACCCATAAAAGCAAAGCTCTGATTTTTGTTGCCCGTGTGGCAACACAGGGAAGACAGTCAAGAGAGAATTTCCTTGGGCAAAAGTTTTCCATCAGGTTTCCAAATGCCAGGGAATAAAGATTTTTGATTTCTGCCCTCCTCCATAACTCAAACATTAAATCCTCCAGGCCCTGCCTGGAGAAGCCAAAGATAAAAGATAGAATATCCCGTTTGGCAGCACAAATGAAATAATTTCATTCAGGTTTATCTTGCTCTGCTCAGAGATAACTGGCACTGTGGCAGCAGCTTTCCTGAGCCTGTTATCTGCTTCGGTCTCTTCGGGACACCGGCTGCTCAGCTGGATGTGTTCTGGAATTTATGGAGTGCAGTTCAAAAGTTATCTCCTCAGGTTGAAAGCGTAATTCCTAATGAGGGAAAATTGCTGTTTCTTGGGGTCTTAAACTTGACACGGTTGGATGGAGCTTTTTTTTTGCTGGGAACACGAAGCACTGCTTGAGATCTGCCTGGTGTAGTGTCCTGGGAGTGGCTAAAATTCTCTTAGAGGAAGAGCTAAGAGGCTGCAGTGAATTTTGGGGAGAAGACAGGACCAGGAATTTTTTGCTCCCCAGAATGCAGCCAGGCAGGTTAACACTGATGCAAAGCCTGGGTGGAATACAATAAATAAGACTATTTCTATCACTGGAGTCTTAAAGCACAAGTTGTTGTTATTTTTATTTGTTATTCATCAGCTGGGAGTGGAATGAGTAGAACTGGACTACCAGGGCTTGATGATCCCTGTAGGCTCCTGGCAAAAAGCTGTGTCCTGTGGTGGTCCTTCCCTCAGGGCACCAGCAAAAACTCCTGATTGTTTTGTCCTGCGAAGTCAAACGGTTTCCAAGGATGAGAACCGAAATAATTTACCAAGCGGCTGTTGCTCGGAGAGATAAAGAACACCTTCCCCTCGCTGGTATCTCGGAATTCCGGGCAGGGAGGTGTCCTCTGCTGGGCCCAAGGCAGATCTCCACCCGGGCACCTGATTTGGGAGCCTTGAACAGCGATTACCGGGTGACTGGGCAGCAGCAGAGCAGCTCCAGGAGAGCTGATGCGATCGGAGGCGGAGGGGGGGAAGGACAGAAGCCTCGCAAGGCACAATATCAAGGAAATCCGTCCTGGGTAGAGTTTGTACAGAGTGATCTCAGCCCCTGTGGCGTGGCTGTAAATAGCCCAGCCTGGAGCAGGGGTTTGTGCCGGGTGGTGCCTGGGGCTCGCTGTTACCCGGGGGTGTCGGGAGGGATGGGGGGAGACACGGACACGGCACCACGCACGGCCCCACGGGGCCCAGGCGCTCTTCAGGGACCAAAATCACCTTGCTGGGTGCAGGTGTTGCTGCAAAGGGTGTCAGAGTGGCTCGGGGCAGGCTCTGTGTGGCTCCAGGATGCTCTGCCCATCCTTGTGCTGGGCTGGGGGGCCTCGGATGGATGCAGGAGAGCTTCTCCCTGCCTTCGCCAGGGGTGGGACTCGATAACCTCCGAGAGCTTCCCCAGCCCAAACAACTCCGTGGTTCTTTCTGCCCCGTGCCTTCAGACATCTGACAAGTGCTTTATGTAAGGCCTTTCAGATCCACGGAATTGTGCAGGAAACGGGGAGATTCTTTTTTTTTTTCGGGGATAAGAACTGCTTTCTTCCAAATTAGCTGGGTCTGCTGCTGACGTCACCCGCTGTGCCAGGGCCTGTGAGCGTGCCAGGCTCCAGGCTCTGCTCCGAGATGTGGCAACCGTGGCTCTGCTGGCCCCGGGCACCCTGCCTGCTGCCAGAACTTCCTTGTCTAGACAAAGGATGCAGCTCACCTGCAGGGCTCAGCCATCCCCTCTGTTTGTTTTGCTAGTGCACAGTCATTAAGAGATGAATTTATATTAAAGGCTTCCAAGAAATGCCTCTGCAACCCCAATGTTTATGTAAGAGAGACCGAGAAATTCATAATTTATTGAATTTGTGTGTGTTCTGCTTGGGATTATTCATTGGAGGAACGTACTAAGTGATTTTTTGTATCCTAGTAACCAACTGTGGTTGCTTTTCCATGAATAATCTTTATAGTTAAACTTGACCAGTCAAATCTGGAAGGGAAAACTCAAATTAAATTTATCAAGGCAAATAATTACAAGGCTCAGATAGCTTTTGCAGGTGAGAGAGAACACATTTTTTTCTCCCTCATTTAACTACAAAATGATCAGATTGACAGATGCTGTCTGCAGAGTCGGATTTTCCCGAGCAGAACAATAGCGGAAGTTTGACTCTTAGTTATGAACTAAGCTTCGAAGCTTGATTTGTTTAATATTCATAATTAATGAATTAAACCAGTCCTTTCCTCCCTCAATCTGATGGTTTCCAGGGCAGATTATTAGTAGCAGTACAGATTATTTCCCTGTTGTGGGGAGCCTGGGGTGGGGGGGTCTCCCATCAGCTCATGAGGACACTCTGATGGTTAATTAATAAAATTATTTGTGAATTATTTCTCCCTGCCACGCCAGCCCTGTGTGGAGCAGCTGGAGTTTATCACTTAGTAGGAGTGTTCACATTTTTCTTCTTCAAAATTTATTTTGATTCAAAACGAGCCCCTTTTCAAAGCTGTGTTTCGAGGGATTGTGTTTCTTTCAGAATGCTTTCTCTTGCTCTCAGAAATATTAAAAGCTACTTCGAGAAGCAAAACAAAAATAAGAATTTCCTCCCCAGCTCCCTGGGCGAGCTCCTTGTTTCTCCCACCCTCGCTGAGCGCTCAGCTGGCCATCTCCGAGCAGAGGGACATTCCTCCCTGAGAGGTCAACACCACTTCTCCTTTCAAACCAAACTCTCTGCAAAGCATCTTTTTGTATGCATTCCTGCTTCGCTGGTGTTTATAGCCCCGTGCAAATTAACTGCACTCCTGTAAATACCAAAGTCTGGGGGCACGCTGGTGGAGTCGCTCTCCAAACCACGTCAAGCGGCCCTTAGCCACTGGCTCAGATTTTCCTTTGGGATGAGATGGATGGTGTGACCTCGTTACACAGTCCCAGAAGGAGGGAGAAGCTTTCCCTGCGCGCCTCTGGGTCCTGACCGGATTTTCACCCTCCCTGATTCGCTCCCTGCCTCCTTATCTTGGACACAGGGAGCAGCCCTGCTCTCCTCGTCTGCAGAGGGCTAAAGGTGATGGGTGGAAAAGTCGGGCAGGGCAGTGCTGAGGGTGTTTCTGTGCTCACATTCCTGCATTTCCCCTTTCTGTGCCTGTTCCTGCATCCCTTTGGAGTGGTTGCTGCTGTGCATCTCCAGCTGTCACTCATCACCACAGACTCAACATCTCAGATCTCTGCCCTACCCAGGCAAGGCTCTCCCCAAGCTCTCCCTGTCTTTTGGATAATCCCGGGGTTTACAGTGGTTAAGAATGCTCACTGTTAGGAATCCTCAAATTCCAGAGAGGAAGATGCTGCTTGAACCTGAATTGCCAGCAGATGTGTGTCCTTCAGGTTGGGAACAAATCCTTGCCCCAGTCTCCTCTTGGGCCTCATTGAAAATCCCATGAGGAGCAGCTGAGGGAGCTGGGAAAGGGGCTCAGCCTGGAGAAAAGGAGGCTCAGGGGGGCCCTTGTGGCTCTGCACAACTCCCTGACAGGAGGGGGCAGCCGGGGGGGGCGGGCTCTGCTCCCAGGGAACAGGGACAGGAGGAGAGGGAACGGCCTCAGGCTGGGCCAGGGGAGGCTCAGGTTGGACACCAGCAGGAATTTCTGCATGGGAAGGGGGCTCAGGCCTTGGCAGGGGCTGCCCCGGGAGGTTTGGAGTGCCCATCCCTGGAGGTGCCCAAGGAAGGGCTGGAGGGGGCAATGAGTGCTCTGGGCTGGGGACAAGGTGGGGATGGGGCACAGCTTGGACTCGATGGGCTGGGAGGGCTTTTCCAACCAAAATGACACTGGGATTCTGTGCTGGTTTTCCTACAGCTCTGACTGTTGTGATTTGGCATTTCAAAATGCTCCATGAGCAGTGAAACCCGTAACACTCAGTGTCTGATGGATTTGGGACTGGGGAAATCCCTGGCGTGGCTCTGTTTTGATGACTTCAAGCTTCCTGTACATTTGGAATCCCTTTTGCAGCTCAGAATCCCAGGGAGATGATGCAAATGGGAGCCTCTGGGTGCCCTGCGTTTCAAAGAACTGGAGGGACAGTGTGGAGTTGAGTTTTGTTGTGGCCAGAACCACAGAGGCTCTGAGCTGTCAACACATAATTGTGTATTTTGTCTTTGGTAGTAAAATTTTGTCCTACCAAAAAAAGAGCAAACAACAACAACAAAAAGAGAACTGCCCAAAGAGGAACAAATTCTTTCTCTCTTTGCAGCTTTTCAGATGTGATTTATAGGTGTGTTTTTCTAAGTAAGCCCAAACAAGGCCGGTGAATGGCTCTGAATTGGTTTGATTCCGTTAATTGAAGCAAGAGCCATCTGGGTGGAAATGGGAGGGTTCAGGCAGCTGTTCTCGTTGTTTCGTGGGGGATTTCTAATATTCCCAATTCCACAGTTACCAAGGAGTGCTGCTGGGCTGCGCGCTGGGGTTTAGAGGTGGAAATGGTCAATGAAAAATACAAAAAACCCCCCAAACACAGCTATAATAATAACAACAACTTGCAGCCCTGCGCTGCAATGTTTGGGAGGTATTGGCCAGAGGTGCTCTGCTGAACAACAGTCCAAGCTCCACCTTAAAAAGGTGAGAAAACAGGGTGGAAATTAGGGCTTGATACTGCCTGGACCTGGACATTGCAGCGCTGTTTGCTCTGTAATTCACACCTTCACCCCACTGATTCTTTCCTCTGGGGCAGGGAGCAAGAAAAAAAAAAGGCTTTGGCCATTTTCTGGCTCTTCAGCAACACAAGGAATTGTGTCTCATCTGCAGATTGATTTTGGTTCACCTGCCTCTATCGTATTTTGGCTGTGATATCACAAAGAGAGGAAAAGGAGAAAAATGTTGATGTTGATTTAGGTGTGCTGGGTTCAAACCCCACTGGAATTAAGATTGACATGGAGGCCTAAAAATAAACCTCCCTTGCTCAAACCCTTCTGGTGTTGAAATAATTGAAGACACTTGATCCGAAGGAAGGGGGCTGAGGTCATGGTGTGTCCAGTAATGGTCTGACTGTGGGGTTTTTTTTTGTTGTTGGGACAGTTTAATGTCTTGAAGTGGGTCTTGTTTCCTCTTATTAATTCCTGCAAATATCACGGAAAAGGATCTCAGAGCTGAGCCACGCAGCAGCCAAGTGTTGCACAACCACCTGCCTCTCAGACTGCCTTCACAGCTTAGCAGAGAAGTCTGCATTTTTAAAAATCTCAGCTGAGGAAGAGAAGGATGCATCTTTTTTTCGTGGGACGTTTTCCTGTGTTTCTGGACCAGAACTCTACTCTCTTTCTTTTTCTTTTTTTTTTTTTTTTTTAAGTTTTTTAAACTTTTTTTTTTCTTTTCCCGTTAAAAAAATTTTTGGATTTGTTTCTGAAGTACTTAGGAAAAAGTTTGTGTGACTATTAACTAAAACAGCCAACAAAATATGTGATGTTATTGTACACGCTGGACTTGAACATGAGTTGAGTGAGGTCATCAGCTCTTCAGATCACTCGGAAAGAGAGTTTGGCCAGCACTAAATTTACTTAAAATCTCCCTGCTGGGACAGCGTTGGCTTGAGGCACCAGCCCACCAGCACAGCCCCATGAGAGCTCCCAGTCCCACCAGTGCCAGTGTCCCTCGGCCATTCCCCCAGGGAATCCAGCCTGGCAGAGGAGCGGAGCTGTGCTGTCCCCCTGATTTAATTATAACCAGTTATTACCGTCGCTCTGCCCTGTTTTGGATTCTTTGCATATTGTTTTGGAAAAGCTTAGTGGGATCGCAGCCTTTGTGTATATAAAATATAGGGTGATTGAAGACCTGGCCGCTGCTTTATTTAGCTGCCCCAGCCCTGCGTTCCTCCCCAAGCATTTTCCCCTCCTGCTGCCAGATCACTGTTTAAATTGTGTGTCAGTAGAAAAGGAACTGGTAAAACATGCTGGAAGCGGGGTTTACTGGGAAGAACACCTTCCTAGAGGCCTTTCCCCCTCTTTTCCTGGGGTTTTTGGCTCTGTTAGGACAGACCAAAAGCCCTGTGTGGGTGCCACTGTTAAATCTGATGGCTCTCTGGTTATCCATCCCTGTTTGCACTGGGATAGCTCCACTGTTCTTGTTTGTTTGTTTTTTTTTAAACTGAATTCTTAGGAGTGCAGAGAAGTTGTAATTAGGAGGAGGAAAAAAGAGGCCCTTAGAACCACGGTGAAGAGAGATAAAGCCAAAGGAGGCTTCTGTACAAACGAGGAAGCGAAGAAAAACAGCAGGTTTGTTCCTTTTGCCTTGAGGGTTTCTTGGGAAAAGTTGAAGGTGGAGTGAGTGGCCAGGCTCTCCCTCCTGCACCCGCAGCATTGCTCCACGTGCTGATCTCGCCCTTCATGGAATCCCAGAATGGTTTGGGTTGGAGGGGACTTAAAGATCATCTCACTCCACCCCCCTGCAGTGGAAGGGACACCTTCACTAGCCCAGGTTGCTCAGACCTCTTGTTATCTGCAGCTTTCCTTCCCCTCCAGCCCTGGAGCTGGCAGATCCCCGTGCTCACGGGGGGATTTCTGGTGTTTTTAGTGAGTGTGGAAATCATGCTCGGCTCGTGACGCTCCTGGCTGGAGCCTCACGCGCCCCACCTGAGTCACCCACGGACCGTGAGGGCTCAGAGAGCACAGCTCATGTCCTGGCCTTGCTCCAGACATGCTTTTGGGAGGTGGGAAGGGCGTGTGCATTGTACAACCCAAATCCAGAGGGATGAAGGTAAGGGAAACAGCGGCTTTTCGGGGCTTTTCGGAGAACAATGCATGGAAGGTGAAGCTCAATTGCCACTATTGCTCTTCAAAGCTTTTTTTTTTTTCCCTTTGCCTGCCCTCGTGGTGCAGTGCCTGTCTGTAGGGGATGGGTGGGTTTCCTGCATCAGGGAGACAACGAAATGATTTCCCTCTTTGTGTTCCTGTCCGTGCTGGGAGCAACACATGGATGGGCTGTGGGAAGGATGTGCCAAGTCCCAGCGCCCTTTCCATGAGCAGTGGATTGAAACCGTGGCCTGGAATGGAACTGCAGCTCCGAGGGTATTAAAAGGGAATGCATGCCATCCTTCAGTTTCATTAAAAGCCATTAGCACTGGAATGACACGGTCACTATTTATAAATCCCCGGTGCAGATGACTTGGTGCAGCTGGCCAGGAGAAAAGGCTCAATGGAAACGGGGAGTTTATTTGCATTAATGGTCCTTGCGTGCTGCTCTGGCAGCAGGAGAGGCTGAGGCCATGGAGCATTTCAGTGTCAGCGATTAGGGCAGGCACAGGTTCCTGTAACTCTCCAACAAATCCCAGTCCTGGCTGGAACAAACTCCAGTTCAGAACGATGCTTTTGGAGCAGTGTGTTGCTCTGAAAACCCGAGCTGTTGATCCTGGCTGTGGGAGAGGAGTTGTCTTGGAAGTGAAAAGTGAGAGGAGCTGGGGGCAAGGAGACCAGCGCAGGAGTTTGAATCTGTGAGGAACACTCCGATCTTTGCTGTGCAGGGGGCTCAGTCAGGGGCAGGGGATGGGTGGCACACGGAGAGAGCCATGGGGGGGCCTCCAGAGACCAGCAGCACTCACGGTACAGGGGGTTTTAGGGGTCTCTTGGGTTGCTCTTAGGCTGTGCCTGTGGCCTCAGCTGGGACCTTATTTCTGTCTGAATTTAGTGAATCTCAGCACAACCCAGCCACCCCAGAGAACAGGAGGGTTTTGTTCATATCCCTGCCCCTCTCCTCCCACCTTGGGGTCTCCAGCTGTGCTCATTCCTCCCAGACCAGTCTCTTCAGCCTGAAGTGTTGCATATTTTAGTGTTTCTCTGCTTTCTGGTGCACACTGCCTGTTTCTAGAAAACAACGAAAACAATAAATCACAGAAATAAATCTTTTAATCCCTGACTGACAATCACGGAGCATTTAAATCGAGAAAATATTCAGTCTTCCAACCTAGCGATGAACATTTCCAGCCTAGCATTCCTCAGAAACCATTTGTGGAGCTGCTTTAGGAGCCGTCAGCTGCTCCCTTCTCGCCGCTTTTGGTCACCTCCCAAAACTCTGCGATGGACCCTGAGAGGACAGGGCGAGCTGAGCAGCCTCTGCTCTCCCCAGGCTACGCTTCCCTTGCTAAAGAAGGTAACAGTTTTGCAGACCCGTAATACATCACGTCGGGGGCAGGGGTTTGCTCTGCCGGTGTAGGAACTCCTCGCGCGCGTTGCACATGCAGCTGGTTGGCGAGAGCACAGCCCAAAATTCCCCACGAGGAGCTGCAGTGAGCGTGGCTGACTGATCATTCCTGACAAGATGTTTTTATCTCTAGCCAGTAGCCGAAAGTTCCAGCGAGTTTTGCCCGATGACTCTCAAATCCCGGCCGTCTCTCGGCGCTCTCCGGCTCGGGAGCGCGGCCGTGGGAGCGACACGAGCCAGGGCTTGGGTGTCGAGCCCGAGGAGCAGCTCACGAGGAGCTGTGCCATTCCCAGGGCTCCTCATCCATCACCCAGCTGCTTTCACCGCTCGCGCTGAAGGACTTAGGCAGGGATTATGGCATGAACCCTGCCTTTCCTCCATCCCGCTCGCTCTGTCTCTCATTAACCAGCTCTAAGAATCTGTTACTCGAGTTGCAGACTCATTGACCCAGATTCCCTAATAATGCAGGCAAGAGGAGATTTTTTTCCGTGCTTAATCGCTGGCTTCTGTGTATGCTCGGTGCTATTTATATGCAGGAGGACTAAAAGCCTGTAATAAAGATGGGGCCAACTTTGCAGCAAAATTCCTGCGTGCCCAGAGCGAGAGGCACAACAGGAGAGAGGCAGAGGTGGGTGTGGGTGGATGTTCCCATCTTTCCAGACCCAGCAGGAGTTCTTCTGGGAGCAGTCTTTTGGAGTTTTTTCAGCCTGATCCACCTCTATTGGTTCATCTCAGGGCTCCCCAGCTGGCTCTGGAAATGCCTCTCCATCGAAGTCACGCACTGGCTTTCTTTGTGGCACGTTTGATTTCTCCTACACCATGAGCAAAGCCAAGCAGAAGGTCTGGGAGAGTATTCCTGCCTGGCTCTCCTCAGCCTTTGGGGCTCTGTGATCACTTCTAGGTCGTGGAGGATTTGCCATCAGCACTTTCCATCCTTGGAGCAGAGCTTCTGTCGGGGTTTATTTTCTGCCTGGAGCCAGCTGGTGGTTCCTGGGAGGAGACATCGGAGTTTCAGCTGCACTCCCCATCTTTTGGCTCCAATACTGCTGCCATGGGGAGATGTTGGGATAATCAGGAGAGTTAAGGCTTGGTCTTGGCTTTCCTTTCAGGGCATCCATTCTTTTACGGGATGTGGCTGAACTTGGGTGTGAGCTCCTCACTGCAAGAAAAGGGTTTGAGCTGAAAGGAGCAACAACGCAGGAGCTCTTTTCCTGAGGAGACAGTGGGGGACAGGAGGTGGAACAGCCTGGAAAATACTGCAAGGTCCTGCTGGAGTTGCCTGTGTTTGCTGGTTTGAGAAAAAGGATCAGAACGAAAGGATTTTGCCTAATGCTGTTGGCAAATACCTCTCTGTTTTCAGGGAGGAACCCCTACAAATCCAGAATAAACATGTCATTAGCCCCTGCCTGGAAAAAAAAATGGATTGTAGCATTTTTTTTAAAAATCCCCCATAAAATGTTTGATTTCAAGCACGAGAGGGTTTTCTTGTGGAGACAGGCACAACTTGATTTTGTGAGCTAAAGTCAACCCATGTTCTCTGCCAGGGATTTTTCTGAACTGTTCTGCAATGAGAAATGATGTATGTCCGTGAGATATTTGCATTGAGAGTTACCTCAGTGCCACAACACAGCTTCTTTTAATGGAAAAGTGACTTTTATCTGTCTTTCCTCCTCCCCTCCTTCACAAGCATTTCTCCAAAAATGCCACATTTCCTGTAATTCATCACAGGCTCTTCAGTGACCCCTTAACACCTCGATTTCTGTATCACTCTCTTGCACATGAACCTTTTCTGAATTCCCTGGAAGTTTGTTTCACGTTAGAGGACCAGGCAAGGAGACATTACAGCAGAACAGGGCTCCAGACCGCTCGTGCAAACCACAAGAATTTACACGGGGGTGGGGGGGTATTTATTAATTGAATTTTCCAGTGTTTGAGCCAGCAGGACATTCAGAGATTAG
>VZRQ01001599.1:430780-445072 GCA_013397975.1 Machaerirhynchus nigripectus
GATTTGGTAGCCCAGCTTTCCAAATCCACACTGCTGAGCGTGGAATAGGCCACCCCAGTGCTTCCCACAGAGCTCCCTGACACATTTTCCATATTAAAAAAAAAGAAATAGATGTCTAGACAGCGCACTAAACTTCTGTGTGAGCAGATTTGTATCTCTGGTCCTCAGAAGATAAGATCGTGTCAGAGCAGAATCCTGCTCAGTGTTGCTGGGGATGTTGGGTGTCTGCAGGAACAGCCTCCCCTGCCTCTTCCAGCCTCTTCCAGAGGAGGTGCTGTGGGCTGAGGACCGTGCTCGGACTGGAGCACACTGGGATCCGCTGGGATTGGGTTGTTCCCAGCAGCTCCGACTGGAGCACACTGGGATCCACTGGGATTGGGTTGTTCCCAGCAGCTCTGAGGGCTGTGCTTGGACTGGAGCACACTGGGATCCACTGGGATTGGGTTGTTCCCAGCAGCTCTGAGGACTGTGCTCCGACTGGAGCACACTGGGATCCACTGGGATTGGGTTGTTCCCAGCAGCTCTGACTGGAGCACACTGGGATCCACTGGGATTGGGTTGTTCCCAGCAGCTCACTGCCACCGCTGTGGACTCGCCCTTCTTGTCCTCCACCTGTCGGGGTTTTCCCGTCACAAAGCCAGAGCCACCTGCCCCTCTGCTGTCTGCAGACACCTTGTTTAATGTTCAGCAGCCACCCAGGGATGTGCTGTGACAGGAGGAGGTTCCAGTGCCGCAGATAAAGCAGAGCCCATAAAGATAAGCCGTGGGTGTGTGCGGTGGGTTCCCTTCCGCCAGGCACGAGGCTTGAGACACGGATTTTGGGCTGCACGCTGCTGCCTCTCAGCCTCTCCCCTGAGCTTTTCAGCCTCTCCTCTGACTCTTTCAGCCACTTCTCTGAACCTTTCAGTCTTTCTCTGAACCTCTCAGCCTTTCTCTGACCGAGGGCAGCTCCCGCAGCATGGGCTGTGTCTGCTGCGAGCTGGGGACGGTCCCAGTGATTTTCCCTCTCTGTATCCCCTGCACATCCCTGTTTGGCCACCAAACTGCCCCTGTGGGCGATCCTGTGGGTCTTTTGTGGTGGATTTACTTGGGAAAGGCCCTCAGGAAAGGGCTGTGGGAGCCAGGGAATGTGTTTTGGTGCAGACCATGGATGTAGCGGTGACGCATCAGGATGGCAGCGCTCTCCTCCTCCTCCTCCTGTCAGGCTGCTCTCGCCGTAGCTCTGGTCTCCTTGAACATTATTCCCTTCTCCCCCTTTTTAGGGGTGTTATTCCTGCCTGGCTTGTCAGGGCAAGCGAAGACAGGATGGATTTGGCTTGAGGTCACTCCCCAGCTGAGCAGCCTCCTCCATCCCACAGCCTTGGGAGAGCAGCAGCCTCGGAGAGGGCTCTGGAGATGAATTTTGCCTGCTGCTCTCAGTGGGATTACAGTGCCACTGCAAACCCGGTGCTGTGAACAAATGGGTGAAAAAAAAATGTTTATTTTTAGAACTGGAACCATGATAAATATGTGGAATTTGTCCAGGGTCTGCCTGCTGTACCTTTTTGAAATGCAAAGTGCATGTCTGTTAAAATACCTCTCCAAAGGTCAGCATAACCTCAGAATGAGCGTGCTGGCCTTTTGGAAAGCAGGTGAAGCTTTCGATGAGAGCGTGGGCCCCCATAACCCAAATCTGCCTCGGTGTCATCTGACACCACAAGGATGTGGATGGAAATGCTGCCTTGCCAGAAGGGTTTATCCCTCAGGTTTCAGTGAGGAGCCTCAGACCATTCCTCACCCTTCACTTCAGCTTTTCCTGCCCTTTTCCTGCCTTTTATATTTGCTCGTGCGTTTGAGGGACGTGCTGTGAGTGTCACGTTTGAAACTGGTGAGAGTGAGGATGAAAAATGGGAAGCTCTGGAATAAAAAGAGGGATGGAACCTAAGGCCATCCCTCAGGGGGGGACCCAGCGGGTTTGTGTCCCCTGTGACGATGCAGCCAGGGCTCCGGGATTGAAGTGTTTGAGAACCTTACGTTTATCAATCCTTTTAGCTCCCCGTGAGGTGGAGGAAGAGTGTTACTCTCTTTCAGACGGGGAAGTGAGGCAGAGAGAGAAGAAATGACTTGCTCCCAAGTGTTGTAGGAATCTCACAGCTGAAGGAAAAAAAAAGAGTTGGCGTAGCTCTTCACTGCCTGTCAGGCACCCTGGGGTAGGGTGGCACTTCTGCCACGAGCTCGGGCTGTCGTCATCCCACCTTTGGGGTGGGAATGCTCAGCCGGGAGAGGAGAGGCTTTGGAGCAGTAGCAGAGGGACCGAGATGCCATCCAAGCTGGGGAAGCTGAGCTGCAGATTAGGGCAGTTCAAAGGCACAGCTGAAAGGCACAAACATCCTGTTGAGCTTGCGGGTCCCCGGCAGCACCTAATGAGCAAAGCACCTGCCCCAGCTCAGCCCCAGGCGTGTTTCAGTGGGAAAACTCTGCCTCACTGCCTCGGGTTGCGTCAGGCTTTATTCCACTGGCAGGTGTTCACATGAAGGGGGGGAACAGCGTTATAAATAAATTATCCACTCTTTTCCGTCGGGAGCTTTTCCTATTGTTTAGCCACAATATGCTTTCCTGTTTTGTTTTTCTTAAACAAAACAAAACAAAAAGGGCCAGACCCCGACCCCGAGTTCCCCTCTGGCAGGGTGGACCCACAGCTGTGTTTGAAGCGGGTGCCGGCGTCGTCGCTGTCCTGTCGCTCGTGCTGGTGGCACTGGCACTGGCACCTCGGTCCTCTGTGCCTTCTGAGAGGGGCATGAGAAGAACCTGACGGGGTGCCAGGGGCATCACATCCCTCGCAGGAGTCTGTTCTGCATCAGGTGGCTGTGGGAGGAAGGTTGGTGCTGCACTGGGATTGGAAAAGAGGGGATTTTGGGGATAGCAGAGAGGAGAACAAAACCTCTCTTCCCTCCTTCCTCCTCCTGGCCAGCACGAGTACATTGAGGCCGTGGCCCTTGCAACAACAGGGGGGTTGTTTTTAACCGTTTCAGAAACAAAAAGCAGCTCAGTGGGATATAAAATGAGCGTTTCTCTGCCAAGGGAGGCTGTTGTCAAGTCAGGCAGGGTGTGAGGTGGCACCGAGCCCACCCAGTCCTGAGGAGCCCCTCGGGATCTGTCCCAGTGCTGCTGGACCCAGGTCCCAGCTGTGAATCCGCATGGAAAATGGGGAGCTGTGAGGGGAAGCAAAGCCAGGAGAGGGTTCACCCTGCCCTGTGCTGGCTGGGTCCCTGCCCCCCTGCCTCTCCCTTCTCAGGGACCCCCAGTCCACGCTCCCTTTGCAGCAGCACCATTGTCGGGGATGCTGGCAGGCACACACGTGGAGCAGCACCCACATGAGCCACGGGTGGGCTGTGCTGGGAGCAGCCATTTCTGCGTTTTTTAGCTCCTCAGCAGGCAAGGAATGAGATTTCTCTCAGAAATACACAAAGAAATGCCCCTTCCTCGGGAAGCCTCCTGTGCTGGGACAGTCCTGGGGCATGCCTGGCCTCCAGAGGTGCTGTGCTGGGCAGGGGGATTGAACACCTGGGGAGGATTTTCCCTTCCCCGTCTGCTCCAGGGCTCTTTCCACAACCCTGGCATGGAACTGGCACCCTCCCCTCACTGGTGTGAGAGCAAGGATGTGTTCATTTACACTGGTGTGTGACAGGATTAACCATTGCACAGCAACTGTCACGTGCAGGACAAACCAAGAGACAAAACACCTTCTGATTGTTATTTTTATCTTGCTGCAAGCAGGAGCTTTCTGCCTTCATGGCCCTTTGACTCCTGTTACAGATGCCTGATTTGAAGGGCTAACCCTGGGCTCAGATCTTGCTGCAGCCTCTCTTCTCTTCGCTCAGTGCCCCGGTGCAGGTCCCAGCCTCTTGCTGCCCTGTCTGCTCGGGTTTTGCTTGCAGAAAAAGCTGCCACCACTGCAGCCCTCCTGGCCAGCTCGCCCAGCTGAGCTCCCAGGATCTTCCGGTGGGTTCTTTTTTTTCCAATAGAGGAAAACGCCAGAAAATCCTTCCCTTGTCCCAAAGCAAAGCCTGGGGGTTACACACAGGGAGGAAGCACCCTGAAGGAAGGGCCTGGCAGGCGGCTCCTAAAGCTTCAAACGTGGCAAAGAAGGGTTCAGAACGAGCGTGAGCATGTGATGGGGTTTGATATTTAACAGGATGGCTTTGGGCATTCAGGATGTGTTCCATTTTTGCTTTAAAAATCTACAAAGCCAGGTGCAGAGAGAGAAGGAGAGGTGGAGTGGGTGGGGAACGGGGAGACAGAATTCCCTGGAACACCACGGTGGCGGTGGGGGCCCGGGTCCTGGAGCAAGTCCCCACGTGCTCAGGGATATGCAGAAGAGGTTGTCTCCACCTCAGGGAGCTTCTAGCTAAGGTTTAAGATTAAAAGTTGAGGTTTTTTTCCCATTTCTGCTTCATGCCTGTGTGAACTTCACTTTAGGCCCCGAATGTGCTTTTCTTGAAATCGGTCTCAGAATTGCTGTTGACTTTAAATGCTGCAAGATCTCACCCATCAATTCTCCTTCTCCCGTCTGTAAAACGAGGATGGCAGGATTTCTGTGCCATCTGCGGTGCTGTGAAGCTGAAAACAATCATCATTTATAAAGTGCTCTGAGCTCAGATGGGAGGTGCTGGGTAAAGGCAAGGCTGTGCAGGATGAAATGTTCCTGAATGTGCCAGTTGCATCTGATATCTGAGCCGAGGGCTGGGTTGGAGGTTTAGGAAGAGCAGTCTGGTGATGCAGAGGTGCTCCAGCTGCTGAATGTCTTGGATAATTTGTGTTGGTTGGTCAAAAGTTCCTGTTCATCGTTACAAAATCGGGGCAGAGAGGAGCTGGTGGTTGCACATCCCACAGAAATCCCCTAAAATCCACGCTCATCTGGAGCACCTCTGATGTTTAACAGCCACAATCCCCAGAGCTCCTGTCTCTGGCCACCATGAGTTAACAGCAGGTGCCCCGCAAGGAGGAAGCTCGGAGCCGCAGGTGCTGCGCTTTTCCCAGGGCAGTAGGATGGGAACAAAGGATGCTCCTTCCCATCCAGCTTTGCGGGGAAGCCGCCAAACCTTTGCCTGACGCGTCTTTGCCGAGAGCTGAGGGCCAAAGCGGGCCAGCAAGGAGCGGGCTGTGGCTAAGCGAAGCTGTTTCGAGGCGGAATGCTTCGGGTGGCGTGGGCCAAGCCCTCCTGACGGCCGCGCTTTGTCCTTTTGCAGACACGAGCCACCAGACCCGCTCGGCGGCCGGCCGGCCCTACTACAGCTTGCCCAACAGCAGCCATGAGAGGCGCTCGGTGCTGGCCATCGCGGAGCCGCCGCGCTTCCACTCGCAGGCCAAGGGCAAGAACGTGCGGCTGGACGCGCACTCGCGCAAGGCCACGCGCAGGAACAGCTTCTGCAACGGCGTCACCTTCACCAACCGGCCCATCCACCTGTACGAGAAGGTGCGCCTGAAGCTGGTGGCCGTGCACCACGGCTGGAGCGGGGCCCTGCGCTTCGGCTTCACCATCCACGACCCCTCGCAGATGAGCTCCGAGGAGATACCAAAGTACGCCTGCCCCGACCTCGTCACCCGCCCCGGCTACTGGGCCAAGGCCCTGCCGGAGAGGTTTGCGGTCAGGGACAATATCTTGGCCTTCTGGGTGGACCGGCACGGGAGAGTGTTCTACAGTATTAACGACGAGGAGCCGATCTTGTTTCACTGTGGTATTAAAGTTTCCGGGCCTCTTTGGGCCCTCATAGACGTCTATGGAATCACCCACGAAGTGCAAATCCTAGGTAAGTGTGTCTCTGGGCCTGTGGGCTGCTCTTCTGGTTGCTCTTTCTGGTCCTGTGGGAAAGATGCATGATCCGTGTGATCGTTTCTATGGGACACTTAGGAAAATTAATTTGCTGTTGGTTTTGTACCTCCAATTAATCATTTTTCTTCTGCCAGCAGTAGGGACGCAGAAGGCAATCTATTTCAGAGATGGCAGTGATGGAAAGTCCCAAGGCTGCACATTATGTGAAGGGATAAATGGAAATCTTTACCTGTAACTCCACTCAGCTTTCTCTGAGCTGGATGTGCTGCTGTGGCATGGAAAAACGTGTGCAAGGTTCCAGGGGCTGGGGAGACAAAAAGTACCACTTCTGACTTGTTCTGTTCTTTCCCAGCTACCAGTTACTGCCAGTCCATTTGAAAACCACCAGTAATTGCCCAAGAGTTTCCTGGAGCCCTTCCCCAGCCCCTCTCTCTGCTCTTGGCCGTGGTCCCACCCAGGCTGGCAGTTCGAGGGGCTGTGTTTGCGTTGTGACCCTTCCCTGGCACAGGGACATCACTCAGACCCCTGGAATCAGGTGGAGTCTGGCTGATTTACAGCCTCCCCCTTCGGGAGGGCTGCAAGAGGGGATGAATCTGTTCCCATTAGCAAGCCCAGCTGATGGCCATGCAATGATTTTCCTCTCGTGGCTTTTACAGCGCTGAAATTTCTAATTAATTCCGCGTTAGATGGAGCATTTGAACTCGGCTGCACCACAGGGAACACTTTTAAAATCCAAGAGAGTTGCCCTTTCCCGGAGGCCCCTCGGAGCTGATGGAGTTTTGCCAGCCAAAGCCAGCTGCACCTGCCCGGGGGGACGGTGCTGCCAGCCTGGCACGGAGCAGGCACCGGGGATAAGCTGTGGAATGGCGAGTCCAGAGGGCACGCAGCTCCATCACACATCCCTCTGAATGGTGCCAGTTATTTTACAGGCGAGAAGGCCACACATAAACAACGCTTTTCCCTGTCTGCTGTGCCTCAAATGTGTAATTAAACCTCACCAGCAGCTTCTCCTCTAATTGCGGCTGGTACACTCCAGCCTCTGGTGCTCATCGCAGAGGAGAAGGAGTGTTTGCTGTATTGGCCAAGGCAGCTGCTTCACCAGAGCTCTCCCTTCTCCTCATTAAATTGGAGTTTGAAAAATAAAATGCAGCTTCTTTCTGCCCCCCACCGCCAGTCCTGCCTGCAGCATCCAGGGGTTCCCAGTGAAAGACTCAGGCTGAGAGCACCTCTATTCTGATGGGAGCTTTAATTTTTGATTAAAATACCAAACCCCACAGACTGCCCCAGGAATCAGGGCCACGCTCAGCCATCTGGGGCACCCGGGGACACAAACTCCTTGCTTGAGTGGTGGTGTCATAGAGGATGTGCTTGTCTCTGCCTTGTCCTCCCAAAACGTTGCGAGTTGAGAAAATTGTGAAATACAGCTCCAGTTCTGAGGCACAAAATGCATCTTTCAGCATCATGAATCACAGAGTGGTTTGGGCTGGAAGGGACCTTAGAAATCATCTCATTCCAACCCCCTGCCATGGGCAGGGACACCTTCCACTATCCCAGGTTGTTCAAAGCCCTGTCCAACCGGGCCTTGGGGATGGAACATCCATCGTGAAGCTTGGATGTGTCCGACTCCTCTGTGGGAGCATTTCTTGCCAGACACGCTGTGCTGGCTGAGCAGGAGCTGCTCCAGCCATCAGCCCACCCCAGTGGCCTCTCCTGCCCGGACTTCTGAGCGTGGCAGGTTCTGCTTTGCAGCTGCTGGGTGGATTTGGGCATTTTTCCTTCTTTGCCAAAAGCCTGGGGATTCTCTCCTCCAGGCAGCAGGCAGCGTTGGTGCTGGGCTGCTTTACCCCTCTCCATCTCTGGGAAGGCCAGGAGTCTGCTCCATTCACACAGACCCTGAAATTCCACGTGCTTTGACTTTGCTCAGTTAAAGCCTTTGGAGTGAAGCGTCCAGGCTGCCCCAGGCAGGGCTGGAGGTAGAAGGGAGAACACTCCCACACTTTCCCACACCTTTGCATCACCCCCAAGCCTGGCACGGCCCAAGCGAAAACCTGGGAAATTAATTAAGGATCAGCATCCTGACTTTCCCCATTGCTGTGAAAAGGGTAAACAACTTTCTGCTGTAAAAGCTTTCTAACACCTGCAGGAAGCAGCTTTTGTGACAAGCTCTCCATTCAAAACCTCTGCAGGGCTGTGAACACCCCTGAGATAAGAGGCTTGAAATGACCTCTCTTGGACACACCTGTGCCTGGACACAGGTGTAAGGCAATGACAAGGAGTGTGGAAAGAATATCCATATTCATCCTTGCGCTCCTTCAGCCCTCACTTGTGGATTTGCCTTGCACGAGACCTCGGGACAACAAAATACTGAGATGTTTTCTATTTTTACCTCAAAGCTATCAGACCCTTCTCCTCAGAAAGCTGCAGGACCACGCTGGTTTACAGCTTTTCCCAGTGCAGGGAACTCCCAGATCACTTTGGAACACTGGTTTTTCCTTGGCTGGTGCCAAGAGGCAGCCGCTGCTCTGCCTGCTCCACGCGTGGCTCTGCACCAGGAGCTGTTCATTAGAGGCTGACCTGTGGCTGGTTTTTCCTTTCGGAGGAACAGAGTCTGTAGGCTGCAATAATAACTGTAAGCATAAAAGCAAGGGGTTTTCTCTTGACTAACGCCTCGGTGTCGGGTCTCTCTCACAGACAGCATGTTTGCAGAGACCATGAGCACCGCCCGGCTCAGCACCGCCCGGCTCAGCACCTGCCTTCCCCAGAGCAACCACGACTCGGCCAACTTCAACAACAACGAGCTCGAGAACAACCAAGTGGTGGCCAAAATCGCAAACCTAAACCTCAGCCGGGTGCCGGGCCTCGGGACTGACAACCACATCATCCCCTGCTGCCCCAACCGGCGGCAGCACGCCCAGGGAGTCCCGGCCTTCCTGGACACCGACCTGCGGTTCCACCCCACCCGCGGCCCCGACGTCACCTTTTCCCAGGACAGGATGGTGGCCTGCACCAACTGGCAGGAGAGCAATAGGACTTTGGTGTTTTCTGACCGGCCTTTGCACATCGGGGAGAGCCTCTTTGTGGAGGTGGGACACCTGGGGCTGCCGTACTACGGGGCCCTCTCGTTCGGCATCACCTCCTGTGATCCGAGCACCTTGCGGACAAACGAGCTCCCGGCGGATCCGGACTTTCTGCTGGACCGCAAGGAGTACTGGGTGGTGTACCGGGCGTTCCCGGTGCTCAACAGCGGCGACATCCTCAGCTTCATGGTCCTGCCCAACGGGGAGGTGCACCACGGGGTCAACGGGGCCAGCCGGGGGATGCTCATGTGCGTGGACACCTCGCAGTCCCTCTGGGTGTTTTTTACAATCCACGGTGTGATCAACCAGCTCAAAATCCTGGGTAAGTGCAGCCAAAAAAAAAAAAAAAAAGAGGATAACAGAGCACCTGGCTGGGGAAGTTTCCTGGGCCTGAAGCAGAGCTCTGGGTTTGCACTCGTGGTGCTCACTGATGGGAGGACGCAGCTCCTTGTGTTGGCAAAAACAGGAGTGAGCGAGACATGGTACCTGTCACAGAGATGTGTGCAGCCTCTGTGATTCCCCCAGGAAAGGGTGAGACTTGGGAGGTGAAACCAGCAGCAGGCAGGGAGGCAGGGATGGCTGGGGGGGGCAGCTGTTTTTCGGTGGGTTTTTTTCTAAAGGGGATTCTTTATAAACAGGGATGGCTGTGGGGGGCAGCTGTTTTTCGGTGGGTTTGTTTTTAGGAGGAATTTTTTATACACTCCCTGTTCCAGCCAACAGGTATTAAACCTGTGCCTTGCTAAGGATGATGGTTTTTGTGAGCACAGCTCTGGTTTAAGCTCTGGTTTAGTCCCCTGTGCAAGCTCTGGTTTAATTGCTCCTGAAGCACTGCCACAGCTCGGGGATCAGCTGGCAGTTCTGATCCATTGCTGGTGACCAGTTCCAGCCCTTCTCCTTTCCTCCTGTTAAGGATTCCATCAGAAAAGCAGACGTTAATGACTTTGTAAAGCAGGTTTTCTTCATCCAAAGCAACGCACTTTCCCAGCTGAGTGAGACAGCCACAGCTTGAGCCCACTGCTGCTGGGGAGAGTGGGACTGTGGGGCAGTGGAAAGGCAAATATTGGATAACCTGGTGCTTGCTGCACTGAACATGTTTCATACAGAGGCATAACGAGCTCCAGGCCCTGGGGGTCACACCCAAATCTTGACCTGTATCGTTAATAAGGGGCAGCACTAACTCAGCGGCTGGACCTGCCCTGAAGCCCCTGTGCAGGCGGGGTGGGAGCAGCTCAGCAGGCTGAGGAGGGGGCTCGGCCGGGGTTGGGGTGTCCCTCTGTGGGCTCAGCTCTCTCCTGTGTTCCCAGGCACGGTGCAGTCCAGCCCAGTGACGGTGTCTCCCTCAGGATCCCCCGGTGGCTCCCAGTACGACAGCGACTCGGACGTGGCCTTCAGCGTCAACAGGTCCTCGTCGGCCTCGGAGTCCTCGCTGGGTAAGGACAGGCAGCCTGCAGCTCCTCTCCTGCCAGGCCAGCGGAGGGAACGGGAAGAAAACACAGTGTGGGAAGCTTTTCGTGGCCTGAAGAAGGGCTGCGTGCTGGTTGTAGCAGCAGCAGCAGGAGCAGGGCAGTGACTGTCCCCTGTGCTCTGTGCTGGCCGCTGCTGAGGCACCTCGAGGGCTGTGTCCAGTTCTGCGCCACTCATGACGAGAAAGACATCGAGGGGCTGGAGCGTGTCCAGGGAAGGGTCTGGAGAATTCAGTCCTATCAGGAGAAGCGGCTGAGGGAGCTGGGAAAGGGGCTCAGCCTGGAGAAAAGGAGGCTCAGGGGGGCCCTTGTGGCTCTGCACAGCTCCCTGACAGGAGGGGGCAGCCAGGGGGTCGGGCTCTGCTCCCAGGGAACAGGGACAGGGTGGGAGGAAACAGCATCTAGTTGCAGCCGGAGTGGTTTAATTTGAATGTAAGGAGTAATTTCTTTATGGAAAGGAGGGTCAGGTATGGAACAAGCTGCCCAGGGAAGTGGTGGAATCACCATCCCTACAAGTGTTCAAAAAATGTGTGGATGTGGCACCTGCCCCATGTGTAGGAAAGGGATAACAGGCTCTTCCCAGAGCTGTTGGAATACACCGGGACTCGTTTGGCCAAAGAACCACGCAGTGACTGAGGAAGGAAGAGCCTTTAAAAACTGACTTAAATGTGTTCTACAGAGTCAGCTTTGCCCCATCCCGGTGACTAAACAGCCTCATTCCCCCCTCCCTCCTCTTTTGCAGTGACTGCCCCCAGCTCCCCTTTGAGCCCCCCCATCTCTCCTGTCTTCTCCCCTCCGGAGCCATCGAGCAGCAAGAACGGGGAGTGCACCGTGTGCTTTGACAGCGAGGTGGACACGGTGATCTACACCTGCGGACACATGTGCCTCTGCAACACCTGTGGTCTTAAGCTGAAGAAGCAGCTCAACGCCTGCTGCCCCATCTGCCGACGGGTCATCAAGGATGTGATTAAAATCTACCGCCCGTAGCGCCCGTGCCGGGCTGCAGGAAGGGGGAACGCCGCTAGCAAACCACGCCTTTCCGTCCCTGCTTATGGGTTATCGTGCTGGTCAGTCGTTATCAAGTGGCTCGTTATCTGTGTTTCCTTATTTGACTGGTAGGGCACAATTCAGGGAGCAAAGCTGAGGGTCGTGTGGGGAATCGCCGGGACCCGAGCCAGCTGCTAATGAGAAATTTCCCGGGAAAAGGCTCTTTTTTCCCCCCTCCCGCTGCGGGGGAGGCTCGCCGGGGTGCGGGTGGGGATGGGGAGGTTGCCACTTGGGCAGTGCCAGGTGCCACTGGGCTTCCCGACCCTGAAACCCGACAGCTCTGGGCTGCTGCCGGGGCCTTGTGCTGTGGTGGAGCGAAAGTGGGACAAGGCCCAGTGGGAGAGTTCAAAGTGGACAGAACTGGTCTGGAAATGTCATGTAAGGAGAGCTAGCTCAGGCCAAAAGGTGGCACAGCCTGATTGTCACTTGTTTGGGTTCTGTCCCCATGAACAGGCTCGTGGGGATGTGGAGGAGCTGGTCTGGGCTTAGATAAAGCAGCTTTTTCTTTCTGTGGCAGAACAGGGACTTCTAGCCCTGGAGGCTGAGACCCAGGGAGCTGCCCTGGGGTAGCAGCGAGGAGCACGAGCCCACCCAGAGCCCAGGCAGCCCCTGCAGTGAACGAAGGAGCTGCAGGGAGCTGTGAGGGCCAGCTCAGGCCCTGCCCTGCTGCCTTCTGAAGCCATAAACTGCAGCCTGCGGGTGGCGGGGGTGTTTGGGTGGGCACACTGCAATCCTGGCTCGGGACACTGCTGTCTGCAGTGAGGGGGTTTGTGTCCTGCAGGCACACACCCCTGCATTCTGCTCTGCCCTCCTGGCAGGCGGCACAGCTGCCGTGTCACCCTGCCCTGACTGTCACCTGTGCCAGACCTTCCCCTGGTGCCATGGCAGGGCTCAGCCTTCCTCCCACCCCACCACGGGGATTTTTTGGAGGCTCTGGTGAGAAATTCGTTTCTGGCCCAGTCCCATCAGGCTCACCCTTTTTTCTGGGGACTGCATGTGCTGACTTTACCTGTTTTCTCCTGCCTTTCCGGGTTTCCCAGCACAGCTCCCGGCTGCCTGCACGCTGGGTCTCAACTGTAGATGAGACCTTGTTGAGAAAAACAGGGACTATCTCACTTGGCTTTACTTAGGAGGAAGGAAAAAGGCTCCGAGGCTGTTATTAGATGGTGGGAATTAAAAGGGAATTGGGTTTAGGGTGTGATGCTGGATAAGCTGGGCAGCACCTGACTGTGCAGCACCGGGGCTGGTGTGAGGAGCTCAGCGTCCTCCTCCCTGCTGCTCCAGCAGCAGCTGCCCTCCAGTCTCCATCCTCTGCCCTCTGCACAGCCCCTGTCCAGTCCTTCAGCCTGAGCCCGGCCAGTTTCCAGCTGGTCCAGGCTCTTAAAGAGGGGCAAAAGGGATGGAAATGGGAGGATGAGAGGAGCTGTGTCACTGCAGCTCGGTGACCGTGTGCTACCGAGTGCGTAAGAACAGCTCTTAGAAAGGTGCAATCACCACGTTTTAGTCCGGAAAAGGGAAAGATAAAATAATAACTCCTGGACATTTCAGGGCTTCTGGGCACGGAGGGGCAGCCTGAGGGATGCGTGGCCATTCCCTCTCTCCTCCGAGGCTGTGGGTGCGCGGTGCTGCTGCCCAGGCGGTGGCTTAGCAGTGCCAGGAGAGCTGGGTTTGGGTACTGACCTGTGCCAGCCCTGTGCCAGCCCTGTGCCAGCCCTGTGCCAGCCCTGTGCCATGCTGCCACCGGGGAGGGCACAGCCAGGGAGCAGCTCATCCTCCTCCCGCAGCGGGCTGTGCTCGCAGGGCGCCCAGAAACCTTTCGTTTATTTTTTTCCTTGGAGAGCTGCTGCCCATTTTTATTGAGTGGATCAGTGAGAGGCTGCTGCGGAGCGAGGTCTCTCAGCCATGGCCCTGCCCGAGGGCCCAGCAGCTTTGCAGAGCCCTTTTTTTGGAGACCTGGCCGATGCCACTGGCTGTGCCACCGCCCTCAGCAGAGCCACTGCACCTTTCGCTCCCGCCTGTGCCACAGGAGGCAGCTCCCCTGCATCTGGAGCCTTGTCCCGCTTCCCTCCACCCCAGGGAGCACAGGGACTGCATTCCCAGGGATCTCCCAATCCCCACGCTGGCACATCCAGGTGCGCCCGTGGGCAGTGGGCACAGCACCCAGGGGGTGTGTCAGCACCTGCCTGGGCACAGCCTGCAGCGGGAAGCCTTTCCACGGGGAGGGATTCAAGGGAAGCAGTGGGAATCCCCAGCCTGGATCAGGTCGGGGCTGTCCCTGGGGTTGCTGTCCCAGCCTCGGGGGTGCCCTTTGGCCCCTTTGCTTGGTGCCACCTCAGGGCCTCCATCAGCAGGGTGGCTGCAGCCCGGGCGGGGTTGTTTTGGTGTCGCTCTGTTTCATATTTTTAAGCCAGCAAGGAGAAACACCGACCCCACGCCAGGAGCTGTTCAGGACACGCTGCAGAGGCTGAATTTTTGCTGTAGCAGCCAAAACCAGTTTGCAGAAGGGGCAGCACCCACTGAGGCCAGCATGGCGAGTGGGATGGGAGAGCAGTGGACCTGTGGCCCTGCCTATCCAAGAGCAACAGGAATTTTCCAAAATAGGCCTCAAAAAAACAAAACAAAAAAAAATTCCAGGAAAAGGTAGCCTCTTACAGATTTCATTGTTAGTATTCGTATTGCTATTTTTTTTAAACAGTCCAATGATATATGATTTGTACAGAAGATCTGTTTGTGCCTTATAAGGGTGTCTGTGCACTTTTTATCCTTTTTAAAGCAACTTTTAAAAAGAAAAAAAAGAAAAAAAAAAGACGGGGGGAGAAAACCAACACAGATCAATGGTAGTTTTATAGAATTTTGTGTTCACTGAGAATCCTGCTTTATATATATATATATA
>VZRQ01001599.1:445143-467667 GCA_013397975.1 Machaerirhynchus nigripectus
AAAATAAAAAAAAAAAAAAGGGAAAAAAGGAAGAAAGAAAAGAGATGGGGGAACTCTTTTACCTCTCCCCCTTTCTGAGGCAGTTCCTCTCTTGTCGTTACCTTTATGATTCAATACTGTGACCTGTATTATCTTGTTGAAGCTGAATCAGATTTTGGACCTCTGTATTAGGCTTTTCAAGCAAATTTTTGGGGGGCCTGGGGAGGGAGGGCATCGCACGAGGGAGGGAGCTGCACCTCTACATGTCAGTGCTCTATAGTGTTCAGTGCTGTGTGTTTTCCTTTTGTCCATTTACCTGTTTTCCATGAATATAATTTGACTTGTTTATGAAACAAATAAACCTTTGGCTTGTACAGAGTGCTCTGGAGTGTTTCTGAGCACGTCCTTGATTTGAGGAGTGGGGCAGCACCGATCCAGAGGGGCAGGGGAAGGCACCTCTGCTTAAAAAAGAAAGAAAAACCACACAAAAAAAGGACACTTTTCAAACTTTTCCTGAGCTTTGCTTTGCTCCTGGGAGTCACTGCCCGGTGGCTGCTCAGCCCTTCCATGGGCTTGGCTGCTCATTTAACCCTGCAAATCCTTTGAAGTTCGGGGGATAAGGGTGTATTTCAGGGCTACAGAGGTGAAAGGTGACACAAAGAGCCCCAAATTTCTTATCCAATCTCAGGCAAGGCAGCTCCAGCCTGGCCCTCTCCTGTGCCCTGCTGGAGCTGTGGCAGCCAGGGGTGATGCAGACGTGGCAGGAGGGCTGATTTTCCTTTTTCTTTTTTTCCTTTTCTTTTTTCTTCTCTTTTTTTTTCCTTTTTCCTTTTCCTTTTAATCTTTCTTTTCCTTTTCCTGTTTCCTTTCCTTTTCCTCTTCCCTTTCCCTTTCCTTTTTGCCTTCACTTTCCTTTTCCCTTTCTTCTTTCCTTTTCCCTTTTCCTGTTTCCTTTTCCCTTTTCCTTTTTCCTTCATGTGCAGTGGAAAAATTCCTTCACAACTCTGCCCTGCCAGAGCTGAGTGTTCACACGAACCCCTCACTTGCTCCAGGTGCTGAAGGACCCTGACAATTTATGCCAAAATGCCTTTTTTGACACTCTGCTGCCTCACTTCACCCACAGAGCTGATCCCTGGCCAGCCTGAACCCGCAAAGCCCCTCAGGACAGGCAGTGCCTCTTCCCCTCTCTGCTTTTCCCCAAAATCACCAGATCCTGGTGGTTTGATCTCACAGTAAAAACTCCACTCCACTGCTGGGACATGAACCTGGGCACCAGGGAAGACACAAGGAGCTGTCAGGGTCCCCCTGAGCCTCCCTGCCACAGCTGCCAGGATGGACGGACAGACAAACAGACCCCAAAACCAGCCCCGGACATGAGAGCAGCACCCCAAGCTGCACCCCAGAAGTCCACCAGCCACACACACACACACACAGAGGTTCACCAGGGTGCTTGAAACCAGTCAAGCAGTTTCTTTTTATTTCTTAAAAAAAGAAAATAAAACAAAACAAAAAAAAAAAAACCCAAACCCAACAAATTTTAAAAAAAAATCCATCCCTTAAAGGTGAAGGTATAGACAGGGCATGGACACAGCTACATCTACCTTCTGCTGCCCCCCACCCACCCCAGTAATGGAGATTTATACACATTACGTAATACAGAGACATGTGGACAAACAAACGGGCTTGGGGAGCCTGGCAGGAGCTGGGCACAGCAGGGCTGGTGCCCACCCGGGCCTGTTCCCAGAGCCCCCAGCCCCGGCAGTGCCCCCCGTGCCACAGCGCCCGAGCTCAGGGTGGCTCTGGGAGGCTGGGCTTTGGCTGATGGGGGGCTACCCCCGAGTTTGGGGTGCTTCTGGCCACCCTCCTCCTCCTCACGAGGTAGTCAGGGAGGTACAGGGAGGAGAGGCAGCCCAGCTTGGGGCAGGGCCAGGGGCACAGATCAGATGGGGGACAAAGCCCTGCCAGCCCAGTGGCTCCTGGCACCTTCCCCCACAGGAGCTTGGCCAGCCCACGGCTCCTGGGCACACAGGAGAGTGGGAAGAGGGGTAAGGCTGCAGGTGTGGGCACCTCCTGAGGGTGATCCCACGGGGGCACTCCCTCTCGGAAGCTCTTTGGGAAGGATCCTGCCGCGCGCTCGGCGAGCCCAGTACAGTACTTGTGTCAGGAAAACGGAGCACTCCCAGCTCCGAGGCTCAGGCTGGGAGGGGAGAGGGAGCAGCCCTCATTCAGAGCCGAGGCCACACAAATAGCACAGGACTCTCCGAGGAGAGCCAGGGCAGAGAGGCCTCTGAGACAGAGCTGAGGTTAAAAGGCCGTTCAGCAAAGGCAGAGCAAGGACACGCTGCCCGGGCAAAGGACACACAGCCCTTCCACCCCGTGTCCAGGGCAGGGATGCAAGTCCAGCTCCTTCCCGGATACCGTGGGAGCTGGATTTGGCTGTGGAGCAGCTCTGGTTTAACTCGCGCTGTCCCCGCTCCTTTCCAAAGCAGAAGGGATCGGCTGGGGCGAGGCAGAGCGAAGGCAGCGCTGTCTCAGCCCACCCTGCAGCTCTCCCGGGAGCACATCAACACCTCCCGGTGTGCCAGCACGGAGCTTTGTTATTGCACCGGGCTGCAAACGCGGTGCTTATTGCCAGCTCAGGTGAGTCAGCCTGATCAGGGGCTGATGTGCCACCCGAGAAAACCGCAGGTGGGAGGGAGAGGAATCAGCCACAGACTGATGCGCTGTGAAATCCCACGGTTAAAAATGAATTTTGGGGCTGCTGGAGATGAGGACGATCAGGACTTCTCTGATCAAGCTGCCCCATCGCCCTCCCAGAATGGTCCTGGCCACAGGCACCAGTTTTCTTCTGGATGCAGACAGAGGGATCTTCAACCCCACGTTCCCAGGGTGGAAAATACCGGACAGAGAAGGAAGTGAGCATCTGGGGGAGTGGAGAACGCTCCTTCAATTCAGCCAGCCTCAAATTAGAGGGAAACCTGTCCTGATTTTCAGCAGCAAAGCAATGTGGCTGCATTGCTCACACACGCAATTAGACCAGAGAGGGCAACAGGGCTTGGTTAACACCAAACCTGACCCCGCCGTGGCAGAGGGGCTGGACTGGATGATCTCCAGAGGTCCCTTCCAACCCCTAAAACTCTGTGGCTCTGTGAAACCCACAGACAGCCGGGTTTAAAGCTCTTCTGGAGAGAAACGTGGCCCTGAAGCTGCAAAAAGCCAAGGACAGAAAGGAAGAAAGCAGCACTGGGGGACAACAGCTCATCCACGCTCATCCTCCTGCTGGGATAAGCAGCACTGAGGGCAAGATACTGGCAGGCAGGAACATCAGCATGGAAAAACCCCAGGCTCTGCTTGCCCAGCAGCCCCCCCAGCACCAACCTGGCCCACAGGGTGAAATGCAAGTACCCAGAGGACAGGCAGGTGGGGGGACAAACAAGGTCGGCAGCCCCTGAGCACCAGACACACCTCCCAGCTGGTGGTGATGAGGAGCTGAGCTCCCACATCCTGCATTGCACTTGATAATTTCAGCACCGAGGGAAGGACCCGGCTCCCGGCTGCTGCCTGCCAGCCCGGGGAGCTCAGTGGGTCGTGGGAAGGGGTGGTCCCCTCTCAGTCCAACAGGCAGGGCAGTCTGTGTGGGGAGGAGAGCAAAGCATCCCTTTTTCCAGGGCATTTGGGGTCGTTCTGGTCCTCTGTGCCTTGCATAGAATTCCTCAGCTCCGGAAGCAAAACCCCTCTGACGTTGGGTTGCGGTACTGCAGGGGAGAAGCCTGAGAGCTGTCCTGGACCAGAGAGGACCTGTCAGATGAGTTTCTGTGTATTTTCCCTATTTTTTTCCACCAGGAGGATGTTGAAGTTAACACTTGTCGTCGTAGAGCAGGGAAGGACCACGGGATGATCCCCGTGCAGGGGGAGCGAGGCACAGCCCTCAGCCAGGGACAGAGCCACAGGAACCCCGTTCTCAGCCACCATTCCTCCTTTTTGACACATTCCCCGTGGCTCTGCTACACCTCTGGACTCAGCAACGTCCCCTGAAACTCTTGCCCATGACCCCGAGCTTCAGGGAAAGCCAAATCCGTCTGTGATTTCCTTCGCTGGTACCACTCCACGTGGCCGCTGCTGGATTTCTGTCTAATTCACCACAGAGGTGGCAAAATGTCACTCGAGGTCCATCTCCCCAGCCCAGAGAACCACGGGAGCCAAGTCCTTTGGGGAAAATGCGGGGAGGAGGGCAGGTGGGAGCACAGGGGTGGGGAGGGGAGGCCGAGCTGCCCCCTCCAGCTGCTGCCAAGGGGCTGCAGCTGGGAGGAGTGGGATCTCAATTATTACCTTTTCTTTTAAAGCCAGCCTTACAGAAAACTATAAATTAATCTGCTCATTAAATACTCAGGTGGGAGACCAGGGAGCCTTGGGCCGTGGAGGCCGAGGAGTGGCTACGGCTTCTTCCTCAGGTAATTGGAAGGGATCCAGCCCTCCCAGCAGGGCCCCCCAGTCAGGACCTTGCAGAACCACCAGCCGCTGCTGTTCTTCTCGCGAACTTCAAACAAAGTCCCTTCTCTGAAGCTGTTGGTCTCCTCGTCACCTTCAAAATCCGCCACCGCCACGTAGAGCGCTTCCCTGGAGATGTCCGGGCTGGAGACGGGGGCTGAGCTCCTCTCCTTGGCCTCTGCTCTCTCCACGGGCTTGGAGATGACCTTTGGGTTCGCGCTGCTTCTGGCTTTGGCTTCGTCTTGGAGGGAGGCGGAGAGGAAGGGCTTGGCTTTGGGAGGGACCAGCATGGGCCTCCCTGGCACTGCAGAGGGCCTGATCTCGGGAGCGTCCCGAGCTGGGGCCCTGGGCTCGGCGGGGACGGAGCCAGGGCCCCCCATCTTCTTGGGTGGGGGTGGCCTGCGAGGTGGCACCACGGGGCGCTGCAGAGGGGCGTCCCTGGCGCAGGGGGGGTTTGCTGGGCCCAGGGGAGGTTTGGGCAGCGCCTCTTTGGGGGTGTGGCTGTCCAGCTTGGGCAGGGCTTTGCTCTCCACGCCCGGCCGCTCTGGAAACCTCCCGCCAGCCTCCAAAGAGATCGTGGCATTGCTGAAGGAGCTTTCCCCGGCAGCGGGGTCCTGCTCCGAGGGTTTCTCTGGGCACTTGGCAGGTCTCAGCTTGCTCCGCAGGCTGCAAATGTCCAGTCTGTCATCGGCTGGGGGTGGGTCAGCGCGGGGGGACGCAGCGGGTTTTGGCCTGATCTGAGGTCTTGACTTCAAGAACGGGTTCTGGGTGATGGGCTCAGGTTTGTCCTCCACAGGCTCAGCTTTTGGCTTGGTTGGCTTGACAATGGGCCGGAGGTTTGGCTTCTTCACCTCCTTGGCCGACACCTTGTGTCCACATTCCAGTCCCATCTCGTTTTTCAGCTGGAAGAGTTTGCCCTTCTCCGGCTTGAGCTCCGGCTTCTTGCTGTCCTTCGGGGCTGCCGACTGCTTGGGTGGGATCATGGGCAAAATCACACCTGGGGGCTTGGGGGGAGGTCTCTGCCTCTCTAGTAACTCCCCTTCTGATTTAATGATGGACTCCTTCCTGGGCGGAAGGCTGGGCTTCTCCTCCGTGTCGCGGTCCGAGATCTCCTCGTAGCCCCCGGCGAAGGACAGGTCCCCGCTGTCGGGAGCCTCCTTCCCCCTCCAGTCCTTGCCCCACCTCCCCATGCAGTCCATGCCATTGGGAGGAGCCTCTGGCAGAGGTCGGCACGGCCCCGTCGCCTCCTCGCCGGCACTGCCATCGGCGTCCCCGAGCCGTAGCTGGGCCATCTCGTTGGGAAGGGGAGCCAGGAAATTGGGCCTGGAGGCGTTGCTGGTTTTCTTGTACTTATCAATGAAGGTGGCAGGGGCCCAGCCTTCCTTCTCCTCGATCTGGATGTACCACCAGCCACTCAGGTTCTTCTCAATGACCTGCCAGGGGGAGAGGAGACCTCAGATGGCCACTCTGCACTACAGGGACCCTGAAACGATGGCAGGGTGACACGTGGCCTTGGTGCTGCTCCAGCCAACAGCACGGAACCCCAGGAGTGATTCCATCCTAAGGGGGTTCCAACCTGGTCCTGGCTGCCAGGAAAGGCAGAGGGCTGAGGAAGAGCTGCTGAGCTGTCTCCATCCCTCCCAGAGCTGGGTGCCGGGTGCTGGCGGTGGCCACGGCGTGGCACTGTTGGAGCGGCCAACAGGCAGCGATCCCGTGTGGATCCCACACTGCCCAGCCTCTCTGCAGCTCCACGAGCGGGGCTGGGGCCTGGGAGGGGCTGACTGGGGGGGCAGCCCTGAAGGAAAAATCCTCTTAGAGAGGCATAAATCACATCTGCACACGGAGAAAGCAAAATCTCATCTGCAGGAGGGGTTCTGCCAGCAAAGAGGGTGTGCCAGGAATTTTGGAAGGGCTTTTAACTTTGCACCTGGCCTAGCTAAGGGGAAAAACTGCCACCTCTAACCCCATTCGTGGCGTGGGTTTATTTTCCCTTTGCTCAAACAGAGCACTCACACTTGGGGGACAGGAGGCCACCAAGAACTGTGTAGGGCCAAGCTCTCTTGAGCTCCTACAGGTTTTTATCCCACTCTCAGAGAGCCCTGGAATGTTAACAGAGACAAAACCACAGCTGGTTTGCCCCCAGAACACCACGGGGAGCAGATCTGCCCTGGCTGGAAGGGGAGCTCCTGCCTGAAGAAGGTGCCAGGGCAATGGCAGTCAGCAGCACTGCCCTGAAGTGAAGGCGTGTGAAGGGAAGGTGACAGCCTCACCTCTACTTTCATTCCTGCCTGGAAGCTGATGCCGTCAGGGATGGTGGTCTGGAAGTCAGCGATGGTGTAATATTCCTCTTCCACTTGAGGGGGGACAGGAGGCTTCGGCAGGTTCAAACCACGGGGCTGTGACAGGAGAACAGAAAACCCGTCAGTGTTTGTACAGCCCCACAAGCCACCAGCCTGCAGACACACGGCCAGGCACTTTTCCAGGGGACAAGATCCCTGGAGAAGGACAACCAATGACCAGAGCTCCTTGCAGTGCTCCCCTCCCACCCCCTGTGCCATTGCTGCCCTCCTGCACCAGCTGGCACTTACTATGGTGAGGTCTCGGCGAGGAGGTGGCCTCTGCCTCATCTTTGGTGACTCTGTGGAGGAAGAATTCCAGATGCTGTTGAGTTTCTGGCTTTTGAACACGTGTTCGTGAATGACAAGTGACAGACAAAACACACAGGCCAGGACCAAACCTGCCCCAGGGGAAAGGAACCTGAAGGAGGAACCCATCAGCCCAGAACCCATCAGCCCAGAACCCATCAGCCCAGAACCCTGAGTCACCCAGGCCACCCGGGTTTCAAGGGTATCCCAGCTTTCAGGTTCTCCTGGGAAATGCAGCTGAGGTGACCACATGAAATTGCTTTTCCACTGCAGGACTGGCCTGCAGAGGGGTTAAGATCAGAGAATCACAGAATCATGGAATGGCCTGGGTTTGAAGGGAGCTTAAAGCTCATCCAGTGGCACCCCTGCCATGAGCAGGGACACCTTCCACTGTCCCAGGCTGCTCCAAGCCCTGTCCAGCCTGGCCTGGGACACTTCCAGGGATCCAGGGGCAGCCACAGCTTCTCTGGGCACCCTGTGCCAGGGCCTTCCCACCCTCACAGGGAAGGATTTCTTCCAAAAATCCCATCTAAACCTGCCCACTGTCAGTTTGAAGCCATTCCCCCTTGTCCTGTAAAAAGTCCCTCTCCATCTTTCTGGCAGACCCCAGTTTTTGAGAGGAGAACACCCCCAGCCTGGGAGGGGATGCCCATCCCATGTGCTGACCCTCAGCAGGTCCCTGTGCCCCCACTGTGTGTGCCACGGCCCCCCCAGACCTCAGTGCAGAACACACAGGCCCCACCAAGTCTCTGTCAGCTCAGAGCCCCTCATTTCACTCAAAACCTGCGGGGGAGGCTGTGTTTGGAGCCCCGCAGATCCTGCCTGGCACTCACTGCGTCGGATGTCGGCGCTGGGCAGGGCCCGGCTCTCGAACCGCCCGTCCCTCTGGCCCCCCAGCCCGTCCCTGTCCCTGCTGGCCGGGGCCTGCTGCCGGGAGATGCCGTCCAGATCCAGGGCACTCGAGTGAGCCGGGGAGCCCAGCTTCTGTGGGAACACATCCCCGTTCCCCTTCCTGAGGTAGGAGGCGGGGGCCCAGCCCTCCTGGCCCTGGTACCTGTGGGGGCAAGGACAGCGGTGTCACCGCGCAGAGCCGCCGTGCCGCGCCGGGGCCGCGGGCCCGGAGCTCAGCACGCACCTCGGCTGAAGGCACTGCCAGCTCTGGGCAACAGGAGCTTGCCAGGCTCTCCAGGGCTCCAGGAGAGCTCCCTCGTGACTAGTGCTCCCACACAAGCTGGCCCCAGCCAGGGCCAGGGGCTGGGAATGCAGTGAAGCCCAGCTTTCACCTCAGCAATGGCACCAGTTCAGGAACGAAGCGCTCTGGCAGGGGAAGCAGAGGGAAGAACCAGAGGGCTGCTGCTGGGAGTGAGGTACCTGGTTTTTGGAGAAAGCACAAGCCCTCTCCCTGCCGGCAGCCTGGATCCCTTCCCTGCTCTAAATCTGTTTAGGAGAGAAACCAGCCCTGTGAGCTGATTGAAAAACCACATCCACGGTGCCCCTGCCATGCCAGAGACTCTCCCCGCTGGCTGGGCTGCAGCCACCTCGTTCAGATGGCACCAACTACCGAGCTTGTAATTGCCTTTAGAGCTCCTGTGGCAGCTCTCCTCCGCGGAAAACGTCAGTGGATGTGTTTCTGGGGCTGTGCTGCTGCCAAGAGCACAGGTTCAGTGTGAGGTTAAGAAAATTGCAGCGTGTGCTCCCACCCTGAGCAAGCCCGGCCGTTTGATCGGCCACAGAGGAGGGGAAATGAGCTTCCAGCAGAAAACAACCCTCAGCTCGGGATGGGCTGGAGCCTCTGGCTCAGCAGGCCCTGCACACAGCAGAGCTGGCCCAGAGCTGGCCATTCCCTGCAGGAGCCTCCCACCAGAGCCAGGGCATCCAGACTGCCCCGGGACACTCGTGGGTTTTCCCATCAGCAGGAGTGTGACACCCCACTAATGCTCTCACCCCTCGGCACTGCTGGATGACAGAGCCACCTCCCAGCACAGGAAATCGGGGCATTTCAAAGACTTTCAACCAAAGCTGTGCTTGAACATCAGATTTGTCAGGATGGAGAGAAATGAGTTGGGGTACTCCGCCCTCCCCAGCTCACAGACTTGCCTTGGGACTGGACATCCCGCAGCCCCAGCTGCAGTGCCTGGGACAGTACCTGATTTTCCACCAGCCCTCCAGGTTCTTCTGGATCACCACCACGACAGCCCCTTTGTCCAGGTTCATTTCATCCTGGTCTCTGGCCGTGTAGGGGTAAATGACCGTGTACTTCTCCTCTGTTGGAAAGAAAGCGCAGTTTCACAGAGGAACTGGTCCCAGGAAACCCGGCCTCTGCTGAAAAATGGCTATGAAGTGCTCCCTATAAATGATAACTCTTGTAATTCAGGTGCAAATACACGGAGATACACGACTACTCAAATGGAAATGACAGTGAAATGTATTTCAAATCAAGCCCGGCTGCGTTTGGAAATGTAAACTTTGGGGAGTTACTCTGGCCCAAGGAGTTCTCTAAAACAGTTCCTCCTCTCCCTTAGGACTAAAGACTTTTCACAGCTCATCACAGAAGCTCTTCCATGCATCCACTTCAGCTCAAATTTCTTTCTCAGAGCCTTTAAAGAGGAACTGTCCTCTCTAAGGGGAGAGAAATCCCACAGGCACGAGGGGGCAACCCCATGCACACAGAGGTGCCCTCAAACTGCTCCAGAGCAGCAGATCTGCAGGAACCTCACCATGCAACCCCCAGGACATCGGTCAAAGCCATGTGGGGAGCCTGGAGAAGAGCCTGATGTCCTGTCCACCCGAGCAAAGGATGTTAAGCAGGGATAGGGATGTTCTTCCCTTCAGGAGGAAGAAGAGACATCCTAAAAGCCATGCAGCTTGTCAGACAAACGGGTCCATCCATCCTCCCCTCTCCCTCACCTTGTCCTCTCCTCTCTGGAAGAAACACAGGGAAATAATTGCCTGTGCTTCAGCAGTGCCACAGTAGGGTGAAGGCCATTTGGGGAAAAATCTGCCTCCAAAGTCCACCCCTCTGGCCATTCCTATAACCCCACCATGCAGGTTTCCTGGGTTTGTTTCCTGGGAGAGCCTGATTCCCCACCCCTTCATGCAGAGGAGTCCAAGCAGAGAATGTCCTGTCACATCCAGCAGGACCAAGGTGGCTCTTTGGCTCCTGACCCCACCTTGAGGCACCAACCCCAGGGCTCACGGTTACTCCAGGAGCTATGGCAGCAATTCCAAGAATTCTGGAGTAATTCTCATCCCTAACAATATGTGTGCTGGGGAAAAGCAGAAACTGCAGGTTCCGAGCCCGAAACGAGACGTGAGGAGGAGCAGCTGAGAGAGGAGAGGGGTGTGCACGTGAGGGGCCTCAGGGAAGGCTGAGGAGCAGGGGTGGCACATGCACAGCCAACCAACATGCACACAAGGCTCCGAGCACAGCACGGGGGCAGCCAAGAAATCTCTGTGTGGTCCACCTTGACCCCATCCGCTGGTGTACAAGTCCCCGAGAGTCCGGCGGCGGCCAAGGTGCCTGGGCAGAGACCAGTATCTCCACGGCACTGGGAACAGCGTGGTGGGGAAGCAGGAGAAGGACAAGAGAGGACGTAAGGAAGCGGCACTCGGGGTGCAGGAGGAGACGGGGCTGACACAGAGTGCTACAGAGACCCTGCCCACCTGGAGCCCTCCCCAGCCTGAGCCCCCCTCCACCTCCAGCTGCCCCGACGAGGGGCTGAGCCAGCTCCTGGCTCCGCTCTGAGCACACAGAGTCATTGGGATGTGCTATCCAGGGGCATTTTGGATTTGCTCCAAGGACAGGCTGGAACCTTGCTATTCCCACGCTGTGGGCTCTTTGTTCTGCACCCCTCGCATTGTCCGAGGGCCTGGGCTTTGCTCCTCCTCCAGGGCAGGTAAAACAGCTCCCTGGGCCTCAAGGTGCCACTGGGGTGAGCGTTCCCCGGACTTCAGCCCCGCTGTGGGGAGCACAGAGGCCAGTGGATGCAGCACCAGCACCCAGCTGCCCCAGTGCTGCTGCAGCACCGGGCAGGCAGGACCATGCCTGGGGTTTTGTCCCTTTTCCCAGGTTTTGTTCCTGGGTTTTTCCTCCCCCAGGCTCGTGCCCTGCCCCGTTCAGGGAGGGTGAGGCAGCGCTTCCCGCAGCTCTGTGCACTTCAGCAGGAGGAAGCTGGGGCAGATGCCTCCAGCAGCTTCATACCTTCATCAGGCTGCATGGAGAACTCCTCCTGGACTCCATCCTGGGCCTCCAGGCAGGTCGCTGGCACCCAGCCTTGCTCCTCCAACGTGCTCACAAACCACCAGCCTGAGGAGAAAACAGCAGGAGGCTCAGCCAAGGGCTCACACCAGCCAAAAACTCCCTCCCTCCCTCCAAGCCACGAGCCTGGGGGGCTGTGACCCCTTTCTTGCATCTCCACGGGAAGCTGGGGTGACCCCAAAGCAACAGAGCCAAGCACAGGAGAACTGCAGCTGAGTGACATGGAAAAGCACAATTCCCTCCCCAGGAAAACCAGGACAGGCTCTGGGAGCTGAATGGCTCCGGCCACTGCATTAGCTTTTTTTTTTCCTGCCCCTTCATGGTTCATTTTCCCTCAGTGTGGGTCAGCAAGCCTGGGCTAATTAGCAGAGATGAATACCCTGTGTGTGAATCAATAGCCCGGCCCTGCTGCGCTCGCCTTCTTCACATTTGTGGAAACAGCAAAATTGAAAAGCTACGGGCAAATGCAAGATTTAAAACATCAGCTCTCCCACTGGAAGCCCAGCCAGCTCCAGAGAGGCCACAAGCAATTCTGGGCCCCCCTGTGTGTCCAATCAAAACCAACTCGTGCTGCTCGTTATTAAAAGCACAATTTGTGTCTTTAGGGGGCAAAAATAAAGACTGAGTATTACCCTCAGAACCCCACCAGTGAGTCATTCAGAAAGACAACGAGATTGTCGGGGAGGGAATCAGCTACCTGCATGGAGGGAAAACCACAGCTGACCTTTGATAAATAAATTATTTTCCACAGCTTTTGAGCTGGCTGTGCTAATTGTTTCATTTGCTTCAGGGTTGCTTTTATTTCTCTCGTTCTCAAACAGAGCTGCTGGTGCAACTGATCCTCTGGGGAGCAGCTCTCCAGAATGCTAAAATCTGTTTTCATGGTTTGTATTTAACTGCCCCCAACAAGCAACTTCTGTAAGCTTCAGGGAGTGAATTCTCCACAAGCCCCACAGGCTGGGCCCTCGGCATGGCTCGGTCCCTCAGCAGAGGTTAAGAGCGAGTTTAAGTTTCGAAGCAACCGAAGAGCTCGGCTGCCGGCCCACAGGAGCTGTGGGTGGACAAAGGGGGCTTTCATGGGCACCACGAGAGTGTCCCCCTCTGTCACTGAAACCAGCCTGCCAAGCCCTGGGATGGCTTTTGTCCTCAGGACACATCAGCCAAGTTTTTCAGCACGAAGAAGCACAAAGTAGAGACTGAAGAAGGTGGACGGCGCCTGGCGCTCAGCACGGGGGGGAATCAGCCCTCAGTGCCAGCCCTGAAGCCCTGTCCACACTCACACAGACCAAAGCTGCTTGCTCCACATCCCACCTCAGCTCACCATCCCCGTGGGATGCCTTGGGGACTGTTCTGCTTAAGGAAAACGCTGACAACACAGGGCTGCTCCTCCTGCCCCTGCTGCAGCCCCGGAGCCCTCTGCCAAGCCCAGCTCCCTGTACCTGATTCGTTCTTCTCAATGATATCCACCACCTGGCCCACGCACAGGCTGATCTCCGAGCTCTCCTGCTTCTGGTAGTCGGCCACCACGACATACTGCTCCAGCACCAGGGGCTCAGCCGAGGCACCGTCAGCTCCTGCACAGGGGCGACAAGAACCGACCCGTGTGCCAGGTCAGCACAGCCCCCAGGGCACGGCCACCGCCACCGAGCAGCTCCAGGGCACCCCGGGGACCCCAGCGTGAGAGGGGTGAGCCAGGGATCCGGGCACAGTGAGGGGGGGAAGAGACCAAAACCAGCAGCCAGGTGAGATGGGGGCAGCCAGGCGAGACCTTCCGCTGCTGCCCGCCAGAGCCACCCAAGCGACCTCAGCACCACCAGCACGGGAGCTCACAGCAGCCTGGACCTGGGTGGGGTTTAGGGACCCTCCTGAGCACATCAGCTGCCCCAAAGCACGGACCAGCCCAAAACACACGGCCTGCAGCGGGTTCTGCTGGGCTGAGGAGCCGCAGCACCCCGGTGGGAGGTGTTTTTAGGACAGGGCAGCATCCCCCGTCCTCATGGCCCCGCTCTGTTCGGCCCCCTCGGTTTGCTCTGCTCCTGCTGCACGTCCCAGTTTCCTGGCAAAAAAAGGGGGAAAAAAAACCACCCCGAGGAGGAGCAGAGGGGGCAGGACACAGCGGGAACAAAGCGGGGCCAGCAGGAGGAGAGGCGGGAGCGGCGGGATCGCCGGGGAGCGCAGCTGGACCGGCGGCAGGTGGCACTGCGGGACAAGCCGGGACAACCACGGGATAACCGGGACACCGGGAGCACTGCGGGATAACCGGGACACCGGGAGCACTGAGGGATAACCGGGACACCACGAGCACTACAGGATAATGGGGACACCCAGGGGCACTGCCAGCCCCCGCTGTCACCGGAGGGCAGCCAGGCCAGCCTCCTTTTTAAACTCCCAGCCACATGTGTCCCTCCCTCTTCCTTTCCCCTGCATCCTCCAAAACCCCGCGGGCGTGTGCCCTGGTGGACTCTCCCCCTTTATTCGAATAAAGTTGCCTTTTTGGACATAAACCTCTGGCGTTTGTGGATTTTCCTGACACAAGAGCTCTGGCTTCCAACCCAACACTCTGCCTTGCAGCTTCCCAACCTGGCAAGGAAGACACTGTTCCATTATCCCAGTCTCCCCTGGCGTGGTAAGGTTTAATTAATATTTGAAAAGTACTTTGGAAGTAGGAGAATGGTAATTACTACAGCAGAAGTGATACAAAAGAATCACACACCTGATTGCAGGTGTTGAGTCAAGTTTATGGGGCCTGAGCTTTTCTCTGAGTCTCAAATTCTGGCAGGGCAGAACTCACATCTGGGCCAGGCCCAGCAGAAATGCAGGACAATCCCCTCCCAGTCTCCCAGGGGTGTGAAATTCCACGGAGAGAGGTGGTTCCTTGGGCCAGTTAGGTCAAATGCAGCAGGGAAATCCAGACTGTGACCAGGAAGGAGTTCCCAAGGCAAGTGCACTTGCACCAGGTGCTCCCCCATCACATCGGAGGTCTCGGCCTCTCAAAAGATCTTCCCTAGGGGAGAACCTATTTCAGGGCATAGGAAACCTGAGGTGCCATTCTCATCCCAAAAGGGTGATGAGTGGAGATGGACAATACCTAGCAGGTCCTCAGGATTCCCAGATGTGCTGCTGCCTCCTGGAGAAGTTCTGTGCACAAGATCACAACCTCTCCAGCTGGTTCTGAGAAAGCCAGGCCACAACCAAGACTGAAGTGAACCTTGTGTCTGCAGGACGGTGCTATTCCAAGGAAAAGGAAGGAAATTGTCTGTGTCCATCTGCTATAAACAGCACTCTGCGGAGCTCCAGGTGAGCTGGCCAAGGGCAGAGGATCTGTTCCTGCTCATGAAAGCTTCCTCCACACCAAAACCCAGAGGTGGGGCAGCAGACAGAGTTAAAAATAGCCCCCCAAAGTGAATGGTGGATGCTGGCACGATTTGTTCTACCTGCTCAATTGAAGGTTTGTGCTTCAAGCGAGCTGAGGATCTAGCCAGCCTCCGAGAGAAGAGTAACTACTCTAGGAAGAGATAAGTACTTCCCTCTCTGCCTCCCTCGCTGTAATTACACCCCTGGCTCTGAGGCTATTTGTAGTTTCAGCAGCCAATTCTGGATCCTCCAATGTGCCCATTAAACCAGCAAGAGCAGCGATAAACTGAGCTCGGAGGAAGAAGTAGGCGTTAATTCCGGGAGCATCTTCACCTGGCATAATCGTCCTCAACCACAAAAACACACCCTGGAGAGAGCAAAACCGTCCTGTGCACGGCCAGGCTTGGGCTCCTCCAAAACAGGAACGGTGCAAAGCTTCCCAGGGAGGTGGGACACAGAAAGGTCTGCAGCTGGGGAGGGAGGAGTTCATCCTGCAGGAGAGGGGGCTTGCAGAGAGCTCAGGCAGGAGCACAGACTGTGCATCCCCAGCACTCCCCAGCTGTGACAGGGACACCAACATGGCCTAGAAAAGGGGAGTCCCTCGAGTCAAGGGACCACTGAGGCCCTCGGGCCGGGCTCGCAGAACTGGTGCTCACCCCGGATGCAGGACAGACACCCAGCACGTCCCAGAACAAGCCCAGAGCTGCTCGGAGCGGTGACCTCGCTCTCAGCCAGCCCGAAAATCCTTACAGGTTTTGTTTGACCATTCACCCAAGGGCTGAGCTGTGCAAAACCAGCAGGAAATCTCACGGATGTGGGGTTGCCTGTGATGTTTCCAGCCTTTCCAGCTTCCGGCTTTGCAAGTGCCAAAGGCGAGGAACTTCTGACAGAGCTTGGGCGTTGGTGCTGCCAGAGGGAAACAAAGAGCTCAGCCCTGAATTAGGGGCACAGGTGTTTGGGTTTGGAGCCTGTTGTACACTCCAGCCTTTGCCTAATGCATCTCCCAGAAATGTCATTCTCTGGATGAAGTTCCTTCCTCCTCTGCCTGTGTGGATCGGAGCCAGAGCTCCCAGGACAGCCCCTCTTCCTCCAGACCTGAGGAGTTTGTGATGATCAGTACTGCAAGAGTGCCCTTCCTCCTGCTCTCACGTGAGATGGGCACTGAACAGAGCTGAATTCCTTGCAAACCCTCTCATCTCTCCAGGGATTCTTCCAGAATTTGGAAAACAGTCACATGGAAATACCATTCACCAGTGGAGTTTCAGAAAGCTCCCCTTCTGGCTGCTGTGTTTTCACTGCCTCCCCTCAGACCAAACACTGGTTTGGGGTCTCTCTGCCATTGCAGGGACATTCCACAGCACAGCAAAAGGGACGTGGGCACACAGGAAGGCAGCAAAAACCAAACTGGCAGAGGGGCATTTGAGGTCTCTGCCAGCCTCCTCGGGCAGCTCCACCCAAATAGAAACTGTGGAGGCAGTTTCAGGTTCGCCTGCACGAACCCGTGGCTCTCCATCTGTGCTTTCTGTGGAACTGTGAGAGGCAGGGAGAACAGAAACGCTCAGAACAGGCTCGGGGACTGATGGGATGACTACTTTTAGACATACCCAAATCAGTGGCCAAGGCAGAGCCCCGAAGTCTGGGCAATAATCCACCCCCTGCAAGCTGCAGGCTGTGCAGAGCCCACGCCTCAGGCTCAGGCAGGTGGGACTACAAATGCTGGTAAAAAAAGCTAAGCAAAGAAAGCAGATTTTATTTCCAGTGCTCACACACACCGGGACCTCCTCAAAACTCCAAATGTCATCTGAGTCTCGTGGTCTCCACAGGAGCAGCACTTTAACCCACTCTGCATCCCAGTGTTTGCTCAAATCCCATTTCCAAACCGGGCTTGCTGCTGCCAGGAGCTCGGAGCTCTTTCCAACACTGCTCAAGAGCAGCTCACCCCCTCTCTGGCAATTGGGAAATCGCTTATTGTGGAAAATCCTCGTGATTTTTGTTTGCTAGCAGCTGTTGGATGACCCCTCCTCAGGGACATCCTGGATTGAAGGAGTATTTTCTGTGCCTTGCTGCACATTTGCTACCTCAAAGCAGGCCTGGCTTGAGGACCCAGTGAACCATCAGGGATTTCCTCGAGGTATAGGAGGAGTTGGGGTGGCAGCAGCTGAACCAGACTCTGATTCTGCTGCCAGGAAATGCAAGACATTTCGAGAGGAGTCTCTGAACACGTCTGGCACGAGGCATCAGCCCTGTGTCACATTCCTGAGAGCAAACACCTTTCCCTGCTGGCTGCTGCCAGGGGCAGAACAGCACATCCTGCCCTGCCTTGGATGTTATCCAAACTCTTCCTTCTCAATGCAGAACTCCTGCTTCTCCTCCAGGCAGCGTCCTTAAATCGAATTCTGCCCTCACTGGACTGAGTTATGCAGCAGAAATTTTCTTCCTCTTCTCCTCAACCCTACAGAGCCTTCCCTTCTCCTGTCCCCAGCACTTCAGAACAGAGCCAGGCTGTGCTTGCAAACGTCCATGAGAGCTTTAAAATGACCATCCCAGTGTCCTGCTTGGACAGAGAGCAGTCAGAGACTGAGGCAGAAATGCTGTCCAAAGGTTTTAACCACCCTGGTGAAACCCCGCGAGTCCCTCAGGAGAGCACTCAGCCCACGAGAACAGGTGAAACCAGGAGCCACCAACAACATCAGAGCTCCCCATCTGCATCCTACAGCCAGGCTCCGTGACACTGGGACACCATCAGCTCCTGGAGGAGGGATGAGCTGCAGCTCCAGGGGAACAGAAAGTGGAATCATGTCTCTGGGTCTCCCCCCTGCCTCTCCTCTCTCCTGCAAGAGGAACCCTCTCACCTACAAGTGGGTTTGCTCACACAGCTGATGGCAGTGCCAGTTCTCTGGCCAAAATCCTTTCCACCACTGATTTCAGCAGAATCTCCATGCAGCCAAAGCTCAGACCTTCCTCCCCAAACAACCTCACACCGTTTTTATACCTTCTGCAGCTCCAGGAGCTGAAAGCTGCCTCCCCAGCCCACGGACCAAAGGCTCTTCCACTCCTCTCTCCTGCTCTTTTTGGGAAGCTCAAATGGCCCTAAACCACACCAGCAAGGGGGTCTTTCAGGGATGTCCCCCTCTCTGGTGGAGCAGAGGCAGAGCATCCCAGACCCAACCACCTTCCCCAAGGCTCCCAGCTGGTGCCATGAAGGAGAATGTCCTGCTGGGAGACTTTCAGCCCCCCACTGCCCGCCAGGCAGCTCAGACATTCCTCTGGACTCCTGAAATTTTACATCCCCACCCTTGCAGACCTTCAGCAGCACCTGGGGCATGTCCCCTGCACGTGGAGCTGCACCAGGAGCCAAGCCCCAGCCCCTGTGCCACCGCCCCGTGTCCAGCAGCCACCACAGAAAGCTGCAGGGGACGTGACAGCTTGTGGCAAGGGTGACAAGCTTCTTGCCCCTGCCCCCAGCTGAGCAGGTGTCCCCCCCAGAGAAAGGCAAAGCAGAGCAAGGGCAGGAGCAGCTGTTAGTACCTCTCTGCAGGAAAGAGGCCGTTCTCTGGATAATCCCTGATGGAGGAACAAAAGGACGGGAGACAAGGCATGAGGCAGGGAGGGCACGGACTGGGGGTTCCAGCAGTGGGTACAACACCTCAAGGAGTGGAGGGGGAGGCCAGGGCAGTGCTGAGAGCTGTGGGCATCTGACCCAGCTTGGGGAGCCCCACGGAGACTCAGGAGATAGGGGCTGGGGGCTTGGAGGCTGCAGTGAAACCCCAGTGGATGGAGGAGCTGGGGAGCCCCACGGGGCAGCAGAGCAGGGGTTGGGCTGCTGTGGGGCTGGGAGCTGGCCCCACAGCAGGAGACCTCGGCTGTGGGTGAAAGGAGGAGTTGGTGTAACCAGCAGAGAGGAAAGGAGTCCTTACCAGACCTCTTCTTTCCAATGGGCTCCCTGAAAAAGAGAAGGAAGAGTGTCAGCAGCGCGAGGGGACAATCGGGGTGTTGGTCCAGTGACAAACCCACCCAGGAAAGCAGAGCTGTGCTGGCTCTGGTGGGGCCACTGACCTCCCTCAACCAGCTCATGCCTCCATGGGCATCACCCACCCTTCAAACAGCCCCTTTTCATTTAGAAATTCGGTGTTTTGTCATTTCCTCGGTGAGCTTGGGTTGCTGGCCTGCCCTTGCAACTCCCCCCGAGCCACGTGGTACCACCTCAGGCACTCATGCATGGAAGTATCAATAAAATTAAATAAAATGCAGCCAAAATGGAGTGGAAACAAACGGGACATTGCTACAGAAACCGGAGCCTGTTGAGTTCAGATACCACAAAGAGCTGAATGCTCTTTGAAGGAGGAATCTGCGGGACAGGGCATCCCAAAGATTTCCCAACAGAGGCAGCGTTGCGGAGCTAAATCAGAGTTAATTAATAAGCCCAATTAAAATTCCCCCAGTTCAGAGGTACGACAGGGAAGGGAGGCAAAGCAAGGCCAGATGAGCAGGCTGGAGATGAGCAGGTGGGAACGGCACCCTCGTGCTGATGGCAATACCCGGTGTTTTCCCCCTGCCTTCTGCTAAGCCTATCACTGTAACTCATCCCCCACTTCCTCCCTCCGGCTGCTCCGTCTGGGCGAGGGGGCAAGGCAGGAGCTGCTATTTCACTTTGCTGGCAGGGACACAAAGAGCTGCAGGTCTGAAGGGCAGCAGCCCCGGCCCAACCACCTCAGAGGGGACAGGAGCTCAGACGAGACAGGAAACAGCAATAAACTCCCAGCAGCATCTCCTCCTCCTCCTCCTCGGATCCCTGTGGAGCAGAGAAGGGCAGTAGCACAGCTCCCATGCATGGCTGCCTGGAAACTTGTGGCTCCAGAAGGAGAGAAGGAAAAGCCACTCTGCTTTCCACTGTGAATCTCATTTAGCTGCAGCCCCCCCAGCAGCCACAGCACAGTTACAAGGCACCAACGCACAGCTGTGACAGGGGGACACCAACCAGCCCCACAGAGGTGGTAAAACCCTGGAATGCTTCTCCAGCTGCTTCCCAGAACTCCAAAGGCAAGGTTTCCCGTGTGACTGGAGCCTCACTTAAAGCCCTGAGCCAACACCAGAGTCTCAGTGGGCTCAGCTCAGCATCCTTCACAAACCTCCCAATCCCCTGGAAGGAAACTTTGACACATGGAGAACTCTTAGCACGTTCAGTAATCCCCATGCCACGTGGTTTTTTTTGGAAAAGAGAGCCAGGTTTCTCAAGCATCTTCTCTGGGCAGCACCCCTGTGGATGTGGGGATGGGAAGGAGTGAGATGGGGAGCACGGGGGTTCAGCAAAGTGAGCAGCTTGGGAGTTGAGAACACAGAGGCTGTAAGAGAACTACTCACTGCAGGGTGCTGGGGACACTGAAAGTCTTCATGGACTTACAGGGTCATAATTCAGGCAAGAAATGTTAATTAAAAGTCATTAATTGCAAACTCGGGTCTAAAGAAGAGTTGTTACAAGCTGGCTTGACTTTAAACGCCTTCCTAAGGCACATCTGGTGGCTGCTGGGCCAGGCAGGGCCCAGAGCTGCAGGGAGGTGGCCCTGAGGTTGTCACACAGAAAAACCCACCTTGCAGTGGCACTCATAGGAGAGAAGTCCCCTCACATGTGGCTTTGGGGACCTCAGCACCGTCCCTGCTGCCACAGCCAGCTCGTGGAATAGGTGAAGGCCTGGAGCACCAACACGAGGAAAACAACTCCAGCTGCTGCCAACCCACACAGGAGCCACACCAAATGAGACGGATCTGAGGTCAGCATTCCAAGAAAACATCTCCCTCAGATTAAAAAAAAAACCCCTCTTGTAAAAAACAAATCCTTCTGCAATACAGTAATGCCACCGAAATAGCTGTCAGGAGGGGGCTCATCTCCTGAGGGTTCAGCAAGCTTGGAGATGTTTGCAGAATTTATGCAGGCGAGGAGTGGGGTACAACAGAGCCCTTGTTTGGGAGAGGTGATGTTTAAGCAAAAGCTCCAGCAGCACTGAAAGGAGCCCCTGTCCCCACACTCCAGGGCCACTGGAGACTCAGCCAAGCTGAGCCCTCAGGCTCAGAACCTGCCCTGGAAGGTCAGAAAAGCCTCAGTGCTCTGTCCAGGGAAGTGGCACAAAGCAGATTTCTGCAGAAATGGGGTGTTTCTGTCTGCTGTCCCTCAGGAAAGGCAGTTCTCAGCAGAAAGGGAAGGAGGAGGCTGCTTTGGAGCTGGGGTGCAGCCCCAGCTCCTGGTGAATGTGCACGTAGGCATCAGGAGAACTGCAACACAAACAACTTGGTGTACAAGGTGTGATCTGTCTGTGGAGCAGGACACGGCCCAAAAGCTACACGCCAGCAAGAATCCTTATCCCAACCAACATCCAGCAACTCATGGCTCTCTGGTTTACCTGCAAAAGCTCCAGGAGTGGCTTCCTACAGCCCCTCCATCCTAGAGCAGGGACAAAGCTCAAAGCAACAACTTTTCTAAGTGTTTTATCCATGACAGGCTGCTCAGCTGCCAAAAAACCCAACGAAAGATGCTTTCCATGGAAGAGGTTTCTCACTGCCTGGGGTACATCCCGTCCCCAGCCTCTGGGAACAGCACCACAATGGCCCCTTCCCCACCACCCCCCACTCGTGACCGTGGGCAATGAAAAAAGAACTACTTGGTAATAGGAACAACTTGTTAGTCATTAATATTAATGACTTGTTAATAACTGGTAGGGCGTTGCTTCACTACAGAGTTAAGCTGGGCTCCCGCGTGTCCCACAGCTGAAATTCAGCTGGAGGAGAGAGCAGCTGAATGCCTTGACTCAGCAGTGGCTCCGTGCCCAGCCCTTCAGACTTCCCCAGCCTCATCCCAGCGCCTCTGCTGCGGCTGCAAACAGCTCTGAGCTGAGGCAGGGTGGATGGGAGGTGAGGGGGGTGCAGCAGCAGCTCCCCACCTCAGCATCCTGTGCTGGTCAGACCTGCTGAGAGGCGTGGGGTGCAGGAATTTGATGACTTCTCCTCTTTGAAGCTGCAGGGCTTCCATCCAGCACCGAGGAGAAAAATCCCACATCCCCCAGACTGCTAACTTTCCAGAGGTTTCTTTTTCCATAACCGTTTCTCTTCTCCTTCTTCCCCCACCCCCTTCCCGCTGCTCTTCACAAATTCATCTGGATTCAGCCTCATTCTGCCCCACCACCACTGGGCAGCCCTACAAGCTGGAAGCAGTGGAGTAATCCCAGCCCAGAGCTTGCTGGACAGGGATCCATGTCACAAAAGCCACCAGTTGTCACTGCCAGTAGAAACCCTGCCACCTCCCTCTGCTCCCCTGTTTGATGTGGTCTCTCCAGGCAGGAGTACACAGGAAAGCTGGGGATGAGGAAGGAGGGGGTGGAGGAAGGGCTTCACCTCCCTCTTGCACCCGCCAGCTGCTGGAGGCTCCCGTCTCAACTCCCCTCCTGGCTGTGACATCCCAGCTGGGACCAATGGTGGAAGGAGGAGGAACAAAGCCAGGTTTTGACCCTTTTCCCCTCCACGGGACAGGCTGGGGCTTGGAGGGCAGGTGGGAGGTCGGGAAGGGCTGAGGAACTCAGCTGAGAGCCAGCAGTGACCTGTGTTGTTCAGCACAGGGCTGCTGAAGGGAGCTGCACTGCGGGAAAAGCAGGAGAGCCCTGGCTCAGCCCAGGGAGAGCTCCAGCTCTGGGGAAAACAACACCACAGGGGCCTGGAGAGAAATGCAGGGGCCGTCCAACCTCCTCTTTCCATTCCCAAACACTGCCAGAACCAAGGACTGAATTCACCCTTTGCAGTTAAACCAGAGCTCCA
>VZRQ01001599.1:468014-508034 GCA_013397975.1 Machaerirhynchus nigripectus
TGCAGTTAAACCAGAGCTCCAAGGACTGCAGTTAAACCAGAGCTCCAAGAAATGCAGTTAAACCAGAGCTCCAAGGACTGCAGTTAAACCAGAGCTCCAAGGCCTGCAGCCAGCTGTGGCCCCTGGCAGGGGTTTGCCATCCTGGGCTGACATGAGTTGGGTGAGTTGGACCCTCACCTGCAGCCCAGACAGAACAAGCACAGGGTGGATCCAGCATCACTCACAGGCACGTCCCCTTCACTGCCACCAGCTGCCACCCTCGTGGGCAGGGGCTGACCAGCGGTGCCAGCCAGGGAAGCCAGGGGAAGGGACAGGGAGCAGGAAGGCTCCTGTGAGAGTGGCTGCCTGGCTTGGCACTGATCATGCTGACCAGTCCTTTTCCCCTCCCTCATTCCCACCTTTCAGCCATCCAGCATAAAAATCTGTCTTTCCTCTTTTTTTTTTTCTCCCCTTTCCCCCACTCTGTTCACGGCCTGGCTCCCTTTCAAATTCCCGGAGCAAAGTATTTATCTGCTGGATGAAGGATGACATCCGGCCAAACCCCAGACACGCCATCGCGTCTGATCCAGCCCAGCCATCCATCACGGCTCCCATCTCGTTATTGCTGAGCTGGCAGCATTCCAGGCCTCGGGAATGGGCTCCCAATCCCTCCAGAGGAGAGAGTCAAGGACTTTTATTAATTAGCATTTTGAATTGTAGCTAATAAATACCCCTCTGGCATTCGGAATGGGACGGGGGACACAGCGGGGATGTCCTTGAGATGCTGTAGGGTTTGGCTGCTGGAGGCAAAGGGACAAGAGGCGCCCACTGAGTCCCTCTGCGTGCTGCAAGCTTCAATCTCCTCCCTGGAGAGGAGCAGGCAGGGAAGCAGCACGTTCTCCATGGAGAGGGGCAGGCAGCAGAGGCGGCACGGCCACCACTGGATCCAGCATCACCCGCTCGCCCACCCAGCCCTGCAATGGCCAAAACTCACCAACCCACAGAATTCTGCACCCAGGACCCTGCGGAGTGTCCCTGAGGATGGACCCCACACCACAGAAACACGCTTGGGGTTGGGCTCCAGCCAGCCCCTTGTCTCTCGGACCCAAAGCAGGGAGGTGACAGGGGACTGGCACTGGTGGCTGCAAGGACGGAGGGCTGGGAGCTACAGCTGCAAACACAGCAGCTCACAGGGCCGCCCCACGCAGCACCCAAAGGTTTCCCCACTCATCTGAATGCTCTGGCCTCGTTTCTGGCTCAGCCTACAAGGCAAAATAAAGGTGAGGAGAGCAGGTGTGAGACTGAAGCTGCCCTTCCATCCACCGCAGCTGAAGGCCCCTCAGCTGCAGGCAGGTTCAAGACCTGACTCCTGTTCCAGAGAGCTCCTTCCCCTCATGCAGGGCCCAAAGATCCCTGCACAGGCCATGCCCCACATCCCAAAACAGCTCCACCCTCATGGTACCCCCCCTCTGATGTCCTTGCAAGCTCATCTTGTCCTGGTGTCCCTCGCTTGCCCCTGAGCCGAGCATTCCCTGAGGGATGACCTTCCCTGGGGATGACCTTCCCTGAGGCATGACCTTCCCTGGGGGATGACCTTCTCTGAGGGATGACCCACAGGGCAGCAGGTTAAGTGGTGAGCAAGAGCTGGGCAGGACAGATGAAAGCATCAGCGACAGCAAGCAATTAGTTAATGGGCTCTGGGGCCCTCAGACCAATCTCATCAGTGACCACGAGCTGCAGGAGAAATGATGACAGGCCAAGCCAACAGAAACAGGAGCCAGAGGAGGAAAGCAAGGATGGGGGAAGGGGGAATTAAGAGAGGGAATGAAAATAATCAAAAACCCAGGGAGAAGATGTAGTCCACACAAGCATGACGCCGAGCTGGAGACCTGACAGGCTCAGCCGCTGCTCAGAGGAGAAAAACAAAACCCCTTTATCTACCTCCACACCCTTCCAATCGAGCATGGTGTCAAATCAATTTACTGCCTTGCCCCTCACAATTAATCAGGCCTCCTCCACTGCTCAGGCTCTGCTGGAGCCGTGTCACATGCAGCAGGAAAAGGGAGAGCAGCAGAGCAGGACACGGAGGCGGCTGCTCAGATTTATGCTGCTCGTGATTAGTAAGGGATGGGTGGCTCCTGGCCAGAGCAGCTCACAGTCACAAGACTCAGAACCACACGGAGTTGTGTAAGGCACGCAAGATTCCCTGCAAACCTTCCCGGGCTTGCGTGGAGAGGCTCTGGAGCGTTGTTATGGATGGGGCTCGTGGACATGGGTGGGGGAAAGCGCCTTTCCAGCGAGGCAGAGGTAGCTGCAAACGTGTGAAGTGAGGCTTTTTGGGCTGATCATGTTCCTGAGACTGGTATGAGCAAGTAGAAAGAGGCTCAGGAGGAGACCAGCACTTCACAGGGTCCCAGAGAAGTGTTTGCACTTCCCCACTGGAGAAAGAGGTGTCCACACTGAGCTGCATAGCCTCTCCACCAAAGTCTCCAAGTCCCAGATCTGTGACCTGCGAGGGAATTGCTCTTAACTGCCCTGTGAAAGCAGTGGTTCCCTCCCTTGCTCCTTTTGCCTGCTTCCATCCCAAATCTCACCCATCCTCTTTGCAGGGCTCTCCCAGAGAACGAAGGCACCCAACTGCCCTCAGAGGAGATGGCAATAAAGCAAAAACTTCCTTACGCAGCTTCCTCCTGCTAATTCCTCACTCATTTTACATGAACACCAGTCATGGATATCAGCAAGTCCAAGGCAGTTCATGTCTCACCACCATCCCAGTTCGTGTCTCACCACCATCCCAGTTTGCATCTCACCACCATCCCAGCTCGTGTCTCACCACCATCCCAGGAGTGGCAGCCCCCCACCCCACTTACTCCTTGGGGGGGGTCAAGTCATCAGGCCGTGTCTCGAAGAACTGGAGCACCTCCTCGCACTGGGAGATGTAGGGAGGCAGCTGGATCAGAGCCTGAGGAGGAAACAGAGACACCCCTGATGGGAAGCCCCAGAACTGTGCAGGGAGCCCAGCGAGGACTCCTGGGAGTGCAGGGACCTGGGACATGAGGGGCACCCATGGTTCCTGGCACAGGCTGGGGAGAACCACGGCAAACACCTCCACCCACCACCCCACCCCGTGGCAGACCAAGACTAAAGGAGAATAAGCAGAGACTGCCCAGGCCCTGCTTAGCAGCTCCAGCCTTTTTGGGCAGATGTTGTCACAGATGTTGTGAGAGCCACACGGGTGTCCATCCCGGCATCCAGCCTCCCAGCTCAGTTTTCCAGCACGGAGCAGCCAGAAGACACCCAACCTGGGCAGTTTACACGTGGCACACTCTCAGTGCCATCCCAGCACACCCCAAAAATGCCCCGCTGGGCAATGGCAGCTTGGGAAGAGGCAGGGAGAGAAGCAAGGGAGGCAAAAGCATGGACAGCAGGGCTGGGAGGCTGCTCTGCTGCTGTGGAATGGCAGGAGATGTAAAATTCCCTCTGCTTCTCTCCCTTTGAGGAATCTGCTGCAAAAAAGCTTCAGCAGTGGGACCTGCAGGGTGAGAGTGCCTGGCTGAGGGGGCAATGGAAAAAGGGAGCATTTAAAATCAGGGAGCAGAGCTGCAGCCTGACCCAGAGCAGATTTTTAACCAGTTTTCTGTGTAATTCCCCCTCCCCTCCCTTTGCTGTCCCAGCAGTCTGGTGACAGCAGTGTGGGCAAAGCAAACCTCCCCTCATTTCAAAGCCACAGCTGCAGAGCCTCGGGGTGACCACAGGGATCAGATGTGGCTCCTTATTGCCCCAAGTGCTGGCCCCCAAAGCCCTTCCAGCCACTGAGCAGCCAGGCCCTCAGTGCCAGCACAGCAGACTGTCAGACCACGAACCACGGGCCAGATGAGAACAGGATCATGTGAGACACAGCAGAGAGAAAACCACTCTCTCCGTGGCTTTTGGGTGCAGGGAAGGGCTATTCAAATACCAGGTTTTGCATGGATGCCATTCCCATGTGGTACCACTCCCCAGTTCCAGCATCCCATGATCTGAGCGGTTTGCCCCGTGCCAAAATCCCTTGGATTTTGTGGCCTGGAGAAGGCTCCGTGCCCTCTGAAAGCAGGGGGTGACCCCAGGGAACACCGCGTGCTGGGAGGAGAGACAAGGCCCACAGCTCCTCTCCCAGAAGGTTTTGAAGGAAGCCCACCTAGAGCTGACTCTGCTGAGCCAAGCTGGCCACCCTGCAGCCCTGCTGGCCACGGTCTACAGCAGCTGTGGCCACCACATCAAACCTAGTGGCACAAACAGCATCGTGTCTGTCCTGCCTCTGGCCCTGCCACCCAAAGCAGTGACCTGGGCAGGGCCATCAGGACACAGCTTCAGACCACGGTGTAGGAGCCACGCCAAAGGCACCTTTGCCATCCTGCTGCCTGCAGGCCTGAGGAGAAAGGCCTTTCACCAAAACCAGAGAATCCTTGCTGGATTAAAATCCATTCTGCAGGCAGTGAGAGTGGATCATTCTCTGGCAGCAGTGTTTTTAGTGGGCCACCCAGTCTCTTTGGGGTAGAGCATCACCGCTCCTTCATCAACCCCCCTCTAACACTTCCTCAAAATCCCTTGGGCAGGAGGCAGGCAGATCCCACACCACGAGAAAGACCAACAGATGTAGAACACAAAGAGAATGAACTGGAGAAACGGGAAGACATTTCAGGCCTCCTCTCCCTGTCCTTGCCATTCCTGTGGCTGTTTGAAGTCTCATTCAGCAACTCATTGCTCCAATCACCTGCGCTGATTCCTTTGCTGCTTTTCCTGCACCTTATCCTAAACTGCCACGTTTTTCAGTACAACGGGAGCTGGAACAGAGCCCTTCAGCAGGAACACTGCCCTGTGAAAGCAGTGGTTCCCTCCCTTGCTCCCCTTCCCTGCTTCCACCCCAAATCTCACCCATCCTCTCTGCAGGGCTCTCCCAGAGAACGAAGACACCCAACTTCCCCCAGAGGAGATGGCAATAAAGCAAAAACTTCCTTACGCAGCTTCCTCCTGCTAACTCCTCGCTCATGTTACATCTCTGCAGCCTCTGGTCAGTCCCACACCCACCTCAGCCCAGCTGCTTTCCGGGTAAGCAGCAGCAGCTCAAGGCCAGGCAGGGAGAGCTCGGAATTCCTCGGTGATGCATTAGCGGGAGGAGCAGAGCACAGCTCCCTAAGTGGGTCATATAACATCAGCCATTACGTTCCAGTTGTTAAGTCAGATGGGTTCATTATATTTTATGCCACTAATGGCATCCTTCTGAAAGAAGCAGCTGCAGCATTTTATCACTGAGGGACGTTTTCTTCCCCAAAACTGAACTTACTGTCTGTGGAGCTGACGCAGTTCAGTGGCTCGGGAGACAAGGGGCCAAGCACCATCAGCTTCCCCCACGACAGCTCCGAGCACACCTTGCACCACGTCTCCATCACTCTGCCCTCATCTGCTGTCCTGGCCCGCAGTGATTCTCATCTGCAGCCCCTCTGCAGAGCTGTCAAGATGCATTTCCTGATTCAGCTCCATCCTCGGAGTTGTTATTCCAGCCACGGCATCCCTGCCACGGGCCTGGCTGAGGCCCAAACCCCACAGCCTCTCCCACCACGCGAAGGCACTGCCCCACCTCCCTCACCTAAGGATGGATATTTTACCATTTCCCCATCTTCTCCTTTACATGTTACATTTACATCTTACATCCTCATTTACATCTTACAGCCTTTGCATGTATTTCCAACAACATTCAGACTGGATTTTTGAGGTACCAGTCCCACCTTGAGGCCATTCCGATGCTGCTGCAAGTACCCCGGAATCACGGAATGAACTAGGTTGGAAAAGACCTTTGGGATCATCAAGTCTCTGACATATTGAGATGTGACACACTTGATTTGATTGGTGTGAAAATAATTTGTCGTGGACCTCAGTATTTTGTTTCCCCTGCCAAAAAGAAATCTGCCCTAAAATCATAATTTCCCTTACACTTAAGCCCAATTTTATATCCTTCGAGAGCACGGAGCAAATTGTCTCAGCTTTCTCTCTGTTCCAATAACTTTCTGAGGTCCAAGTCATCCTACCCTGGGCAAACAGCTGGTTTTTGTAACCAGTAACTGGAGTTTGCATCCCAGTTTGGAACCACCCCACCATCCTACAGCTTCAAGCGCTGTCTGCTGTATGAAACGGGTCTTTTCCCAATAGATGGGAAAGGAAAGGCTCCCTGAGGAGCTGACCCCTTCAAACCAAGCCCTGCGTGCAACCATTTCACTCCAAACCTGCGGTGCCAGACACAGCCAGGTCCTTCCCAGCCCTTCCAGAGCTGGTTCTGCTTTGCAGCTGAAGAAAGGACAGGAGGAAGGCGAAGCCCAGCAGCAGGGTGAGAACTGGAGTGGGGCCGGGCACCTCCGGCCAGGCCTCCAAGCCCTCAGCACGAATCACGAGGAGTGAACAGCAAATCTGTGAATGGGTTTTAATCCAAAACCAGGGATTGATAGCAGGGAACAACCCACGCTCCCTGTGCTCCCAGCACTGGCACGCCACGAGATGCTCTCAGTCCGTCAGGACCGAGCTGGATCAGGCTGGGATTGCCCTTGGTGGGTGCTGGAAGCCGCCCTTACCTTGCAGTACTCATCAATAGGGATCAGGCGCTTGACGGCGACGTCGCGGATGTGGCTGCGGCGGAAGAGGATCTTCCCTGAAACAGGAGAGGTGGGGAGACAAGGGCAGGTCAGCACAACCCCCACACGCTCTTTGGAATCACTCTGAGTCCCTGCACACCCTCTTCTTGCCAAAAGCCCCATATTCTCCCCCCAAAAAGCTCATTTCCTCACACAGTTTAAATCCCTCGTCAGAATCAGGCACAGGTAGAGTGGCAAGGACGTTCCAGGAGAGAGAAGAGAAAATTCCCAGCACACTGCATCCCTGTGGTCTTTCACCAGTGTGGCAGTGAGAGGAAATAGCCCCCATGAAAGCCTGACACCTCACAGTTTGCTGGGGTTGACAAAATCCCTGGCAAACGCTGGGCTCGCCAGAGCAATCCCTTATCCCATTGTCCAGGGCATCCAGGTCTAGTGTGGGCAGCAGCCAAGCCAGAGGGTTTTCCCTGTGCAGCTCCTGGTCCTGGAAGCCCCAGTGTTGGGACTGCAGCTCTGAGTCAGACCTGTAGAATTTTCCTTCCTGTCTGGGGTTTATTTTTGTTCTCCATTAATGGGCTCCTCTTGCCACTCCGTTCCCTCCCCTCTGGCTTGTGGTGCAGGCCTCTTTCCTTTGAAGCCTAATGAGTCCTAAATGCTTCAAGCTGCTCTCTCAGGGAACAGCTTCTCTGGCATTTAACGAGACAAAAGCCATTAGCAGACAGCGAAACAGATACGTGATCAAAAGCGTTGGTACGTGGCAGGATTTCAGACCACTTCCCAAAGCTGCAGGACCTGGCGCTGCTCTGCAACGCAGCCACCTGGAAAGCTGTGGTTTGGGGGGGCAGGTGGTGATGAAATTCCCTCAAGACCTCTCCAATACCACAGGGAAGTCCTTTTTGTGCCTGCTTGGGTTTCCAATCCCATCCCTGAACCCAAGGAGAGCGACGTCCATGGAAGAACCCCTTCATCTATCGAAGGGGTCAGCATGGGGCAACGCAGAAGCCAAACTCCCCTCACACCATCCTTGCAAACCACATGAGAGCAGGGAAAAAGCACTTGAAGAGTCACACCACGGCTCTGGTCCCTACTGTGGGTCTTCCCAGGAGCTGAAGCCAGAGGCTGGATGCTACCAAGAACAGGACACAGGAAAAAGGCCATATGATCATGACAATTTTAAATCCAGGGCTGGGTCATTTATCCCAGTTTTAAATCCAGGGCTGGGTCACCCCCTGTGCTTCTCCCTGACTTGGCCAGGGGCTGGATCACGGGTGACTTGTGCAAGCTGCCAGTGCATTTTTGAAGCAGAGATGAACTAAAGCCAAACCAACTTCGGCCAGCAAAGAGCACGAGCAAGAACCTTCTGGAGGAGCCAAATCTCCTCCCAGGCTCAGTTAATGCTTTGAAACAGCAGCACACAGCGAATCCACCCAGTGCCAGCTCCATCCCTGCCCTGCAGTGAGAGGGATGGGGTCAGGCCAGCTCATCCCAGCACTGCTCCTCATTTCTGGGCCGCTGGCAGCAGGGGCTGGGACATCGCTGGTGGGAAATGCTCCGCTCTGCAGGGCAATCCCTCTCAGAGCCTGCCAAGAAGAGCCAAGTCTGGCAGCCTTTGTGGTGCAGTGAAACCAAAAATTCCCCTCCATTCAATCTTTTTCGATCTTGAGGGTGAATAGCCTGGGAACAGGGAATTTGTCTGGAAAGACCGGGAACAGCACCTCGGCTGGAGCTCCATTCCTTGCCCTGAGCAATTATTTTCCATCTGACAAGAGAATGATCAAGTTTTCCCTCCCCATCAGCAGTCCCAGGGCGTTTGCTGCCGAGGATTCTGCCTGAATGATGATTTCTAAGATGAATGGATCGCACCAGTTCTGCTGGCAGTGCTGAGGAACGGCTGTTTCGGTTCCAGGCCTGCCAAAATGAAATCACTGATGGGTGGGTAGGTTATAAATGGCTGAAATAATAAGCTCTGGGTGTGGGAATATTGAAATGTTTAACAAACACATGCTAGTGAGTAATAATAAAAAGAATACAGTTTGGGGGAATAAATTCATCACAAGTGATCCTAAATTAGCCCAGGCATGGAGCATATGAACCAGCAGGAAATGCAGCTCCTCTCTCCACTCGCTCTAGATCTGGTATTTTTCAACAAGGAAGTTTATTTTCTAACAAAAAGCCGATTTTAATCAGAATGCCTAATTAACATAATTGCAGCCCCTTCAGTGCTGCCAAATCCAGCAATATCAACCCTTGACTTGACAGGCAAGAGAGAGCAGGCAGCCAGCTTCCCTCCTGGAAGGGAAAGATGGGCAACTTGCGGGGTCAGGGAGATGCAGCATTTCCCTGGGCACGTTTTCCTGGGAGCAGACCTAACCCTGGGAACAGCAGAGCTGTCCAGTGGGGCTTCTCCCATGGCCAAAACTGCGTACCTCAAGGGAAATGCAGGAGCCTGAGGGGTGCAGAGCGCACAGGAATAATGCTGCTTCTCCAGGGGATGGTTCCCAGCACCTCACTCCGAGCACTCTCTCCCTGACGCTTTCGTGGCTGCTTCCAGGAGCTTGTGAGGATCCTCAGCCTGGTTCTGGAAGTGTCCAAGGCCAGGCTGGACGGGGCTTGGAGCCACCTGGGATAGCAGAAGGTGTCCCTGCCCATGGGAATGAGGAAGGAGGGGGTGGAGGAAGGGCTTCACCTCCCTCTTGCACCCGCCAGCTGCTGGAGGCTCCCGTCTCAACTCCCCTCCTGGCTGTGACATCCCAGCTGGGACCAATGGTGGAAGGAGGAGGAACAAAGCCAGGTTTTGACCCTTTTCCCCTCCACGGGACAGGCTGGGGCTTGGAGGGCAGGTGGGAGGTCGGGAAGGGCTGAGGAACTCAGCTGGAGACCTTTAAGGTCCCTCCCAACCCATCCCATCCCATGGCTCCATGATTCTAAACTCATTTTTCTCCTCCCAGCACCGCTCCTGCCTCAGGATGAGGAACACCAAGGCCAAGACGTGTGAGGGGAGGCAGCTCTGCTGAGAACAGGGTTTTCCACCAGCTGCAAAGGTCAGTGCTGCCCCAGGCCCCGCTTGCCCAGCTCCTCTCTCTCGTCACAACGCCAGGACTCAGAAATAATTAGATTTTCTTATTTCCATAGATAACGTTATGCATGAGCAATGGGGGTGGTGAGGCTCCCTCCCTGCTGGCACCAGGAATTCCCTCTGCCAGGAAGAGTGGTGAATACGCTGTCCTTCACACAGACAAGCAGAGCTCTGGGAGGACTGGACATTTATCACCCGGGAATGTCGGACAAGTTGATTTTGGAAGGAAGAAGACGACTGAGATAAGGCACTAGCACACAGTGGCTGCCCTGGCTGTGCAAGCACCCACTCTCCAGGACGTGCAGCCTGCTTTTTCTGGACCTTAAAAACCTGTTAATCCCTACAAAGGAAAAGAGCAGCTCTGCTGAAGGCATTCTGTCTGGCCATGAAAATTCCTCCGGTGCCAGAAAGGATCTTTCTCCCAGGAGTGCAAGAACCAAACTCCTCTGTGGGCAATCAAGGCTGGTTTGCTTTATCTGATCGACCCAGAGCAAAAAATTGATGGAGAAGCTCCAAGAGCGGGGGGCTGCCCAAAAATGCAGTGTGGCCCCCACTGCCTCAGGCCTGCACTGGGAATGAGAAGTGTCAGGGAACCTTGGGGAAAAGGCTGGTCAGGAATTTGGGCCTCCAGCAGTGTGAGGCAGAGCAGGCAGGCCACAGGAGGGGTTAATCTCTCCAAACAAACAAAACCAGGGAAACAGGGCTCTGCAAATTGTCCCCTCCTGTGGGAATCCTCCAGGCAGAGCTGGAGTTGTACTGGGAAAAAAAAAAAAAGGCAGGGGGACCTCAAGCAGAAAAATTGTGGAGGCTCCTCTGGAGCCAAAGGCTGGATCTGCAGCAAGCTGAGAACCCCAGACACATCCCCCTGGCCATCCCAGCTGTGAACCAAGCCAGGTATTCCAAGAGTGGAAAAGCAGCTGTGCCTCCTGCTGTACCCTGAAGGACTCCCCCCGCCCCACGGCCTCGGAAAGAATTCACTGCTCTGCACCTTTCAAATCACATCCAGATTTTCCCTGGCACGGGTTCCAAACTTGCTCCGAGAAAGAAGAAAAGGCAGCCCCCAAATGTACACATAATTAATCCCAGCCCCTGGAGCAGCCAGCTATTCCTGGGATGGGGGATCAGGCATGGGAGATGGGGTTTCCAGGATTCCTACACTCAGCATCTGCTCTGGGCAGGGGTTCAGGATGGCCTGGGACTGCCCTCCCAACCTGCTACGGCAGAGATCCCATCTCATTAGAGCAGAAAACAACAACTGGGATCCTTGCCCCACCTCCAGCTCAGAGGAAGATGCAGCAGGACTGGGGGAAATCAGGTACAATAGCTGGAAAATGGATGAGTTTTCCTCCAGCTCCTTCACGGGGCCTTTGTGGGCAGCTGTGAGCATCCCCACAGCTGTCCTGGGAGAAAAACCCCAAGTTTGTGGGTGGCACTGATGCCCACACCGAGCAGGCTGGTGGGCTGTGAAGGGAGCAGAGAGGAGGCCTAAATTCTGCTTTTAAAAATGCCCCCCCCAAACCTCCCCCTTTTCTCCTGCTCCCTTCTCGGGATTTCACTCTTGTCTGCAGCTAAATCTTCCTAAAAAGCAATTTTACAGCCAAAGTGAGCTCAGCCTCAGGCAACCCCTCCTTGCCGAGGCTCACGTTTCCAGCGAGGCAGGAAAACTGGCCAGGATCTGCTCCAGGCCGCTGGGGCTGCACGGAGCTTGGAAGGCTCCTCTCTCCTTAGAAAAGCTGTTTCCTGAAGGATCTGGCACGGCCCTGCCCCGGCAGGCCCAGCTGAGCTCATTTGTTTGCTCAGCTCGTTCCTTCCTGGGGTCTCCACGCCGTCATGCCCCGGCCAGCGCGGGCGGAACCCCGGCGTGGACGTCCCAGCTGGGCACTGGCAGGGCTCTGCGCCCTCTCCAGCTGCTCCAGAGCCGTTCCAGGGGCACAGCTGGTGCCAGGCACGGGCTGGGTGCTGCCGCAGCTGCCCAGGAGCCACCCCAGCACCACGAGAAGCTCCGCCAGGGGCTCAAGGCCAGCTGAAAGAGCTCGAAGAGCACTTCCAACTCCCCTCTGTGGCGGCAGAGCTTTCCAGGCACAGAGCAGGAGCGCTGCCAGGACAGCCCAAACCCCGCCAGGCCGTGCCACGGGGGTGAACGTGGTGCCAGCACCCAGAAAGGGACAAGCCCTGGCCCCGGCGCTCAAGTGTGACCGCTGTGCTTCGGAGGGCCCAGCTCTGTGACTCCACTCCACAAGAGCTGAGTGGGCTGAAGGACTGGCACTCAGAAAAGCCCCTTGTGACAGCACCGAAGACCGGCTTCAAGAGGCCGAAATCTCCAGAAATTTCCCGTAAAAAGCCAAATCCTCAAAGCCAGCACTCGCGACACAGAGACCCTGCGGGCTGGATGTCGTAATGAGGGGTAAATCCTGGAACTCTCTTCCCATTCCAGGAAACCAGCCCGACAGACAAACCCCGTGGCACCTTCTCGGGTCGTGGTGGTGACCCCGAGCTTGGGCCACTGCGGGGTTTGCCCAGGAAGCCGGAGCTGCAGGAGGCGTTTCTGAGAGCCGCGGTGGCCTCGGCGCCTGGTGCTGCTGTGCGAGGGGCTTCCCAGAAAGCAGAGGCCTGGCAGGAAACCGCCGCAGCCAAATCTCCCCCGGTAATGAAATTCAGATGCTCAGCGTGGGATTGGGAACAAGCTCCAGCATTCCCAGAAGTCCCAGCAAGCCTAGGGACATAGAACCATGTTTTTGCAGGGAAAAATGTGCCAGGCTGCTTGGCTGAGCTCACCTGGATGTCACCCCTGGGCCGAAAGAGATAAACTTGGGGTTCAGCTGTAAGAGACTCGTTGTCATCCCAAACTGGGGAGGCAAAGAACTGCTCCAGAAAGGAATCAGGCTCCTGTACAGCCAGCAAATACTGAAAGAGGCTTCCCTTACCCCCGGGTGAAATCCTCTTTCAGAAGCAGAGCTTACCCAGCCTCTCACTGGGGAGGTTCTGGCTCACTGAACTGCTCCAGGAGGCAGGAGAGCAACGGCACCACAATTCCCACTTCCAATAACACAACTTCCCCGAAGCCAGAGGGCTCCTGAAGCTGTCCCAGCCTTTATTTTCCAGCAATTTCCACCCCCTTTTCCCCGCAGTGGAAATCCCAGTGACACGTTTCTGAGCGAAGGGAAACTATTTCAACAGCGAGGAGAAACAAGCACTTGGTGAGTGTGAGCGGCAGAGCTCCGACCAGGCTTCCCTTCCAAAAATAGCAGCGTTTTGGTGGGAATTTTCTGCGAGTGCAGCACAGCCAAAGCATAAATCCAGTTTTTCCAAGTGATGCCCTTTGCCAGTTTGGCTTCCACCTTGTACAGCCAGGGCTTAGCTGCTGGAACATCAGGTGAGCTCTGCTTTTGCTGATGTTACAATGCCAGGACAAGCCAGAATCAGAAGCCCAGACCAGATTCTCCTGCTCAGAAAGGGGTGGAAATGATTATTTTTTTTTTTTCCACACCACTCAGGGAAAAAGCAAAGCCCACAAAGGCCTTTATGTTTCTGGAAGAGCCAGGAGGCAGAGCACAGCACAAAGGGCTGCACTAAACGGACCTGACAGCCACTGGAAGTGATTATGGTACTGTGACATTCCTAAATGTCCTCATTAGCTACTCGGGGCTGGGGGTAAAGACAACTCTGTGGTCAAAGAGCCTCCCCTCAGGCTGCCCCTTTTCCCAAGGCATATTAGGGTTCTTTTTGCCCCCCACAGCAGCAGCCACTGGCAATCCCCCACACCACAAAGTGCCACGGATTATCCCGTCTGTTCTTTGGGCATAAAACCCCTGTGCAGGACACAGAAATCCTGTCTTGGACCAGCCAGCCCCAAACAGCCACGGGAGGAAGGCGAGCCTGTCAATCAGCTGCGATTCCATTGTTCTTTCCTCCTCTCTGGATGTCCCCTGGGACGGGGAAAGCAGCGTGGGAGCATTTTTGGGGAGCCTCACACCACCCTCAGCCCCGTGCCGCGCCTGTGGGGTTCTTGGTCTTCCACGCAAGAATTCTGGGGGGCCAGAGAAATCCTGAGGGGTTTAGCACTCACTGGGCACTCTGCTAACAAGCACGGGGTTTTAAAGGACACACTGCAGGCCAAGAACTCAGGTGGCTCAGCAGAAATATGGGTATGCTCACACACAGGCTGGGAAAACGCTCCTGCCGTGCCAAAACCAGCACGGATTCTGCTGGAGCACACTCTCCTACCTGGCAGGAAGGGGATGATCCTTTGCTTGGGGTCCTTCTGGCCTCCTTCCATCGGGAACTTGTCCAGCATCTGCATCTGGAAAAGGAAATGCAAGAGAGGTGGTGAAAGGCAGGGATTGACCTGCAGGACACGAGGCCACTGTGCCCAGGGGGGGATGGAGCAGGAGAGGAGCCAGAACATGCCCAGAGATATCCAACCACCCCCTCCTTCGGCAGGAAGAGGAGGGAGATGCAAACTCTCCCTTGGTGTCCCTGGGGCATGGATCTGAAGTGCCTCCCAGGATTTCTGCAGCTCACAGGTCCCCAGGGCATTTGAAATGGGTCTGACAGTCTCTGTTGGAGCTCCCTGCCTAAATAATTCAGCATTTATGGGAGCACTGGAGGCAACCTGCCCAGGAAGTGCCCTGAGCCCCGAGAAAGTCTCATCAGCCCTGCACACACAGTGGTTACACTTTTTTTCCTTGGATCTCAAAGACTGGGATAAAACTATTGAGGTTTGCTGCAGAGGGGACAGAGGGAAGGAGGTGTTTTTCCCTGCATTTTGAGAAGAAATTAAAAACTCCCCCAAGCCTCCCAAAGACAACAGGAAAACCAAAAAGAGCTCTCAGAGTGAAAAGAAGAGAGCTCAGAAGCAGGGTGGCACTGAGCACAACTGGGCTGTGTTCACAGCTGCCTCTCAAAACAAGAAGAGTTTGCAAGGAGGAAAATGTCCCCAGACCTGGCACCAAGCGGGGACTGCGGTGACTTTAGAGCAGCCCCGGGAGGACCTGGCTCCCCCAGGCATGCCAAAATCTCTTCCCTCAATCCATGAAAATCCAGGCTGCCACCACATGCCCCTAACTCTGTGAAACCCCCCCATTGTGCTGTGGTGGAGAGGTGCCCCTGGCCCTGCTCCTCCTGCAGGGAGGAGCTCGGGAACGCTTGTGCCTGGAGAAGGCTGAGGGAAACAAGGCACAAACGCTGCACATCTGATTGTGGTTAAACAACGGAATCCTGGAGGCACTGGAAGCAATCCTGGAGGCACTGGAAGCAATCCTGGAGGCACTGGAAGCTTTCCCTGCCTCTGCTGGAGCCCCAGCTGAGGATCCCTCGCTCCCGGAGCACCGTGAGCCTCCAAGGCACGCACGGTGCAGGCTGTGCCTCTCCCAGCAGCACGTGCCTGGGCTGTGCCTCTGGCCAGATCCCTTCCCAGCCATGTGATCCCACCAAATCCATCCAGAACTCCAGCCCAGACCATCTCCATTTCCTTCTGCTGGGCTGCAAAGCAGCTGCTCAGCGTGCGGACCCTTTGCTCCAGCCCAACCCAGTGCCACCAGTACCAACCCCGTCAGGCCCGACCTGCCTGGGCTGGCACCATTCAGCCTGGCGGTCACAAATCGCTCTTTTTTCTTGCTGGGAGGAGGAAAAGGGGTTGCAGAGTGCCTGGAGCACCCTCTGGCACGCACAGGAGGAGAAGGTGGGGAAGGAGAAGGCAGGGGGGTTGTCCCACCCAGCCTGGCTGCCACATCACGGCTCTGGAGGAGGCAGCAGCCAACACCAGCTCATCAGCTTTCCTGGGCATGAGCCTGGGGGAAGGACGGCTGAAAACCTCACTCCAAGGAAAACAAGCCCAGCTCTGGCTGTAACCACGGGAGGCAGTTTGGGATAGCCAACCCAGATCCACAGGAACCCAGCCCGGGGCTGAGGGTTCCTCCAGAGCACTGCGCACCCAGGAAAGCACAAAACAGAGAGCAGAAAAGATCAGCTCCAGACCCAAGGGATGCCACCAGACACAGGGAGAAGCCAGCTGGCTGGGCTCCAGGTTTTGAGGCTCCCTGTGACCTCCGTGCTGCTGCCAGTTCCGCAGGATGGGGATGCAGCACGGCTCGACACACTGCTCCTGCCGAGGAAAGCCAAGGGAAGCAGCCCCAGCTCTGGAAAAGGGATGGAAAAAAGGTGCAGCAATGCCAGGAGCCCTCGTGGCAGGACACAGGGACAGGCACCAGAAGATGGTCTGCAGATCCCAGTGCCAGGTTTTCCTGGGAGAGCACCCTTGTCCCCCCCAGCCACGCCGGGAGGAGAGCTGTGGGAGGGAGGAGGTCGGCACGGGGAGACTCCCACAAACCCTCTCTGCAGCAAAGGGCTCCAGCCCAGCTCCAAACGGGACTGCTCACATCCCATTCCCAGAAAGGGCCATCCAAGATCCCGGGGAGACGGGCAGACAGGGCAGGGGAGATGCAGACAGACACAAAACATGGGAGAGCACGGAGAGGCCAAGTCTCGCTCTCAGCAACGCACTGAGCCAGCTCAGGGAGGAAAATGAAGGGAAAAAAAATCCCCCCAGCGACAATTAATCTATTGTTTCTCCCCTTCCAAGATTATTTTTAAGCATTTGTGACAGAAAGGGAAAAAGAAAAAGGTCGGAGTGGATGCAGTGTGAAGAATTTGGTGTCTTTTATAAGGTGGGAAGCCGTGGTATCCCACTTTTCACTGACCCCTTTGCAGCTTCCCAGGCCCTGGAGCCAGGACTGGGGCACAGGGCCCAGGTGGGGTATCCAGTCCAGGTTCCCCAGACCAGCACAGCACACGCTTACCCACATTTATCTCCACCACCAACTTATCTTATCAGCTCGCTGTTCTCCTTAGGAAGCCAGGAATGTCTGGGCAGTGAGTCTGGAGTGAGGCAGGCTGTGGGAACCCCCCGTCCCCATCCCGAGCTGTCCATGGACAGGATAATACAGGAAAAATAAACCAGGACAGCACCCCCAGGGATGGGCAGCCTTTGAAAGGCAGCTTTGTACCAACAGCTCACCAGAGCTGCTTCATCAACAGGAAACTCATAAGATAATATCCTAATTGGACCAATTAACAGTGCTGCAGGCTGCAGGGGATCCCAGGGAGAGGGGAATGTCCCTGCTCAGCAGGATTCCCGGGAAGCAGAGAGGAAGAGCTGCTGGAGCAGCGCCAGAGGGTTTTACACCACGCAGACAGGGTGACCCCAGAGATTTGGCTGCTGCAGGAGAGGGCCCCAGGTGTCACAGCCTGCAAGCAGGACGTGTCACTTCCCAGCTGGAAAAAGCTTGGAGAAATCACTGCCAAATCCCAGCAACCTCAGGCCAAGTGTCAGCAGGTATTGAGGTGTGCCACGCTTTGCTTCTCCTCTGATCTCCACCGTGCAGTGGAAGAGTTTCCCCCTCTTTTCAAGAGCATTTGTTGAATGAGACAAGAGGGACGGGCAGGAACTGATGCCCAGAAGATTCCACAGCACAGGAGGCAGAATTTCTGCCCTGTGCAGTGCCCAGCCCTGAGCAGAGAGGGTGAGGAGTGCCCTCCCTGGGGATATTCCAGAGCTGTGTGCACACACTCCTGTGCCCTGAGCTCTGGGATGGCCCTGCTGGAGCAGGGAGTGGCACCAGTGACCCTCTGGGGTCCCTTCCAGCCTGGCCCACCCTGGGATTCCGGGATTTGCTCTGTCTGCTAGACAGAGATTTGGCCTCAAACCACATTGCTCCTTCGTGCTCCAGCAAGAGAGAGCTGCCCCACTCCATGCCTCCAGCAGCCAGGCCTGTTCTCCAGCGCAGAGCAGCCAGCTTTTGACACCACTCGAAGGGAAAAAGGGGAAGGAAAAAAAAAAAAGGAGTTCAACAAAAGGCTTCCCAGCCCGGCCAGGCAGAACCACAAGAGACTCTTTGTGAGAGCGACTGCAGCCCCGCCGAGGGAAGGCAGGAACAGCACGAGCAGCAGCCTGCCACGGAGCAAGGATGAGCCTGAGCCAAGCCTGCTCTCATCCCACGCTCCCCAGCTCCCCACGGGTGAGCAGGGGGTGCCACGGGCAGCCGGGCACACCCCGCCTGTCCCTGTCCCTGTCCCTGTCCCTGCGGGGTCAGCTCCAGAGGGGACATTCCCAGGCACTGCTGCCCCTGACCCCACGTGCCCGGCTGGCCATCGGCCAGGGGAGCAGAGCCCGACTCCAAACTGGAGCCACCAGCATCCCACCGATCCCCAGACGAGGTGGGACTGGGTGGCAGGCCCTGCCGTCCGTCCCTGCCAGGGTGGGAGCACCCGGCCCCGTGGGGACAGGCTGAGGGACACGGTCCCACGCTGAGAACCAGGCACTTCTCAAAGTGCTGCTGCAGATCAAAGCACTGGAATCAGCTGGTTCGGGAAACCTCTGCCAAGCAATAGTCTGGGAAAGAGACATCTGGCAGCAGCTCACAGGCTGCTGGTGTTTAGTCTCTCAGTGATCCTACAAGAGGCACCTTCCCCGCATCCTCAAGGGCTGTCTGAACAAACAGGGGGTGAAAAAAAAACCCCACAGCAGCCCAGGAGACAGAAGGATTAACAAGGAGCAAGCTCAGATCCCAGAGGTGGGATGTCAGTCCTGGGGGAGGGCTCCAGTGGTGTGGCACCACGGAATTCCCATTCCGTGGCCAAGGGGAGCTGGGTGTGAGCCGTGTGAGGAGTTCAAGTGCATCTCACACATCACCAGGAGGGGCAATCCCGACCCCCCCAGCATGAGGAAATGGCATCATAGAGGCTGGATTGTGAAAACCTCATGGAAAACTTGAAGCATCGCTCAGCAACCGACAAAAGAAAAAAAAAAAGAATTAACTGAGGTCGGAGGCGAAAGAAAAAAGGGCCACACAAATCGTCAGCAGCTGCCCCTGCAGGAGAAGTTTCCTGTGGAGTCACAGGAAGCATTAGGCACACGCTGGTGCCTGGGAATAGCTCCTGGCACGGGGAGCAGTGAGGGCGGGCAGGACACACCCTACACCCATGGGGACCCCAGCACCGAGCCACCACCCGCTCTGTGTGACCCCATAAACCACGTGGAACACACCCAGGGAGCTGGAGGGGGGCTCTGCCTGCACCTGGGGGCTCTGAGGCAGCCTCACCTCTCCAGGTTTGGTCTGAGGGCAATGGTCTCCCAAAAGCAACTGGGCAAAAAGCTTCCACTGCCCAGGGCAGGAGATGTTTCCTGCCTGAGCACTCGGTGTTCACAGAATCAGAGTGGTTTGGGTTGGGAGGGACCTTAAAATCATCTCATTCCACCCCAACCATGCACAGGGACACCTTCCACTGTCCCAGGCTGCTCCAAGCCCCGTCCAACCTGGCCTTGGGCACTGCCAGGGATCCAGGGGCAGCCACAGCTGCTCTGGGCACCCTGTGCCAGGGCCTCCCCACCCTCCCAGGGAAGGATTCCTTCCCAATATCCAATCCAAACCTGCTCTCCGCGAGTTTGAAGCCATTCCATTCGTGTCAAGCCCTGGAAGCCCCCTTTCTCATGACACTGATTCCCTAACCCATTTTCCACCTAATTTCTGATACTTGCAGCCTCTGCTTGGCCTTGGGGTGGCAGGGCCCAGGCTGCAGGGATGGGCACAGAGAGGAGCAGAGCACCAACACCCCAAAGCACCAGCCCCGAACCCAAAGCCTCACCCAGCTGTGGGGAGTGACTGCTGCTGGGGACACGCCCGGGGCCAGAGCAGCAATACCTGGGGTCTGAGCCACCTCCTGTTCCCCATCCTGGCCATGGGAACATCCCTGCAGCACAGCTGGGGCTGTGTCACGCAGGATGTGCCCCTGGAAACAGCCTTGGGAAGAGCTGGTGCCAAAACCCACGGAGCCACCACCAGAGCCATCGCCGGGGATGTCACGGCCGTCAGGAAAGCTGCACAGATGAGTCGTGGTCACCCACATCCCCCTCTCCAGCACCCCAAAACATCCCAAAACAGCATCTTCCCAAGCGCTCGCAAGACTGGGAGCGCACAAGGTTTGGTTTCTGCTGTGGGAATGGGCACGGTGTGGAGAAATACCGACACACCTGCCCTGATTCGTGTGGGGCTGGGGCGGGGCAGGGGCAGGGCTGTGCTCACATCTCCAACCAGCTCGCGTTTCACACCTCACACGGTGCTTCACACCCACAGCCAACCCCACTGAGGCATTTCAGGGTCACAGGGAGCCTCCAAAACCTCAGCCTGACCTGTGCCTAGCTCCTGATCTGATTCCTCCTCCTCCTCCCCTCCCTTCCCCAAACCCTCCCCTGCTCAAGATGAGCAGCAGCACACTGGTGTGCATTCCTTCCCCGAAATTAACGCCGGGTTTTGAACCTGTGGCAGGCCCAAACATGAGGAGACGAGGAGGAGGCAGCGTCTGAGCTGAGCAAAAGCCGCAGCCCCAACCCTTGGGAGGGCACTGCTGCTCGGGCCCAGCAGCCTCATGACCCTCTCCTTGTGTCACACTTCTTGCCAACCATCTATTTCCCCTGCTGCTCCTTCCCCAAACTCAACCCCCATGCTCCAAGTCAGCAGAAAAGCGAGTCCTGGGAGAGATTTTTGCCTCCACACGAGGGAGGATTTCGTGGTTTGGGTTCATGGTGCAGTCACCAAGAGCAGCTCCAGGGCAATGCAAGAGGAGGCACCGCAGGCCCTGAGGGGCCTGAACCCCCTTTTCAACACCCAAACTCCTCGCTGAGGGAGGCATTTCTCAAAGTCTGCTGCAATAACCCATCTTCTTCCTCTGCAGAAATGCCAGGTACCAGCCCACAGCTGATGGTGAAGGATCAGCCTGCAGAGGAAAACGGGAGCACAAGGAATTCCCCCCCAAGTTGAACAACAGCACCTTGTGTACTGAAAAATACCTGGTTTGGCCAACTGAATGTGGTGTCAGCAGTGAGAAACGGCACCCGAGTGAAACCCTAAGCGCTCTGTCCAAGGCCCTATTAAAACAATAAATTCACCTCCCTTAATTACTCAGCTCCCCGGCCTCAGCTCCAAGGTCTGACCTCCACGCTGCCACAAGCCTCGGTTACAACTCAGTGGCTCAGCCCTCCCACAAAGGCCTCGGGATGTGGTCCCAGCGAGGCAGAAAGGCTCAGGGAGGTGGCATTGTGACAGGGAAGGTGCTGGGTGTCCTCGTGCCACCAGAGATCATTTTGGATGTGTGGTTATTGCTCACTGTGCAATCCCAGGTGACAGCGGCACGTGGAAGTCACCACGACAGCGTGCAGAGCAGCACCCTGGGGGTGGGAAGATGAGCAGAAGGGGTGCCACGAGTCCCGGAAAACCCTGGAGTCAGCGTGGCACCGCAGAGCCCTGCAGCATCCACCCACTTGGCACCACCTCACGTTTTCCCCTCTCCCTCTTCTGGCTAAAAAGGTCCCTCCCCAGGGCCTGGAAGCTGTGAGTCACAGAGGAAAGGGTAGATCCCGAGCTCTTCCCCACCCCACGAGCTCTCCCCTAACCCAGCTGATGGATCCAGCCTTCCTCCCACCCAGGAAAAGTCTGTGCTGCATCCCAGTGATGGGCAGGAGGAGACAGGCATGCCTCGGGGCACGCTGGATAATGGGAAAAACCTGCAAGGGAAGCAAGGAAAAAGGAGCACCACTTCCTGGATGGAGCAAAACAAGAGGTTAAATTGTTCCCCTGTGCCCAGGCCCCTCAGGAGATCCTTGCAGGGGTTCGCAGCCCTTTGCCAGGGGACCCCAAAATCCCTCAGCAAAAGCACCTCCAGCAGCCAGCCCGGGGAGCAGTGATTTACAGCAGCCTGTGAGAGCCTGATGTCACCCACTGAAAGGGATGGGAAAGGAGGGAGGAATCAGGAGTGGAGGGAAACACCTTGTCCCTTCAGCTTCCCCACCCTCCCCTGCAGGGACAGCACAAGCCCAGCTCTCATTGCTGTCTCCCCCTCCCCACCCCACTGCACAGATCCACTTCTCAGCTGCCCAGGGTGTGTGGGTGGTGCTCGCAGCAGTCTGTGCTGCACCAGAAGGTTTAACAATAGAAGCAGGTCCTGGCCATGTCACTGAAAATCCCCCGCTCTGAGCCACAGCACTCCTGCACACCCATTGACTGCTCCCCATCCTCAGCTTCCCCCCAGGCAGCATCCATCAGCTTGGAACGGGTTCCTTTGGGATCCAGGGCTGCTGCCACACGATATAAGTGGCAGGTCTCTCCACCAGCAGCGTGGGCTGTGTTAGGTTGATTAAAAGCACGCGGAGACGCTGGGGCTCACGTCAGCCCAGACCCACAAAACCTCATCAAAACCCCCTGGCACAGCCAGGCACCTCCCCAGGGACAGAGCCCGTGGCAGAGGGCAGGACAGGAGCCAGCAGGGCCCTGGCAGGAAGGAGGCAGCTGAATTTCCAGAGCTTTTCCAATAATGAGTAGCTGGGGAGCGGAAGGGCATCAGCTCACCCCTGGCTCAGGGAGAGAGGAAACAGGAAAACCTTTAACCATTGCACTGTCCAAAACCTCCCCCAAAAAATCCACACTGGATTGTCAGCACAGGACCTCAGATCCATCCCCAGTGGATGGAACTTTTATCCCCCCCGTCTTTTTGCCTCCGCAGGTTTCACTCAGGCTCCCTCCCGGATCAGATCCTGCCGTGCTTCCCCCAGGATGCCCTTCCCGCAGGGCTGGGAAGCAGAGGCTGGGAGTGCCATCTCCTGCAGCTGCTCTGCCAAGTTTCCAGAGGGAAGGAGACCAGGGGTGCCAAGAGGGATGAATGAACAGAGAGCAGGCTCAGGAGCCAGCCCTCCTTTGCCGTGGGTGCGTCTGGGAACAACCACCCGAGGGGAGAGGCGGAGATGGACTCACAACCAACCAAAGTGCATCGGAGCAAAAGGAGAGGGAGATCAGCGTGGAAAAAGAGCCATGGGAGTGCAGCTCCCAGCCTGGAATAAGCCAAGAGCCACGGAGTGCTGTCCCTGCACTGCTCGAGCCAGGTCTCAGCTCCCAGAACTGAGGATGATTTCTCCTGCGGCCGCGCTGCCCAGCACTGCTGCAGAGCCCGGCTGTGCTCCGGCCTGGGAATGCTCATCCAGCACCGCCCCAGGGAACACAGGCTGCTGATCCCCAGGGGCAGGCACAGCTTTCGGCTGCCAGGCGCAGAAGGGGGTGCCAGCTCCAGCCCATGCTGAGTCCCTGACCTGCCCCGGCGCTGGCACGCTCGGGAATGCGCCGGCTGCCGCTGCCAAAGGCTGGAACGCTATAAATGGGAGACATTTGGAGAGAGAAAACATGAAGGAGCCAACTTTTAACGAGGCTGAAGTGCACTGGGCTGTGCGTGTTCTTCGTGGAGGGAGAGAGGAGGAGAGTGGTGAAGGTCTTTGATGCACTGCTGGAAAAACACCGGCTGTGCCTTCTGCAAACAGAAGGAGCCCTCATTAATGGGAAGTGTTTCTCCTCCTCCCGAGTTCCAGGATGGGAATTCACTATTCCTGCACTTCTGCACGTGGTGTTTGAGCTCGTGGCTCTGGGTGCAGCCTGGGCACAGAGGACAAAGCAGTTGCTGGTGCTTTGTAGCAGGGACCTCGCTGGAGGAAGCTGTGGGTCTTTCCCTGTCCTGCCTTTCCTGACCCAACTGCCTGAGAGCGAGATCCTGCTGATTTATTTTTGTGGCAGGGCTAAACCACAAAGTTCATTGCACACACAACTGCTCAGAATTTTGCTGAACTCCAGAAACCCTGGAGAGAAAAGAAAAAAAAAAAAAGAAAAGAAAAAGAAATCCCCAAAGTGTTGAAATAAGATTCCTGTTACGAAAGAGCTCTTCATAGAGCCCTGTTTACCATCCCTGGACACAGAAAACCATCCAGCTCCTGCAGCCGCAGCCTGGCTGAGCTGCCTCAGGGCTTTTCCATCAAAGCATGACCCAGGAGAGGGGTGAATCCAGGCTGGCATTCCCACCTGGAGGAGCCCTGTGCTGCTGGGGGCACACTGCCCAGCACGGATGTTCTTCGCTCTCCACGCCGGGAGGATTAAGATAACACTCACTTCACCTTTGAGAACTCCTGCCAGGAGCCCGGGTTAAATAATGGAGGAGGAGGAGGAGGAAAAAGTGGAGGAGGGAGAGAAGGAGACGGAGGAAGGCAAGCACTGAGCTCCCAGTAAGGGAAGCAGGAGGCTCATTTTAATTTTTCAAGCCTCCAACTGCCCGAAACAAGCTGATGAGAACAATTCCTCTTTGTGTGCCAGCTCCAGTCTTCGGAGCCCACTGGATGTGGTGGATTATTTAAGACCTCTCCGAACCCCTGAGCCACAGACTTTCCCCTCTCCCTGCCCTGCCTGGCGCCTGTGTGCACACACCCGGTGAGGAACCCCCTCGGGAAGGACCAGCTCCCTTCCACACGGAGATGGCAGGCTCAGACCTCTGCCTGCTGCCAGCTTTCTCTTGGAAGTAGGCACCACTTCAACAGAGTATTTATTTTTCGGTGTTCCACACAAAGCTGTTGGCCCCAGGGCTGCAGGACTCTCTCCAAGATGACACAGCTCCAGGTGGGTCAAGGCTGAGAGTTTCCAGCTGAGAACCTGCAGGATTTGTTAAACATATGGACAAACAAGAGTGCTGGGAAACACCCTGGATGCACAGACAGACAGGGGTGGGAGGGAGAGCCAGAGACAATTTTAACCTTGCTTCAAATTCTCAGTTTTTCAGTCTCTGAAGTGCCCAGGGAGCATGTTGAGCCCAGCCTGTGTCGTGTCTCCAGCCCTGGCCTTAAAATTAAAGCTCTGTGCAGAGAAGTGGCCACAGAACATCATCCTCTGCTGCAGCTGGGACAAGGACTGAAGGAAAGGGCTTTGACTGCAAGGGGAAAAGCCTTGGGGTAACCTGTCCCAAAGAGGGGCAGCCCTGAAACGTGCCAGGATGGAAAACAAGGCAGGATGGAAAAAGCCTGGCAATGACTCCTGGGCAAGAAGTTGTAATTCATAGGAGGAACAGCTGAAGGAATTGAGGGTGTTCAGCTCACCCAAAAAAAAAGAGGCTCGGGGGAACCTTGTGGCTCTGCACAACTCCCTGACAGGAGGGGGCAGCCGGGGGGGTCGGGCTCTGCTCCCGGGGAACAGGGACAGGAGGAGAGGGAACGGCCTCAGGCTGGGCCAGGGGAGGCTCAGGTTGGACACCAGCAGGAATTTCTGCATGGAAAGGGTGCTCAGGCTTTGGCAGGGGCTGCCCAGGGAGGTTTGGAGTGCCCATCCCTGGAGGTGCCCAAGGAAGGGCTGGAGGTGGCACTCAGAGCTCTGGCCTGGGGACAAGGTGGGGATGGGGCACAGCTTGGACTCGATGGTCTCAGAGATCTTTTCCAACCTCAGTGATCCTGGGATGCTGAGAATGTGGCTGCAGCCAAAAGACAGAGGATGCCGAGGACATGGAGGGGGGCTCCATGGGGGGCTGGCAAGAGCAGGAAAGGTGTAAAAGGGTTGGATTTGGGATGTTTTAGGAGTGCAGCAAGACAACAGTGGCTCTCGGTCACATGAAGACCTGAAGTGACTGCCAGCCATGCCTGATGAGCTCAGGATGACAAAGGGGGGAAAAAATGTTTCTTTTTGGGGTTTTCCATAAGAAACCACACGAGACCAGCCAGAATCTGTTCTCTGACCAGCAGTGCCACTCCTTGCAGCCAACAGTTCCAAGAGGATCCTTCCAAGGAACTCGTCAGGCTCCTCCCGAGCGGCGCACCCCACGCGATCCAGGGGAGCCCCGCAGTCACTGCACGGCTTTTCCACTTCTGGAAGCATCTCCCAGGCAGGATCAGACCCTGATCCTCTCCCTCTGCCCACCACAGAAGCCCCTCCCCTGTCTGATCGCTGCCTTCCATGCCAGCTGACACTCTCAGCATCCCTGCCAGCCCCAGTTAGTGTCCTGGATACAGCTGGCATCCCTGCAAGCATCAATCCCATTCCCTTTCTTTCTGAGGAACAGCATCCATCTGCTCCCAACAGCTCACATCTGGAACACTGAGTGCTGTGGAAGAGTCTCAGTCCTATTTGAAGGAAATCATTCCTCCAGCCAAGAGATTTATGCAGAACTGAATTCAGTACTTGGAGTTACAAATTTACTACAAACCCTACAGTTACACCACGTTTCGAACTTCAGAATTCCAGCTTTATCTTCCTTCATTCCTAAAAGGCTGCTCTCGTGTAAACTGCCATGTGACAGAAAACATTCATGGAGAAAACAAAGAGGAGAGGCAGAGGATCTGCACAGCAAAACCCCTCCTGAGCACTGCCCAGGCCACTGAGCTCCTGCAAGGAGCAGGAGATGGAGTTGATCCTCAGCTTAAGAATTCTCATCCCAATTTCAGCACCTGGAATGGTGACCCCAGAGCAGGAAAGGGCACGACCTGAGCACTTCCCAAGGGATGGGAGCCACCGCTTCATCAGCTTAAACTGCTGGCCTGGCTCCAGGAGGAAGCAGCCAGTGCCTGGTGCTGAGCTCAGTTCAGGAGTGAGCGTTGGTCACCAGCCCCTAGAGGAGGTGACAGCCTCCTGTGTGGCAGTGACTGGCCCCTGGTGTGGCCCAAGGAGTGGAAAGAGGTAATTAGGGAAAAGAGGAAGTCCTGCCACCCTTGGAAGAGAAAGGCAGAGTGGTGCTTGGAAAGGCTGCTGCAGCCGTGAGCTGGAAGCCTGGAATCCTGCAGGAGAGGGTCAGGCTTGGGGACCGAGGACAGGAAAGGGAAGAGCTCTGCAGGTCCACAGTGCCCAGGCAAAGCCTCAAATGCTCCTGGCTGGAACCTGTGGCATCACTGTGGCCAGCAAGGTGGCTTCTGACACTCCTCATTCCAGCAGCTGCTCTGATGTCTCCAAGGCAGAGGAATTTCCTCATGGAAATGGTGGTCAGGTTTTGAAAGGGCTGCCCAGGGAGGTTTGGAGTGCCCATCCCTGGAGGTGTCCAAGGAAGGGCTGGAGGTGGCACTCAGTGCTCTGGGCTGGGGACAAGGTGGGGATGGGGCACAGCTTGGACTCGATGGGCTGGGAGGGCTTTTCCAGCCTCAAGGATTCTGTGGAGTCAGAGTCCAGCAGACTCCAGGCTTCCCTCCTGGTTCAGGTTGTGTTTGGAGTGTCCTTCCAGCCTGGCTGGGGAGGGGAGGACACTTTGCCCCGAGGCTCTGCTGTCAGCGCCGAGCGTGCTCGTGTTTCCCTTGGCCCTGCTCCTGAAATAATTGTTCAGCCACGACGGGAGGTGACAAGTGATGCAGCTGTGAATTCCCCACTGGGAATATCAGGAGAAACTCCCCAGCCCAGGCTCGGCCCCACCAAGCTCCTCTCTCCCACTTGGATCCAGAAGCTGCCACGTCCCTGCCAGGGAACAGCCACCGACAGCCAAGGAGGGTGCACCAAGCTTCACCCGAACGCACCAGAGCTGCTCTTGGAACAAACCAACCCTGCTCAGCCTCTGACAGGAGCACGGGAAGTGCAGCCAGAACCACTGGGAACGTCGATGCTCGACGAACAAACATCCCAACCCAAACGTGCGTGCACTGGGATTGCTCGGGGCCGTGGGGATGGATAAATCTGGATGGGTTTTCCCTGGGTGACACAAGAGACGGATTCTTGACGAATTGATCACCTGCGGCTCAAGTTTCCAGCTCTTCCTCCAGCACATCAAAAAAAAAGATCATCAGAACCGGGCCTAGGGAAAATATTTTCCCCTCTTGCCGTTTTCAGCAGCAGCTGAAGCGTTTCAGTCCCTCACTGATTTTGTGGGGGGCTGTGTGGAATTTTTCCTTTTTTTTAAATAACCAGAGGCACGAATCATTTCCAGCACGGAAAATTTCTGCCTGAAGAGCTAAAACTGGCATGGAATCATGCAAGAGTCACACAGGAAAGGCCTCCAGCAATGGCAACAGTCAGTGCTACCGAGCCTACACCTAGAGCATTTTTTTCCACTGTGCTCAGAGGATCTGTTTCACTCCTCGCCTCCCAATCCAATTTCCACTGTCCCGCACCACAAGTTTAAAATAAGGACACCAGGAAGCATGTGTGATAAGGGGCAAGGAAGGGGAAAACCACAGCTTCTTTCTCTTTCAACAGAGCCAAAAAGGAGTGGTTGTTGTTATTTTTTTTTTTTCTTTTTTTTTTTAAGAGAAAGCTGCAGGGAATGGCAAAGGGGGGAGATGTTTGCTTTAAACTTTCCCACCTCCACCATGATATATACATACATATATATATATATATATTATATGTGTATTTATAAAGTATCTCTGCTTCTAAGGGTGCTCCAGGGCTTTTTGCAGAGCCTCTGGCTCCAGTGATGACGTTTTCCATCTCAGGAGCGTGCACAGCTCCAGCCAGGATGGAGGGGAGGGAGGGAGAGAGGGAGGACAGCCACGATTCCCCACGTTCCTTCCCCAGCCCAGGGACACAGCCCAGCTGGAGGCACAAAAACCCCAAAAACCCCAAGCCCCCCTTGCAGCAGACACCGGAACGAGCTTGGCCACCACCTTGGAGCACCAGAGAAGACGATGCTGCAGAGAAGGAAGCACGAGCTCCATTTCCTCCCAGCCCTGGCTGCTGCCCAACAGCTGTTCCTTGTTTATTTACTTTCATATTTCCTTGGTTACACAAGCAGCTGCACGCAGCTTAACCCCTGCCTGGGCCAGCCTACCTGGGGCTGGGGCTGGGGCTGGTGGCAGCGGCGCAGGGCAGGGACACCCAGGCTGCTGCCAAAGCTGGTGAGCTCGGGGTCACAGCCACAGCCCTGCTGGGCAGGGGACAGGGCACCACGGCTGCGGGCGAGCAGCGTCTGCCCCGATCCCGGGCTTTGGAGGAGGCAGCCGAACCTGGGAAAGCCATCTGCGCTCCCAGGGGCTCGCTCTGCTGGGCAGGCTGTGATTGCAGCGGCGTGGTTGTGTCTGCACGCGGAGGGCTCGGGAAAGGCTTTGTCCTTCCCCTCTGGAACGCTGCCCACAGCGATGCCCGGCCTCACGTGAGAGGGTTCTGGGGGTGCCCAGCTCCCCCCCCACTCCCACAAACAGCCCAGGAAGGGCATTCCAGTGGCCCCTCTGGCAGCTGCTGCCAGTCCAGAGATCCCTTTGGGCATTTCCTTCTCTCCTCTGCACAGAGCCCGTTCCAGCAGCTCGGTTTGTGTCTTGGCTCACGAAGCCCAGCCAGACCCCCTGGCTCATCTCCACCAAGGAGGAGGTGGAAAACACCCTTTGCCTGCTCCCCCAGAGCACTGGTCTGGGTTTTCTGCAGCCCAGCCTGTCCCAGCTGCCTCTCCAGCCTCCTCCCTCCCGCTTCCATTCTCCTCCTGCCTCCCTCCTGCACCAGGAGGGAATTAAATCACAGAACCATGGAATGGCCTGGGTTGGAAGGGACCTTACAGATCACTTAGTTCCAACCCCCTGCCATGGGCAGGGTCACCTTCTACCACACCAGCGTGCCCAGAGCTCCATCCAACCTGGCCTTGGGCACTGCCAGGATCCAGGGGCAGCCACAGCTTCTCTGGGCACCCTGTGCCAGGGCCTGCCCGCCCTCACAGGGAGGGATTTTTTCCCTAGTGTCTGATCTAAAACCCACTCTCTCAGTTTGAAGCCATCCCCCCTTGTCCTGTCACTTCATGCTGTTGTAAAAAATCCCTCTCCATCTTTCTTGCTGGCTCCTCCAGGTACCAAAGCAGCTGCTGCCAGCTGCCCTCTGGGCTGGCAGGGGGGAGCAGGCACTTCCCCAGGCCCTGCTCCAGGGAATCGAGCTGTTTTCCAGTGGCAACCCTGGTTTGCTGTGACAGCAGCTGGGAAAGCCACAGGAATGGAATTTGGACCTAACTCTAACAAAATCCCCCCCGAAAGCAAACAACCCCCCCCCCTCCAATAAAACCCCCAGCAGCTGCACAGATAAAGCTGAACCCAGCAGCTCAGGCGACCTCAGCCTTGCATCCTGCCCAGCCAAAGCCCCAGGAGCTGGAGGATTCCCCACCTGCAGGTCGAAGAACTTGCTGTACCGCCGGTAAATGACCTCTGTGGCTCCATTGGACCAGGTGACCTTGATGATGTAGACCTGGGGGGGACAGAGGGACAAATCAGAGAGGGGGGACCCAAAAAAACCCGCCACAGCAACCCAAAAAGCTGCCAGTGCAGCCCCCACGGCTGGGTGACAACCGTGGGAACACTTCAGATCACTTCAGCACCACCACAGCATAGGCAAGCCTAAATTACTGAGCTCCATTGCTGCAGCTTAACCAAATGTTTATTTCTAGTGGTGGGCTGAGCTCTGTGGCCCTAAAGAGGGGCACGCATTGAATGTGAAATGCCACTTCAGTGTAAAAACACAGCACAAATCCCTCCAGACACGGGAGCTTGTAACTAAACCTTGGCCACCCCATTTATAGCTGCAGCATCAGATTTGATGTTGAGATCCCAGGGCAGCACCTGCACCAGCCTGGCCCCTGGGACTGCAAGAGCTCAAGCCCCCAAGGGTTGAAACTCCACCTGATTTGCCAGGAGCAGCTCTGAGGTTTGGGTTTCTTACACTTGCTGGGTGCAAATCACCCTCCTGATCCTTAAAATGCCCCACAATCAGCCCCAGTCACTGCAGGTTATTCACAGACCCCTGACCAGGCTTTAACTGGTGATGAAGGCAACACAAAACACCAAACCCAGCCCATTTCATCATTAGTTCTTCCTTGAAGGACAACAATCGAATCACAGAATGAGGCAATCTCTGATCTGATGTCCTCCCTTGTTTTCCACAGAGAGCAGAGATAACCCGTGATGAGGCGCCAGTGTAACACCCAAGCGATACAGATCTCAAATTGATAACAGATTGAGCAGAAACAAGGGTATTTTTTTTTTCTCCTAACTCGTGTTCTTATTTCCACCAGAAATTCAAGCATCAGTTCCCTGAAGAAGGAAGAAAACATTCAGAAGCCCAGGTGAAGGGACCTGCTGGAACTTCTGCCGGCAAAATCAAGCATGAAGGCTCTTAAATGCTGGCGTTTTAGTCTCGAAAACAGAATCCATCAGGGGTTTCACAAGGTTTTTCCCACTGAGATGCCCGTTTTCCCAGGTTCTGGAATGTGACCCACATCCAAACTCAGACATCAGGAGTCTCACGTGGATAGCACAACACGCAATTATTTATCAAACCTACTCCAATCCTGTCCTGAGGATCTCCCTCAGGTCTCACTCTGCTGCTCAGAGGGCTGGCACAGCCTGAGCCACCGACGTGAGGATGCTCCTGAGGGGTGACAAACTCTTCCCAGTGGAATCACTTCCAAATTAAGGCAGAAGACGAGGCAGCAAGAGGGATCAAGTTCTTACTGCTAAAATAAAGAACTTCCCTGCTTTCAAACCAGTAATTCAAGGTCTGCTTTTGTTGAACTTGGGTTGGAAGGGACCTTTAAGATCGTCCAGTGCCACCCCTGCCATGGGCAGGGACACCTTCCACTGTCCCAGGCTGCTCCAAGCCCTGTCCAGCCTGGCCTGGGACTCTTCCAGGGATCCAGGGGCAGCCACAGCTGCTCTGGGCACCCTGTGGTTCTTCTTCCTGGTGCTTCTTCTTCACCATGCTCACAGGGGAGAATCCCATCCCAGTATCCCACCTAAACCCTATCTCTCAGCCTGAAGCCGTTCCCTGCTCTGCTTTCCTTCACAAACTCTGATTTTGAGACGAAGGACCTGCACTTCCTCCGTGTTAACACGGGGAAGACAGATGGATTCTCCAAGAGAACTTCTGCTCCAGCCGGGGAGGCCTGGAAGGACCAGGCTATTCTCCAGGGGAGGCAGCACCCCAGCAGCAAACCAAGGGTTAACCTGATGTTAACACACGTTCAGGCTCCTTTACCCTCTCCCCAGGACTTGCTGCTGGGCCAGCATGAGCTCATGTGGGCTGGAAGCTCAGCTGATATCCCAGTTTTCTTACCAGTCCGCAGCTCTCCTCGGGGTTATATCACCGCTGGCCGCCTGCCTGGAGAGAGCCTTCCACTGGGGCAGCAGCAGGAGCCAACTTCTCCTCGTTGTTTATTCCTACCCTGCCTTTATTTGGAGTCAACAGCTTATTAGAGTGGGATTTTAATCAGGATACAGATAGGCTCGAGCCAAAATAATTCAGAGCCCTTCAGGGCAGCAAAGCCCCGAGGTCCGAGGGCACACCAGGCTTCCCGGTGCCCTGTGCAGCCGAGGGAAGGAGCGTTCCCCCTCAGCCGTGAGCTCCCGGCTGTTTTGCTGGAAGGCAGATCTCCCGGGAGCCAGGAGAGCAGTTCCCTGCACATCCCCTTCCAGCAGCAGAGAGCTCTCCAGGGTTATCTCCTCAGCCTACTTATGGAGGGCAGAGAAGAAGGGGAAGCCCACAGGAGTGGGAGCTCCTCAGGATCCGTAAAATCTGGGGAAAGCCAACTTCCTCTCTCCTTGTGGATATTCCTCGTCCTTCCCACGGCCCCATCCCACCAGATCTTGGTCTCTGGCAATACCTGATCCAGTCCCTGCTGTCCCAGGGATAAAAAAACCACCAGAAAACACGACTCTGGTGCTCTCCTCACCTCACAACGGCAGTGCAGGTTTGGAAAGGTTTGAACAGAGCCCTCAGCCACCCAGCGAGGGTTTCCAGAGGGACTGGACATGAGGCACCGAGCTCCCACAGACCCACAAATCCCTTCCTCAGGTGCTTTTGGAAGGCACTTTCACTGATCAAACAGCTTTAAAAACACTGCTCTTGGTCTGAAGCTTCCCCTCCTGGCCTGGCACTGCACCATGTCCTGCCAGGAGCAGCCACCATGAAGCAGCAACCGAAATAAACCCAAATTTTCTCCCAGTAGGAGCCACCCCATCAGCTGCCCCCTCAGCCCCCAGCCCTGCGGAGGCTGCTCCGAGAAGAGGCCTTTTCCCAGCCCATGTGGAAGCAGTTATTCCGTGGGTCTTCTCCAGCTCTGATCTCCAGGGCCCTTCAGAGCAATCCCACGGAGAAACCACCCGCAGGGCTGTTCCGTGGAGAGGGGAGCTCCCAGGGCTGCAGCTGGCACAGCTCTGGGATGTGCCCCCACAGGGAGGTGGGGCTGGCACGTGGATCCTGCTCCAGGGATTCCTGAGGGATGGGGGAGCCAGGGGGGATGGCAGGGAGGGGTGGCCGGATCCAGGCAGGGGGCTCTGGGCTGGGCCCCCAGCCAAAACCAACAGCTGAGCTGTCCAAATCCCAAATATCCAAATATCTACAGCCCTTCCCGGGCCAGCTGTGGGGTCTGCACCAGGGAAGGGAAGGAGCTGAGTCGGTGAAAGCCAGGAATGGTGGCTCCCCTTCCTCCCTCCCTCTGGAAAGGACTGACCCTTCTCCCAGCCCTGAGAGCCTCCAGCCCTGGGAGGTACAGAAGCCACACGGATGATTTTTGAGGTGCAGGTGGATCTTGTTTAATGCCAGGCCAGGGGAGCGTTTCTCATGGACACCAAACCCTCTCCATGCTCCCGTCCCTTGGAGGGCAGAAATGGAACAGATCCTTTGCAGAAAAATGGAAACCTGCAGGTGCAAAAGGCCGAGTACAACAGACTCCACTGGGGTCGGGCTCCCAAACTCCTTGGGGTTCCCAGACTCCCTCCATGACAAGGAAATGGTCACAAACCAACTGCTTCAAAACGACCAGCTGAGAAGTGTGACATCAGCCACTGCCCACGGTTCTCCTTGGTCACACCAAACGCCCTCAATGGGAATAGAACACGGAAAAAGGCCCAGGGGATCCTACAGCCTTCCCGGTGGGCACCACGAGCTTGGTCCCCTCCATCATCACCCAGCACCTGTCACTGCTGTCCCCTCCCCAGCCCCTCTCTCAGAGAACGGGCCGGTGGAAAACGGGGCTGAAAACCTTCGGTGGGAAGTGTCAGAGGAAGGACAGCTCGCTACACGGAATGCAAATGGCACCTGGGCAGCCGTGCCAGAGCTGCCACAGGGAGCTGCCCGGCCGGCAGCCAGGGCTCCCGGGGGAACACGCTGGCAGCCCCGGGCAGGAGAGAGCCACGGGGAGATCCAGGACATCCCTCCAGGCAGGAGGGCAGCCCAGGCAGCGAGAGAGAGCTCCTGGGAGGCTTCAGGAGCCAGCTCAGACACATCCAGAGCCACGGGAGTCACGGGGACAGAGGGGGTGAGAAGCCAGTGCGAATCTGAAAAGGGCAGCCAGAGATTTCACTGTTTTTCTTTCTTTTCCTCTTGAAGAAATGAAGCAGCAAGCCCTGGGAGCAGTCAGCCACCAGAAGTGTTTTTGCAGGGGCTGCTGGAAAGCCCTGGTGCTGCACACAGCAGTGGCTCCTGGTGACTTCCACTGCTCAAGAGGACCCAGGGCTCCGGAGCCATTCCCAAATCCTCGGCCTTGCTCTTCCCGAAGAGGCACAAAGTCCCACAAAAGAGCATGGGGAGGGAGAGGAGCTGATTCAAACTGCTGACTCGAGGCAAGGAAATTAAGAACAGATACTGGAAAAAAAAAATAAAACAACAGAACCAGTTTCCCGTTCTCAAACACGAGGCCGTGTGACCTCGCAGCAGAATCACTTCTGGACTCCTTGCATAAACACACCAGGACAAGCTGGGAAGCAGCCTGGGCTGCTTAAATGGGAGCAGGAAAAAGGCAGAGTGAGGCTGAGGAAAACCTAGAGCTGGAGTTTCGGCCTCTCTCCTCCCGCAGGAGTTTCCCAAAGTTTTGCACGGAGACTTGCAAGGCATCCTGGCTGGGGGGACACGCAGAAAGCCCACGAGGAGAGGGCAGCTGCCTGGGGACTCTGCCTGGCTCCCAGGCAGCAGAGCCACCCCAAGCTCAGCACCATCCAGGAGCAGCTCAGCCATCCCAAGGGCAGCTCTCCTGGCACGGCACAGCCTCCCCTGGGGGCTCTGCAGCCATCCCGGAGCTTCCCTGGCATCCCTGTGCCCAGAGCTCCTGCACACGGAGACCCCCCTGTGCACGGACAGGGAAAGCAGCACCGTGCTCACTTGGAAAGACACCTCCACGGGAATGCAGGGACACCAGAGAAGGTCCCCAGCCTCCAGCAGAGCTCCTGCAGCAGCTCCAGACATAACAGCCTCCAGCGGGGGCAGAGCTGTCTGCAGAGCTGTTTCCAAAGGCTCGGAGCCTGTGTGGTCTCGGGTCCAGGGAGACTCTGCACAATAAACCTCTCTGTGGAAAACTCCACATATTTAAAGCATCTTTCACCAGCAAAGGGGGAAAGCATCAGTCAAAAGCATCAGGCTTTTGATTTCACCCACGCTACCCCGACCCTGAAACGAGGGGAGATGTGAGGGCCTCACCTTCCCTTCAGCCACCACACGAGAAACCCAAAGGGGCAGGGAAACCAAAGGAGCTGAGCAATCCAGCCAAGCCAGAGCGGGTTTAATATGGAAAAGGGAGTGGGAAATGGTAAGAGGAAAAGAAAAAAAAGAAAAAAAAAAAAAAAAAAAGGAGGGAGGTGGCTGGAAACAAAGAAAGTTCTTGGCACCACGCTGCTGTGCTTGGCCCCTCTCCATCAGCCTTCGCTGCGGCAGGCTGCGGGGCTGGGGAGGGGAGATGGGGGCTCTGGTGCCATGGGATGCCCAAGCTCGGAGCAGGAGAGGGAGAGCCGGCCCCCAGCTCAGTGAGCAGAGAGCTCGTGAGCCCCTCGCTGCTGCGTGGTGGCTGGGGAACTGGGAGAGGGGTGATGCTGGCTGAGCCAGCCCCGGGGAAGGCACGGAGAGGGAATTCCGGCTCCAGGGCTCCAGGGATGCTGCCCTGGGCCCTCTGGCAAAGGGGAGGCAGAAGCAGCAGGGCAGAGCTGCAGGGGATGGAGCAGCACCAGGGCAGGCAAACCCTCGCCAGCACCCAAACCAGCCTGACCCAGGACTGCAAAGCAGCCGCCTCCCCTCGCTCCAGTTCATCCCTTTGATTTGTGCCCTCTTCTCTCCCCGCTGCTGGCAGGGCACAGCTCGGCCTGAGCACGCTGCTGGGATGGAAGGGGCAGGCACAAGGCTGTGCCAAGGGCAGGGACCCCAAGGACAAGCCAGCGGGGCCAGCTCAGACCCCTCAGTCACGCAACAAATGCACCCGCCCGTCTGCCCCTGCTCACACTGAAGGTCACACGTATGGATTCTCCTGTTTCCTATTTCCCACTGCGGCACGGAACGGCCGGAAGACAGAGATACCCTCCAAAGACGAGCTGGGGGGGATCAAGGTCGGAGAGCTGGGAGCAGGCAGAGGCCAGGGATGGCCCCAGAGCTGCAGCTCACTGCTGGGATCGAGTGTGAGCATCAGCTCCCCACACGGAGCTGCTCCCAGGAGCCTCAGGGGCCAGGCTGGATTTGGCCCTTCCACATTCAAGGTTTTCAGCAGCCTTGAGTAACGTGACTGGGGAAGAAAGACAAGGGAGAGTTTGAGTCTGAGTGCTGGTTTTCATCCACAAAGCTAAGAGTGCTCCATTAAACCCCAACTCTGCCGAGAGGCGGGGAGGAAAGACTGGTGGGCTCTGGGGAGAAGAGCAGGGCCAGGCACGAGGACAGGGCAGAATTCCTACCAAACTCCCTGCCTGTGGCCTGCCTCGCCGGGACAGCATCATCCAGCTGGCAGGAAGCGGGATGAGGCAAGGCACGACCACAGGATACAGCAGCAAAACACCACTAAGGATGCTGAGAAAGCCCTCAAACCTTTAGAGGCCACCAAGAGTCAGACTGCAGCTTCCCCCTGGCTCCCTCTCATTCCTAGTTTGGTTATCCGGGGACGCTGCACTGCATAGATGTCACACGATTCACGGCAGCCTCCTCCTGCCTCGCTCAGCTCCTCCGGCTGCCCACAGGACATTCCCACCATACCAAGGGCATGTCACCCTTCCCGGGGACACAGCACAGGGGGAGTCATCCAATGTCCCTTTGAAGCCAGAGTGATTCACGAGGGCAGAAATAACACTGAAAATCCGCGGGAATAACTCAGCTGTGCCAGGTGCCCACCGAGCCCTGCTCCAGCTGGGCAACCAGGGGACCACAAAGCACAGTCCGTGGGGCACGGGTTCCTCAGAAACACCTTCAGCTCTACAGATACAAGGCACTAACGAACCGCTGAAGCTGTAGATTGGCAGCTCTGTCCTCGTGTCGTTCAAACACCCTTCTCTTATCACTCCGTAATCAGTTCCAGATAAGCAATGGGGCTGGACCAGGAATGAAACCACAAATGGCTTCACCAGGACAAGGAACAGAAAGCCCTAACCCTAATGTCCCATCACGTTCACAGATCCCACATTAGAAATATAACACCTTCACTTTCTGAACGTGGTTCTCCTCAAATTTGGTTTAAAATACCTGTAGATGCCATCAGCCACATTCCACCACGCACTGTTAATTACTTTCACAATGAAGCAGCCACAAGTGAGGGCTTCACCTTGTTTAAAGCTTTGCCATCTCGTTCACTGGTTTTGCAAAATAGATGCAGCACGTTTCTTTTAAATTTCCCTTTTTCAGGCATCCATGGAGGCTGGGAATGGAAGTCCTGTGAGAACATAATCCAGCTTTCCCAAAAAACTAACCCACCCAAACAGCATGCTGCTCTCTCTTTCCTGCTGAATGGATATATAGAATTTTGGATGGAGCCCCAGAACAACTGTTTAAAGTTATGTAAAAGTGGAAATGTTCCTGGTAGGCAGAAATGGAGATGGGATTCAGTGGCATTGCTATTAACACATACAAACACACACACTGCAGCTGTATCAAAACAAAATATCCTGAAGCTTGCCCAAGGGAAGGAAAACCACCCAAATCTGGATTTAGTAGGAAAAAGCTTTATTTTAGGGCTTCTACTCGAGAATAACAAACACAATACTATAAAAAGGTCCCGCGTGAAGTCCTTTAAAGGAAAATCCAGCCTGGTTCAACTATGGCTTTGTTTTGGGTCTTTTCTGAATAAACATTCATTTATCAGAGACTTGGCCAGACCAGAGAAATGACAGTCTGCTGCTCTGTCTCTCACAATGATTATTTTTAAACTTTTCTCTTTGCATCGCTGGGCTGTGATCATTTCACAGAGGATGGGATGGGAAACGTTACTGAAACTGCTGCCTCAGCCACTGCCTGGAGGATGGAGTCCCCTTTTCACTTGGATAATGGGCTGCCACCAGCCAGAGCGTCCTGCAGCAAACACCTGCACAAGGATTTCTCACTGCCTCAGGTAATGCCCATGAAAAAAAGCCTAAGGACACAAGTGGAGTTTGAGGGCACAGGGCTGTGCTTGGGTCCCCAACTGAACCCCAACACTCAGCTCAGCACCTGTACCCAGCTACCCAAACCCTGCCCAGCACCTTGCTGGGTGCTTGCCCTGCAGTTTGGGGAAATTTTGTGCCTCCTGCTTTCATAGCAGAGCTGCTAAAAACCAGCTTTTTGCCTCAGGCAACGCAATTCTTTTTGTATCAGTTACCAAGGTGAGAGGCAAACCACAGCAGCCTGAACAGAGCCAGCCCTCCCCACCGCAGGTGTAACAAGGACTTTGAAACACCGGCTTGATCTCACTTTTCTGGGAAAGTGGAATTCGTAACTTTGTGCCGTGGCCTCACCACGAGCAACACAAGCGCGCCTTTGTGCAGCAGAGAGAAGCCTCTGGCTGATGCAGAGGAGCCTGAGCAGGGCAGGTCATCACAGAAGCAACAGGAGGAAAAGCCAGCGTGCTCCTCCAGCCTCCGCAGGGACGGGAGAGCTGCCTCAGGGATGGAGCAGAGCACATCAGTGCTCACAGGGAGAAGGCAGAGGGCAAAGGTTTTACACGGACACTTCGTGGCCGCCTCGGATTCGCGCCGTGCCAGCAGCCACTGTCTACAGATGATTCAGCCATGATTTGCTGCCTCTCCCTCTCTTTGCAGGAGGAGGAAGGGAAGGAAAAAAAAAAAAAAAAGGTTTTGGTTTCATATAATTAACTGGCTTTGTGAATCCGCCTGGTTCTATTGATTCCTCCAGCAAGGCGAGCGCTCCCATTCGCTCCAGCGCTGCTCGGGGGAGGCAGCTGCCTGCAGGCTGCCGGCCCCTCCCTGGGCTCAGCCCTCCGCAAGCCACGCTGGCTCCCGCTGCTGGATTTGGGTCCAAGACAAGTCCAGGGAAAGGCTGGAGGCAGAGGGATCCGCCGAGGAGGCCGAACGGCCGGGCTGCACAGCTGTCACGGACCGCCAGCAGCCGCCTTCTCCCACCGCTCGCGGAGCTCCGCTGTCCCCACCCATGGCCCCGCCATCCAGCTCTCTGCTCAGAAAACATCGCTGTCCCAGTTTCCCAGCCTCACAGGGATTATTTGCGCTATGCCCAACTCCACCCGGCTCTCCGCGACGGGCGGAGGGCGAGCGGGGACGGCGCACCAAGCAGATGGTGTGCGGCACTCGGGGTGCGCGTCCCGGCCGCGGGGACACCGCTCCTGAGGGGCGCGGGAGGGGCTGAAGGGAGAGCAGAGGAGCTGCCGGAGGCCATCCCAGCCCGGGCTCGTTCCGGGACCCGACGGCGAAGCCCCGGATCAGCCAAGACAAACAGCAGCGCACAAAGCTCCGCACGTACGCGCTGCTCCGGAGCGGGGGCACGGCACGGCCGCGATGAGTAAGGCCGGGATGGACACGGCAGGGAAAGGGCACATCTGGAGCCGGCGCCAGGCTCAGCCAGGGCTGATAAAGCTCCAGGCCAGAGCAGCAGGAAGGAGGGGTGATAAGGGAGTGGGTGGCAGCAGCCACGCCACATCCCTGATGCAAGGAGAGCCCCTCTGCCCTCCCCTCCTCTGGAGCTGGCTGCCCTCGGCTTTCCTCCAATTGTTGCTCAATGCCCCAGACCAGCCGAGGGGACCTGGAGAAGCCCTTGATCTCCCAAGAGCTGTGAAACCCTGGCTCTTCTGGCAAGAGACTCCAGGCAGAGCAAACACCACCTCTGCACAGCATGAATGTGCCACGAACAGTGTGTCACTGGGTCACCCTGCTCTACAGCAAAACGGGAGGGAGGAACATTTTGGTCTTTGTTTTACGGCTGTTGCCAGGATTCACCCACAAGGCTCTCCACGGGTGCCTGGAAACACACCGAAGTTTAAATCATTTAAAAAAAAAAAAAGGAAAAAAAAAGAAAACCACCTTCAAAAATAGACAAACCCACAACAGTTTGGAAGATGCCCCGGAGCACGCAGGAAGGCGCTGGGCAGGATGCAGGGAACACGAGGGATCCTTCCTAGGGACCGAGCGCTATTCCAGGGAGCAGAAAGCAGGAGCCGGGGTGGTCCCTTGCCCCGGGACTCTGCGACCAACAGGTTCCGCGGCCCCGGTGCCAAGCCACTGTCGCGGGGACGCTTTCGCCGCGGTGCCCGTGGCCGCTGCCCGGTGCGCGCAACCCCCGCCCGCATCCCCCGGGCATCCCCCGCGGGCCGGCACCGGGAGCGGGGTCTGGGGGGCAGCGGCGGAGCATCCCCACGCTGGCAGGGGGGACCTCG